>QODF01000278.1:854775-1057446 GCA_024372805.1 Oostethus manadensis
AATGAAGGATCAGTTTGTCTGACTTGCTGTGGGTTTTTGTTTTGGTGTCGCTCCCCTTCCCTCCTCATTTCAGACTATAATGGAAGAGAAATGGAAAATTGAAACGATCGAGTCATTTGGAACCATTGATTTAGAAAAAGAATCGGTCTCTTGGAACGTTCGAAACAGCTCCCCACAGCGACATCTGGTGGCCAATTGTGAAATATCATATTAGGCGCAGGGTTGCCGACTCCCCAGAAAGGAGAGTAGCTGCTTTGCTTAGACGCACATTACATCACAAATCGGCGATGTACCGGTTAGAATAGCACATTTCATCAAAAGACTGCTACTTGCAGTTCAATTGCTGTTTTTTGTGTCTTTTTGTGATTTGTTTGGGTTTGTAGTATTCTTTGTAGGCGTGTAGGGGGATGAATCAACAGCCAATCAGGCGAAGTCATGAAAAATGACTCTCTTACATACAAAGTACATATTTGGTTTGGATATATTTTACATTTAATAGGCGTTTTCATGTAGCCCAGTGGTCCTCAGTTATTTTCTGTCACCATTTGAAATGCTATTGACTACTGACAATACCTTTTTATTTATCTGTACTGTGCAAGCTGAATTTGAAACTGAAAGCAGGAAAATGCAACAAAATGGAGAGCTGTGAAGTGTATTCAAGACTCACTGCCATGTTGAGTGTAACACATTTGGACATATTGGCAGGTTTACACAAACACTGAAAGTACTCCTTCCTTCCTTTCCCGCCCCCCCGGCAGTCCGTCTTAACCCATAAATACAATGAGTCATGTTTCTCAAGACCCCCTTTTGGAAAAAAGCTTTTAAGACAAAATCAAATGCAGGACAAAAGTAGTTTGGCAGACATTTTCTAGGGGGAAAATTTTTTGATGAATTCAATGAAACCGTGAAACAAGCACGGCTGCTGGTTTGTTATGTTCTTTGTGCAAAGGGAACAAAGATGACCACGACGTACCACCCAGGACAGCTAGTAGCGTTTCTGTCAGGAAAGGCTTCACTTCATTACGTTTTTTGTTTGTCTTTCTTTCGGCAGTTACCCGTCTCGCGGAGAAAGGTGCGACCACGGGCAGCATCATCGGTGCCATCATTGGCGTCATTATCATCCTCGCCATCATTGGCACCGCTATCACCATGTATCGTAAACACCGCAAAAACAAGCTCAACGGAGAGTGAGTGTAGTGTGTTACATAGCACACACACGCACACGCGTGTTTTTGTGACTGGCTTGACTACAAGGTACCTTATTTTGCAGCGGCCCCCCCAAATACAAGCCCCCCCCACCCAAGAAGAACAACAACACTGCAGGGAAGCCGGTGAGTTTTTTGTACTTTTCCACGTAATTTCTCGTAAAAGTGACTCCTGTTTTCTGTTTGTAGCAGGTGAACAGAAATAACGTCCCAGCGGCTGAGGAGCGACCCCTACAGAACCAGTTCTACAGTACGCAGGATGGAGAGCCTGTCACAGTAAGGCAGCGTGTTGTTTTCAAAATGCAAAGCGCAAAACAGTCCTGTATGTTCTCTGGATTTTTCGTTATGTCTGCTTGGTTTCTTTAGTATTATTATGTTATACTTGTGTACCTTATGTTGTACTTGTGTAACTTGTTTACACAGCGACGCAATTTCAGCTTTAATACGTGTAGCTGGATTTCAAAAATATGTTCATACTAAAGGTAGCATTTCTTTGTAATTTTACAAATTGTAATATTATATTATGTTTTTAATTCATATGATTTTATGGCTTTTTTTCCCACCCAAAATGGCGGTGCTATGAGTGGCTGGCTTTCATGCAGCTTTGTGTATTTTCTTGCTTTTATGTTCTTTTAAGAAATATATTCTATCCTATGAATATCGGCTTGTCCACGCTCTTGGAGATGAATAAAGTGTGTCTAGATCTATATCGTTCGATCGATTGATTGATTGATTCGTCTATCTGTATGACTGCTGTTTAATTGATTGTACGTAAAATAATTACTTAAAACTAATATACAAGTACATAGCAAATTCATATTCATGTTAAATTTGTTATTTATATTGAATTAATTTAAAGTACTTTTTTTTTTTTACATATAATTGAATATATTTACTTTCATTGTCTACTTTTCCAGTGTAAAAATTAACATCTTTTAATATACATTTAGACGTCTTTTTGCAATAAATTGCGAATAACAACTTAAACACCACACCTCAAATTATTTCATCGTTTTATTCCCTATCCTGGGAATAAAATGCTACGTTGTTCTTCTGGAAAGCGGTTGTTGCTTTTACTAGTTTTTTGTTGTTGACCAAAACCACAAAGAGGAGTTGGAAATAGGTAATAACTCGTAATAACGCTTTAATGTTAATAATGATTTGAAGTGCATGAGAAAGTGGAAAGGAAGATGTAGCTGTCTGTGACCACGTGTTGATTTATTAACCCTTCCGCAGGACCTGGACGGGTATCAGGACGACGACAATGGCGAAGAGGAGAGGAAGCACTACTACGCCGCCGCCCCGTCCGGATGGGACGATCCCAGAAACGACGACGCTCCGCCTTTTTACGAGCGCCACGACAACGAGCCTCAGGACCACCATCTTCAGGGCCCTACCCTGGCCCGCGAGGACAGCTTTGTGTCTCCTGCCATGTTTGTGTGAACAAACCACCTAACAAGCACATTTGTATATTGTATATAGAAGTATAAACGTGTGTGTGTGTGTGTGTGTGTGTGTGTGTGTGTGCGTGTAATGGCAGGATGTGAATTTGCGGGTGTTTTTCATTTGAAGGACTTTTATTTCTCCATCCATTTGAGCTCTTTTTATTTGATTTTTCTTAGAATCCTGAACCACTGAGCCAGGAAAGTAAGAAACTGTTTCTCATGTAGACATTTTAGGGGGTTTGAAAGTGAGGCAATTATCAGGATATGCATTTTTAAAACTTAGTGCTGAATGTTACATCAGAGTGGGAATACATTTTCAAGTAATGAAGTCTATTGTTCATTTAGTTGCACTGCAGTGACCATGTTTTATTTTGTCTCTGTGGTTACGCTGGTATTTTTTATGTTTATTTCTATTTTTTTTATATATACCGATATACAAATATTTAGTTTAACTAGCAGGATGTTGATGCGAGGGTAAATCTGGATTAAGCTCATAAAATCTGCTCTAGTGAAGGATTTACTCTCATACAAAAAAAACCAGCTTGATTCTAATGTGTCCACAATCAGGGTCAAAAGTTAAACGGGTCAGTCATTTTAATGTTTGGTTTTTTTTTTTGTTACTTTTTATTTTCAAGTGCATTTATTCATAATTTTAGTGCCAAATCTATGAAATCACGTTATGGAGGTAAATGTTTTCATCATTGATTGATTCCTAGGCATGATTTTAAAATAGCAACGTCATTTGGAGGTTCTGTTGGTTTCAATAAAAATCGAAAATTGTTCAATCGTGAATATTAATTCCCGTCCCTTCTCAGTTGTAATTCCGCCTTTTGTCCACCCGGTGGCAGTATGGCTTTAAAACAAAGGCGCTGCTGCATCATTGACGAAAATACGTAGCCACCGCACCGAGCGCTGACTCGTACGTCAACGTCGCCGCCATATTGGATGTGGCAGTCGTTTTACTGCCCAAACCAAATCCCAGGGAATAATCTATCACAGGTAAGACTTTTCATTTGCCTTTGATAGTATTTGGCTGCATGAGTTTTGAGAGCATAACTGTCGACGTTCGTTCATTTATTTATTATTAATATAA
Source organism: Oostethus manadensis (assembly GCA_024372805.1). Taxonomy (NCBI): domain Eukaryota; kingdom Metazoa; phylum Chordata; class Actinopteri; order Syngnathiformes; family Syngnathidae; genus Oostethus; species Oostethus manadensis. Next base: position 858,519 of record QODF01000278.1, read on the forward strand.
TTTATTACGCTCATGGCAGCATACAGGGTGGGCCAAAAGTAGGGTTAGTTGCTGCATTATCTGTTGCACCTTAACAATCACGTTTTAGATATGAATTAAAGAAAATATTGCGGAACCTTTTATTCTATGCATTCAGCTGAGAACAGAAGTTGTGTCGTCCTGTGTGTCAGATATACATGCATGTGTCTTAAGCGTTAACTAACCCTACTTTTGGCCCACCCTTTATTTATTTGCATCAAATCATTTACAGATAATAATTTAAGTAGTCATTGACACAGCCGCGGTCGGAAAGGAACAGGAGGAAAAACAATCTTACATCACCAGAACATAAACAATGAGTGGTCGAACATGAAGTTGGCGTTCTAATTTGATTCAGTTGCTCTGAACATTTTTGTAAAATTGTTACTTTTGCTTGGCTAACTTTAACTTTGATCGTTTTGGCATTTGCTGAACTAACTTTTGTCATACTATGCAGGTTTCCCAAAGATGCTGCTCGGAGGAAACTGGGTCGTAGCTGTATGCATGGAAATGTCAGTGGTTTTCAGGGGACAAAAATGTTTTCACGCCCCCCCGATTTGACATACTGTGCTATTAAGAAACTGATGTGTATTTTATTTATCTGTACTGAAAAGAGTGAAACTAGAAAAATACAACAAAATTGAGAGCTGTGAGGCATACAAGCATATTCAAAATGCATGTTGAGTATGATACATTTGTACATGTTGGAAGGTTTGCGATAACATTGGAAGTACACCCTGCTTTTCACAGTTCCACTCTTTTGGAAGACCTGGTGTACAGTATTTTGTATTAGTTTCCTGCACAGCCTTGACGCGTCCAATGCGGCGGCGACGTTGTGGGAAAACCCACTCTATGCGGCGTCCACGTAGAGTAGTGTTCAAAATAATGGCAGTGCAATGCGACTAACCAGATTAAGCACTTTTATTTGTATATTTTTATTGCTACATGGCAAATAATTTAGTAGATTCCAAGTGCAGTAGATTCTCAAAAAACAAACGAGACCCAGCATTTATGATATGCATGCTCTTAAGGCTGTGCAATAAGTTGAAAGGGGGGTGTTCCAAAAAGCACTGCTTCACATCTGTGTGGCATGGAGCTTGTGGCATCTTTCAGCTGTTATTCCACGGCAAGATTCTTTTAACAACGTTCCACAGGCTTTCAAAGAGGATGTTCAACAAGTGCTGGTTTCAGCCTTAAATAGGGGCCATTTGATTCACACCTGTTTTTTCACAAAATCGATCACTTATTAAATGCCACACCTTTCTTTTGCCCAATTGCACCGCCTTAAGAGCGTGCAAATCATTAATGCTAGGTCCTATCTGTTTTCTGAGAATCTATTGCACCTACTGGTAACTTGTTTGCCATGTAGCAATAAAAATGTACTAATAACAGTGACTGATTTGAACACTACTGTCTGTGCTGTATCTCACATGTGCAGCACTGACTGCAAAAAAAGAAAATATTTACTGTGTTGGAGAATTTAGAACAATTCAGAGTGTTCATTTGATTAAGCAGCATTCCTCCTTATTATTAGTTTCGTCATTAGGATAAAAGCCTCAAGATACATTATGTTTCACAAAGGAGTTTTGTATGACACATAAAAACATCAATTCAACATAACAAACAACCAAAGAATCCAAATATATTAATCACATCAATATCAGTGTGATGCAGCACAGCATGCATGTGCACAACTGCCTGCCGCCCGTTCTTCCTCCGCCCTCCTCTGGTCTGACTCATCTGTTTCTATCTTGAGCTGCACATCGTCCAATGGTGTACTCGCACTGCACGACAAGTCCTCCAGCACATTATGAGGAAAAAGAAAGGCCATTTTTAGCCCAACGTGATTCATTTCCTGCACGGAGACTGACTGCACCAAAAGACCTAAATATCTCCTCTTGGAAATGCTCCGCTACACATAGTCACGTGTTCACCTGTCCTGTCTACTAGGGGTAGGATTTAATATAACAATTTTGGCACACGACAACCCCTTCCCACCTGCCACCATACCGTACAATGACAATCGTGGCATCATGGAGATTATTGGTCCTAAAAACCCATAGATTTATGACTATTATTTTTAGAAGCACACAGAGGGCTGCACTTTTTACACTCCACAGCAACTGTTCAGTGTAGATCAATCAAAGTGGCTCTGTGTGATGCAGATAACGATATGATACTACTTGTGTATTATTAATGTATGTGTTCTAATTTTATCCGGGTTACATTATCTAAATGCTGACTCTGTGTGCATGAACAGCGAAATCAATTTATATGGGTAGCAGGAGGATGGTGTGGGGGCTGCAGTATCTCTCTGTGTATTGATTAGGAGTGATGCAAAAGGCCATAAACGTCAGTCATATAGTAAAGGCGCTCAAACTAGCTGCGGTATAGTAGGATTAACCGGCTGTATGTGAATTGCCAGGCAAGTAACGAGTGCGGGTCGAGAATAAACCTCTTCTAGCTTCAATGCTGCTAAGCTGCTTTCAAAATAGAGAACCCAAAGAAGACCAGGATTGAGATAACCAGGCTGGACACCAAGAAGGGAGGAGAGAATTGTTTGACACCCCGGAAAAGGAAGTAGGTCAGCATAGAAATTAGCATGTGACCTGGATTGGAACTGGGCGTACTGTCATGGCTGACCTAATGGACCTGGCCTGCCTGGCCTTCACCTCATCGTCATCACCATCATGTGTATGACCACGATGAGCATGTTTGGATGCGTGCTTCTAGCTTGGTTGGTGAGTACAATCACACATGCACACACGAGCTCAAAAAACGCAGGGCTGCTTGAGCCTGATAAGTGTCCTTGAACATCTATTTTAAGACCTACAAAGACTCCCATGTGTGTCATTAGTCAAGTGGCAGTTTTATCATAACTCCTTGTAACATGAGCATGTGCCTATGAAGACTGTATGTGTATTGTGCTGATATACAATTTAAGCACTGAACATTTATTTTCCCTGCTTTAAATTGTAAATTTGTTGCAGGACTTTAAATGATAACGTCTATATAAACCGATTCTGATGGCACAATCTGCGGGGGGGGACTGCTACAGCTATGACTCCAGCAGGGGGTGCTATCAAACAAGTCGATTTACTTAACATTTTCCAACAGGAAGATACGGTACTTTGACAAGACATGATGATGTGAATAGTGTGTGTCTGAGATTGTTTCTTAATATTTAAAATGTGTCTAAAAACTGTAAGAGGCGTGAAATAAGACTTAAAGATTGAAAAAGGCATTTTTAAAAAAACTTTTCATAGGTACACCTGTTACTCCTGTTTTTTCTACTGTATATTTTTTTTACAATACAAGGAAGAAAAATAGTACAAACAAAAATAGTACAAAAATATACATAAAAATAAGAATACAGAGAGGGAAAAAACTATTTGAACCCCAGCTGATTTTGTAAGTTTGCCCACTAACAAAGAATTGATCAGTCTATAATTTCAATGGTAGAGAACAATGACACAAAAATCCAGAAAAATGCGTTTCAAAAAGAGTTAGAAATTAATTTGCATTTCCATGAAGGAAATAAGTATTTGATCCCATAAATTCGTCAGCAAGATCTCTAGCTCCCAGGTGGATCTTATACAGGTAACAAGCTGACATTGGCAGCCCTCTCAGCTCGTTACCTGTATAAAAGAGACCTGTCCACAGAAGCAATCAATCAATCCAGATGCCAAACTCTGCACCATGGCCAAGACCAAAGAGCTTTCCAAGGATGTCAGGGACAAGATTGTGGACCTACACAAGGCTGGAATGGGCTACAAGACCATCGCCATTTGGTGACAACAGTTGGTGCAATTATTCGCAAATGGAAGAAACATAAATTAACTGCCAATCTCCCTCGGTCTGGAGCTCCATGCAAGATCTCACCTCGTGGAGTTTCAATGATAATGAGAACGGTGAGGAATCAGCCCAGAACCACTCGGGAGGAACTTGTCAATGATCTCAAGGCAGCTGGGACCATAGTCACCACAAAAACAGTTGGTAACACACTACGCCGTGAAGGACTGAAATCCTGCTGTGCCCGCAAGGTCCCCCTGCTCAAGAAAGTCCATCTACAGGCCCGTTTGAAGTTTGCCACTGAACATCTGACTGATTCAGAGGAAGACTGGGTGAAAGTCTTGTGGTCAGATGAGACCAAAATTAAGCTCTTTGGCATCAACTCAACTCGCCATGTTTGGAGGAGGAGGAATGCTGCCTATGACATATGCAGCATTCATATGCCTATGAACCCTGCCCCCACCATCAAATATGGAGGTGGAAACATTATGCTTTGGGAGTGTTTTTCTGCCAAGGGGACAGGACAATTGCACCGCATCAAATGGAGGATGGATGGGGCCATGTACCATCAAGTGTTGGGTGAGATGGGTTGTGGTTGGGTATTCCAGCATGACAATGATCCAAAACACACGGCCAAGGCAACAAAAGATTGGCTCAAGAAGAAGCATATTAAGGTCATGGAGTGGCCTAGTCAGTCTCCAGACCTTAATCCAATAGAAAATCTGTGGAGGGAGCTGAAGGTACGAGTTGCCAAACATCAACCACAAAAAAAAAATGACTTGGAGAGGATCTGCAAAGAGGAGTGGGCCAAAATCCCCCCTGAGATGTGTGCCAACCTTGTGTAGCCCCAGGCAGTTGAATACTGACGGTGTTCATTTTACTATAATGTTTGTAATTTCATGAATCTGTTCAAAAGCTTACCTATTGTATATTCTGCAACTATACTAAATGTTGGTGTTTTTTCTTCTTTCTCGGTGTGTGGTTTATTTGGACTGCAATTGATATACTGTGGATCAGACAGGTCGCAGTCTAGGCTGCTGTCAAGGTTCTGCTATTATAATTGGATTTTTAGGTGTCATGTTATTTTGCTATCTGGTGATTGGCGGGGCGTGATGAGAGAGGAGGATCCGCCGAGGGGGTGGTGGGCCGGAAGGGATAGAGCTGGACTGGAACACAGGGAGAAGGGGGGCTGAGGATCGCAACCAAGGAGGACAACATCTTCCGTGAGAGTACGCCATCTTGTTCGTCGTGATAGGCGGCCATTTTGTCCGCCCTGAGGAAGTTTGGCGTTACTTCGATTAGAGGTCTGCCATGGTGGGCGATTAAACTGTGAGTACTCACCTTTTCTTTTCAGCTCCATGGAGTGAAGCGGCTGTTAGTTTTTGGCCACAACGTTCCCAAGCTTCAACCAGGCCTGCAACGGGTTTATTGCTCACAAACTTGAGTTGTTTGTATGTAACGGCCGGTGTGTGTGTGTGTGTGTGTACGCATGTGGACCCACAAAAACGGTAAAACGTGAACAGGTGTTTGTAGGTTAAACTATTGTTGAGTGCATTTGAGAGTAAAAGACAGTTGATTTCTGAGCTTGGTTTATTGGGGTAACTTTTTGGTCACAGACCCTCCCTTGTTTAGTGGCTGATGTTGATGTGATACGTTTTAATTTGCCTTGTAATGTAAGGTTGGCGACTTATTGTGCTTTTATTTGATTTATTTTCTTCCGTATCGTCTAAATTTATGTATCCTTATCAACCACACATTATTGGTTTTGTAAAAAATGTCAACCACATTTGCAACTCATTTACATAAAGTCATGGTCTGAGAATATTTGATCCCACTATCGTCCCAAGAGGAAAAAAAAAACACAAACAAAAATAAAAAGGGGAATGAAAATAGACTTTGGGAATTAAAGGTAATAAGTTCTGTACATTGATGAACCTGGGGCGCTCTCTGTCGGTGAAATGGGTCAGAAAGCGCTACACTTGTGGCCAACTACAAGAAACGGCTGATCTCTGTGATTGCCAACAAAGGTTTTGCCACCAAGTACTGAAGCACGTTTTTCAAAAGGATCAAATACTTATTTCCTTCATGGAAATGCAAATTAATTTATAACTCTTTTTGAAACACATTTTTCAGGATTTTTTTTGTCATTGTTGTCTCTCTGTGTTCAAATAAACCTACCATTGAAATTATAGACTGATCATTTCTTTGTTAGTGGGCAAACTTACAAAGTCAGATGGGGTTCAAATAGTTTTTTTCCCTCACTGTACATACAAAGCAAAATAGTTATTTTTTGGGTTAAGAAAAACTCACAAGTTGTATGTAAATACATATACAGTAAATGCTCATATTTATATATTTTATAATTGTATATACCTTCATATTGTTGTGTTATGTATTTTCTTATTTTACTACTAATGTAGCTTGGACTGTTTCTATTATTGTTTCTGGATTGATTCTTTTTAGCATGTAAGTAGATAGGAAAACATTTTTCTTAATGTTTTAGCTACAAAAAAATGCCCAACGGCTGGAGATGCGTTTTTCTTTACCAGGTTAAAACAAAAAGATTTGCAGTTAAACAGATTATATTGTGTATTCAAAATGTACTATCTTATCCAATAATGTGCGAAAAATGTACTGAACGTTGAAGAACTGAAATGATTTTTTTTAACCCCAGCTACCTAAAGTTGTACTGTGTGCTTGGTTTGTATTTGCAGTAGAGCTGAATGCAGTAACAGAGTGACTGAGTTATTATAGCACCACCCGCCTGGGGTGTACCGAGGTCAAGACGCAGCGCACAAGCAAGCTTTTAAGGTTATGCTAACCGTGATGCTAGCAATAATACATGTTTTAAATATTTATATTGATGTCTTAAATTAGTTGTGCACAACCTAAAATACGATCTTATGTTTGTTTTTTAGTGGGGTTTAAACACTGATTCCAGTTACTCCCCTAGTAGTGGTTTAAACAGTTTCTTAGCGTTTTCAGCCGTTTGCTAAGGTTAGCTAGGGAGCTAGCTAGCATCAAAAGTGCAGCTAGTGCGTGGCTATCAATGTGTTTTAATAATTATAACGTTTAACCTTATAGTGAGCCTTCTTTTACCATGTTTTATACTATTAGGGTGTCGGCACAGTGACTTAAGCCACAAAGTAAACACTACACCTCATCTGCTTTTGTATCTTTTTTCCTTTGCCTCCATGGTGGGTGTAACTATCTCTTAGGCCAGAAGGACGCAATCTGCGAGAGGAGAACGAGAGGACGACGCAGGGATGAGCGCCAGCAGCGTGGTGAGTGATGCTGTCAAGAAGACGCCCTCGCACTGTTTGGAGGGTGGCTGTTGGGGCGGTTGGCAGGAATAATGTGAGACTGGCGAGGAATGAAAAGAGGGATCAACTGATAAAAAAAGAGAAGGGGGACACAGAGCAGATCTACACCAGGCAGGCTACTTAACTGCACTACACATATTATTAAATAAATACCTCCCTGACAATGTCAATTAAAACCAATTAATATTGTTTATATACACATTTAATGATGTAACTACAAAACAGCAGCCAACACGGATTTCCCGTTGTCTTCCTTTTTATTCAGCACATAAAGAACAAACATAAAACCTGTCAAATGGTTTCATTTTCTATTTAAAACAAATAAATTCACAATCCAATGGTAGGTACATGGTCTAATAGTTGCTGTAGTGAGTTCTTTAAGTTGGTAGGTAGGATGGCGGCGGTGGTGGTGGTGGTGGTGTTCGGGGGTGTGGGCCGCCGGAATCTCCTACAGTGGCGCGCCTGTTGGCTAGTGTGTGACATCTGGGTGAGGCTGATCCCGGACTGCGGTCGCTGGGCGTCCGGGGCCTATGGATGGCCTCGCCTCGTGCCAGCCCCTGCCCCGCGGTGGGTCCCGGGAAACAGGGTTGCCTATTGCCCAATGGCTCGTCCTCTGGGAGGGAAATTTTATATTTTTTTCACTCCCAGTCTTACTATCGCTCGCGCCCTCGCCCCCCCAACTCCCTGCAAACAAGCACATAGGATCTTGGGGAGTCCGCGTGCTCCATGGGGGTGTGGCAGGGGGGGATCACAAACATGAACTCCTTCTGTGATGCCCTGAGGGCCGCAAACTCCCCAGTTTTTAATTACACTTATTCACTATACATAGTGAAAAAGAGGGACTCGTGTCACAGGGTGGGCATAGCTACTCAGCCGTGCTCAGCCGGCGGAGTGGTTCTGCCCATGGTGTCACGCAGTTTCGGCTCCTCAATTTTAACTGCCTACACACATACATCTCACACCTCATAACACTTTTAGTTGGGCGAAAGTGTTGGGCGACTCTGGCGTCGGGGAAGGCGATAGCCCGCGGCAGTTGTGTCTGGGGCGGCCTGGAGCTCCCGGGGTGTTGAGTATGGCCCTTGCATTGGGGGGTTAGGTGGCTTCTGGGCTCGGGGGCGGTTGTCCTGCTTGCCCGAAGCTTGCCGGCCCCCGGCGGGTGTTCCAACGGTTGGCACCCGGGCCCTCCTTGTGGCCCTTTCTCGGCTGCCGAGTGGCGTCTGACCGGGTCTCCCTTGCACCTCTTCAGAGTGGACTCGCTGTTGCCTCTTGGGGGGGCGGGGTCGGGCCTTCCACCCTGTAGGGAGCCTGCTGGGGGGCCGTGCTCCGGCGTCTTCCTAGTCGGACCCTCGCTTTTGGAGGGAGTGTGGTTTGGGATGCATGGCTGTGTTCACCACGTACATCTCCTCATTCTCTGTTTCACTCTGATGTAGTTATCCTGTCACTGCAGACTAATGTAGATTGAATGAGATTTGTTGCACGTGTCATTTGGATGGTCATTGTTCAAGAGGTTCTGTTTCTTTTCTCGTTGTTTTTCCTGTATGTTTATCATTATTAGTAAATATGTATGTATGTATGTGTGTATACGTATATATGCACACTGTATGTGTGTATGTGTGTACACACTGTGTGTATGTATGTATGTACTGCATGGATATGTGTATGTGCACAGTATGTGTATTTATACGTGTACGAATATGTGTGTATGTATGTATGTATATATACATTTATATGTGTGTGTGTATATATATATGTATATATATGTGTGTGTATGTATACATAAGTATATTAGTATTATTATTATTATTATTATTATTATTATTTTCCCCTGTATTTTTGCTCATTTTGCTTTGTGACTGTTCTGGTTGTTGCTGAAATTGTGATTATTATGGTTGTTTATAATATGGTTGAAATATGTTTGTGAGGTTCTTTTGCACCCTTTCTTATATCCCTCACCCCACCCCCCACCCGTCCCTTTTCAGGTCAGGTCCGGCATCGAAATGTGGCGCAACAAAATTCATAATAAACGCAGTAAAATGTCAAGGGAGACTTATTTGGATTATGAAGTCTCCCTTAGCAAATAAATTTTGCTCAGCATTTAAAGACAGCTTGACTCCCATTCAGCTGTTATGATGCTGGACAAGACACAAAAAAAAAAAAAGTTGGTAGGTAGGTGGGTAGAGGGTTGATTATTGGCCGATGTAACCCACCTGCCTCACATAGCCCGTTTCGGGGCTTGAACACAGAACCTCCGGAATCGGAGACGAGAGCGCTGACTGTTGGGCTTCATATGTACGATGATTGTCAAATTAAATTTACTCAGTTCTATGCCACCACAGGAAACTTGTAGGTGACAAGTTTGGCACACAGTTGGAATACTTTTTCCTGCCACAAGGCTGACATCACTTGTGCTCCTTGCAACTTTGTTAGCATGCCAGCAAACACTGTTGTTGTGATCACATGGGTTCTATCCTGTCGCTGTTGGGGCGGAGTCTGAATCAACTACATATATTGGCGTGCCAATATCAGAGATTTGAGATGAAGGCAGGTATAATCCGATATTGTGTCGTTTCTTGCTGATATCTAACCAATATCGAATTGAAACATCCCTAGTTTGCATATATACATGCATATATACAGAAAAGCAATGACAAAATGGAAAATGTATATGACTACATTTGTATATACTTTTTATTATTGATTCTCTTCATACGTATTTCTACATGCATTTTCTTTTAATTTTGTGATTCCATGCATTAGAGGTTTCCTAGCATTTTCCACTAAGATCTTGTAGACTCAGGCAGTGTTATAAGAACAACATTCCATCTACTGGTAATTATAAAACTCTTCACCGTTACTGGACACACAGATTGAGATTAAGCTCTTGACGTTCACAGTTCCACAGGTCTATTTTAATATGGCACAACTTAATCCTAATTGACCTCAGCCACTGCTTACGTCCTCTGGGCATAATAATGTGGCTAATACGGCAGCAGTAACAGCTGGACGCAGCAGACTAGCACTGTTGCATTGTGGGTTATCACAAAGATGATGTGGAGGGCTTATGCAAAACAGAATGTGGTACTTTGTTCTACTCTACTTGTTTAATTCTGCCACATTTTCTCTGTACTTTCTTGATGTCTTGCTCATTTTGACAGCTTTAGAGGTCAGAAAATGTTGGGAAAATTGCATGTCAGAAAGGTTAGTAATTACTTAAAATAAAATATGTAACTACAACTGCTAAGAAACATTTATAAAAAAAATAAAATAACATATATTAAATATAAAATAATAGTTTAAGTCTTAAAAAGTATTAATGATTATATAATTTAAAAAATGATTATACATTTGAATTAATATGGTGGTTGCCTTAGAGGCCTGAAAACCTGGAATTAGGAAAATTGCATATCATAAAGGTCAGTAGTGTGCAGGTACAACTACAAAAGAAAATGAACATAGAAAATACTCTTATGTAAAATAATGGATGAATATATATATTTAAATTTCAAATAATTGATTAATAATTAAATAAAATTAAATGAAAATCAAAACTATATATAACACAATTATTTTTAATATATACTGTATATTAGGCACCTTTTTTTATGTCCTCTTTGAGCTTCCTCCGCGGCATCTGCAGTTTTTTGTGGACCTAAAAGCGTGAATGAATAGGCAAAGGAAAGGGTATTTTTAATGCTACATTTAGCTTCAAAGCCCAGGCAGATGGCTCTCTCATTTATTTACAGTATGTTATTTGTCTTGTTGAGTCGAGTTGTCACAAAGTACATCACTTCTGGGAGAAGGGAGAAGTTACTGGCACACTGCAGGTATTGTTGTGATTTTTATTTATACTTTGGTACTTTGGCATACTAGTGTCCCAACTAACGAGTGTTTTTAGATGTGAGCCGTTTCTCTTTTTGCTATAAACTGTGAGCTAAAGTTTTGGCCAAGACCTGCTACTTACCGACACAGCCGAGAGCTATTTGCAGGCTAGTGTCATTGACATTAGCATTGTAGCGATCATACATACACTACAACAATCTAATTGATATTATTTGTGCAAGACAATGACAAGAACAACATAAAATTAAAATCATTAAATGAATACAGAACCAAAATTCCCCAGTATGAGTTTGGTTTTCAGAGAGGTTGTGTACCACAAACATGCACATTAGCACTCAATAAGGTCATCAGATCTTACTTTTGTGCATTCCCACATAGTATCAGCAATTGCCATTCACATTAAACATTCAAAAACCTGGGAATTTACAGTATTATGCGTTATAATAGCCCATAGTTCCAAAATTTATATACATTTACATAACACTTGATAAAGGTTTTTTTTCTCTGATTAAATGCGATTAATTATGAATTAAGTATGGCCAAAATGCGATTCATCGCTTGACAGCCCTAATTGATATACATTTTAATGTACACATCGCTGTGGAAGCAAGCCAGTCCAAAATGTTATAATAAGGATGATTAAGCTTTTTAAAAGATTTCTAATATGTACAGTATGTCAAATAAATGCAAATATAAAACAATCCAAATTTTTGGTAAAAAAATACTTTACAGATATTCATTCATTCATTTTCTGTACCGCTTATCCTCATTAGGGTCACGGGAATGCTGGAGCCTATCCCAGCTGGCTTTGGGCGAGAGGCGGGGTACACCCTGGACTGGTCGCCAGTCAATCGCAGGGCACATATAGACAAACAAAGATTCACACTCACATTCTTACCGATGGACAATTTAGAGTCACCAATTAACCTAACATGCATGTTTTTGGAATGTGGGAGGAAACCGGAGTACCCGGAGAAAACCCACGCACGCACGGGGAGAACATGCAAACTCCACACAGAGATGCCCAACGGAGATTTGAACCCAGGTCTTCCAGATCTCCTGACTGTGTGGCCAATGTGCTACCCACTTAGCCACCGTGCGGCCACTTTACAGATATGTAGTTTACATACTTAATTATTTAATCAGGGACAAATATTACGCACAGTATGCAGTGTAAACAGCATCTCATAGACAATGTAATAATATAAATAGAATAGATACAGAGGTTACATAAAACAATTATCATGTGACTTTGTAGTTCTGCAGGTGCACGTAGTAGTATCACTTCCTTTGTGTTTAGTACAAAACCAACATAAAAATGTCAGTTCTGCTTGATGCGTTCTGGAGCGTCTGTTGATAGTCGGTGTCCCTGTGTGTGTCACTCACCTTGCTCTACTGAGGATGCAGAGTGACCTGTGATTTACTGCTTTAACGTGTGTGGCACTTTAAATGGAAATGTAACAATCCCATGAGCTTTGTCAAGGATAAGATTCCGCTTCATTCGTCTGTGCATGCTTTGCACATTGCTTGTCACCCCCTTCCCGCCCATCCTTGTGTTGGCATATATAACCTTGGGAGCTCTCCTTCCTCTAAGCACCATGGGATGGCTCAGAGGACAGGGGATTAGCCAATCAGCTGTTAGGGTCACCTCAGTCAAATAACCCCCCCATTTCGCCCATTTTTTAAATCTTACTCTTCATCATCACGCACACAGCAATAACCATAGACACAAACACAAGATATTAGAATGCATATAGAAGATTCAAATACAGTATTTAAAGCAGTGGTGTCCAAAGTGTGGCCTGGGGGACATTTCCAGCCCACAGATGTGTTTTTATTGGTTTGTGGCACATTCTAAAAATATAATTTAGTAAGAAAACTTAAATTTAAAAAAAACATTAAGAAGCAGCAAAAATGGATCCATCAGCAATAATTTTATAAGAATAAAGTCAAAATTTTAGGAGAAAAAAGTGGTAATCTAATGAGAAAAAACCATAATTTTGTGACAATGTCATAATGCTGAGGAAAAAAATGTCATTTTAGCAGCATGAAGTATTATAAATATAAAAATATTTAAGAAAAAAAGACGGATATCATGAGAAACAAAGAAAACAACAAATAAAGTTGTAATTATGTGGAAATGTGCATGTTACTAGTAACACCTAATGGCCAGTGTAGACTACAGTGTATGCTTGGAAATGCTAAATTTAGGCCAAGAATATGTAACTTTTGCTTAAATATCAATTTTTTGGACTAATAGGCCGTAGTCAAACACAAAACAGTGATCATTTATTAATTACATTTTGAAAAATGCAATGGAGTGAAGGAGTAATACTCGAACCATGATTGAGTGAGGAATCACAAAGTTGTTGTTTTTTTTTTACCTAGAAAAAAAAACTCAAAGAGAAGAGTCATATTATATCTGTGGTCTAGAGCTTTATTCAGTGGAACCTCAAGATACAAAATTAATTAGTTCCGAAGGGCTTTTGTGTTTTGGCATTTTTGTAATAAGAGGCAAGATTTACCTTGTAAATGGCGTAATTCGCTTCAGCCCCCTCAAAAACAGTCATATCTAGCTTAAATATACCCACCCGAAAGAAATATGTTCAATAATGGCAACATAATCATGCATGAATGTAAAAAAAAAAAACAATGTGGAAAATAATAAAAGCAATGAAAAATAATAACAAACGTTGCTATGAATAATGACCTTTCGGGTCGAGCAAGGTGAGCTTCATGGCGGAGGATGATGCGGCAAACTGAGTTTTGACAGATGGCAGAAATCTTACATAAGTTTACGTACTGTAACTTCATTTAAATAAAAACAGTTCATTACATACTAAAGCTAACACTATGATTTTTATATTTTTTTAATTTTTAACAATGAACCAGAGCTTTTTGGTACGCTGAGCAAAGGGACGTCGTCAATTGCCATCGTTTGAAGGAAGAGGATGATGAGAGATAACCGAGACAACCAATGGGAGGGCAGCTTCTTCTTCTACTTTGGTTTCTATGGCAATGCAGTGCATGACGCAGCGTCAACAGAGGAAAATATTTTATTGCAGTCAACCCTCCCTTGTGTGATATTTAAAATATTAGTGTTTAATAATGTTTATGTAATATATGTAATAATCATCCATCCATCCATCCATTTTCCACCGCTTATCCGGGTCCGGGTCGCGGGGGCAGCAGCTTCAGTAGGGAAGTCCAGACTTCCCGGTCCCCAGCGACCTCTTCCAGCTCCATCGGGGGACATGGAATGTCACTTCTCTGGTGGGGAAGGAGCCCGAGCTTGTGGAAGAGGCGGAGAGATTCCGACTAGATATAGTCGGACTCACCTCAACCCACAGTTTAGGCTCTGGAACCAAATTCCTTGAGAGGGGCTGGACCTTGTTCTTCTCTGGAGTTGCCGCTGGGGAGAGGCGGCGAGCTGGTGTGGGCTTATTGTTAGCCCCCCGGCTTGGTGCCTCTGTGTTGGAGTCATCCCCAGTAAACGAGAGGGTTACTTCCCTACGCCTTAGGGCTGGGGAAAGGGTCCTGACTGTGGTTTGTGCGTATGCGCCGAACGGCAGTTCAGAGTACCCAGCCTTCTTGGAGTCTATCAGAGGGGTGCTGGAGAGCACCCCAGCTGGTGACTCCATAGTTCTACTGGGAGACTTCAACGCCCATGTGGGCAATGACAGTGTGACTTGGAGGGGCGTGGTTGGGAGGAACGGCCTCCCTGACCTGAACCTGTGCGGTGTGTTGTTGCTGAACTTCTGTGCGAATTACAGTTTGTCCATGTAATAATCAAGTAATATTAATGTTTTAGTGTCTGATTTTCAGCAAGTCATGAAAAAGTGGTTGTCTTATATTCAGTGTCGTCTAATTTGTGCTAAAACTGCAGTTCATTATGGGAAGGTGTACATAATACAGTGGCCTGTGAGTGTATGTGTATTTTTACATTATACGATATGTGTGTGTGTGGCACGTGACAGATGAGTAATGTACTGAGGAGTGAAATTAAAGGGGGGGTGGAGGGAAGGAGAGCTTGTAGTTGCCACGGCGACCTTCACTCCCCAGGGTCGTTTAACTTATATGGCCGTGACAGGGCAATGACACCCTCCCTCCATATCTGTCGAAGGATAAATGTTTTCCCGTTTTTCCGTCAGCTGCAGTGTCGTATGGAGATGACCGTGTGTGTGTTAAGTTCACATGGGAGAAGAAGAGAAAGCTGACTCTCACAGTGCCTTTGAGATACTAGACCCCATGTCTGAATAGGTGACTGCTTGCAGCCATAATGAAAACATTGCTGTGGTTGCCTAGCTAGCATTGCCATTTACCATCACACTGACCCATTGGGAACACCAGCAGGCTCCCAAAGTTTCTCATACCGCAACCTGTTTAGCACCTTCCTCACGCCATGAATCATTGTCTTCATTATACACTTTCTTACAACAAACCTTAGGTGACAAAAAATCAAGTGGCAGAAGAATGGTCGCTTTTCAAGATATTTGCATGGTTCCACCTAAATTAGAAAACCTTATCTCAAATGTTTCTGCATCACGTCCAAAGGGGACTGTGCCCATCTCCATTAAGCAGATGGCGCTGTTTTGTTTTTTTGTACAATATTTGTATACAGACTTGCTGATGCTTAAATTGAAAACTCTGCTTGTCTTTATTTAAATCATGAATAATGAATCATAGTTTTTAAATGAAATATTAATATTTATAGTAATAGAGCTCTGCACTGAAGTATCTACCTACCTGTAGAGTAATCCCTGGGGGTTAATTGGTTCCAGAACAGACTGTGATAAGCGAATTTCTATGAAGTAGGATTCTTTTGTTTGTAATATTCATAAATTGAATAATTTAGTGGAAAGAGCATAGAAAAGTGTTTATGACCTTCTAAATATGTTTTTTAACATTATTCAAGCTCTCTAGAAATGAACTAATACCCCTATGTTCAACTTTTAACATGTATTACCCAATCTAAAAAATAAGCTATCAAAGGCATAAATAAAACACATGCTCATGTGTGTAGCTAAAACTATGTTCCCCAGGGGAGCAGAAGGAGTGGCAAACAGCAAGTGACTTCGGGAGTTCAGTGTGGGTTACGGCCGCAACAGTATAGAGCTTTTTTTATTTTATTTTATTTTAATTTGAGGTTATTGTGCTATTTCTTTCTTGTTATTTTGTGACATACATTAAAGATTTGATTTTATTATTGTACAAATAAGAACAGTGTCGTATTATTATCACTTTTTTCACTTGATGTTGTGATATAGATTTTAAAATTGAGATTTTGTTTCTTGTGATATTAAGTTCTTAAAATGTTTCACCTTTTTCTTGCAATGTTCTCCTAAAATTGTGACTTCAGCCTTCAGAAAATGAAGGCATTTTTTAATATAATGCTGTGATACTCTACTCTCTTAGTTTCAACTTTATTCTCATAAAATTACAACTTTATTCTTGTAAAATTTTGACTTTATTCTTGCAAGACGTTTTTCTCATAATGTTGTGACATTATTATTTCTAAATTAAGATTTATGAATGTGAGTGTGACGGATTGTTTGTCTGCCCTGCAATTGACTGGCGACCACTCCAGGGTGTACCCAGCCTCTCGCCCAAACCCAGCTGGCAGAGGATCCAGCATACTCCGCGACCGTAATGAGGATAAGGAATGGATGGACGGTTGGAATACTTTTCTTATAATATTGTGACATTATTAACATTAAAAAATTAGCTGTATTCCTGTTAAGACTAATACAGTGAAATCATTTGACTGATGTATTATTGGAAAATTCCCCATTTTGTAATATTGTGATGTTCTCTTAAAGTTACAGATTTATTCTTGGAATATTACATATTTATTCTTGTAAAATGATGGCTTTATTCTTTCAAAATGGCAAATATTTCATGTAATTTTGTGATGCTTCATTCTTGTACTATAGTTATTCATTAGAAGGCTTTCGTAAGTTAGCAACTGTGTGGATGCAAATGTAACATGCTGTAACAGAATGAGGCCACACACAAGGCAAAGCATCTGGTAGGTTTATTTTTTTGCTGACACCTCCATGCAGACAAGGCCCCAGAAGAGTCTTACTTGGCATTCTGCAAGTGAATGCATCATCAGTGCTCTGTTGCTGGGCTGTTTGTGATTGTGCTTGTCTATTTCACATATAAAGTCATTCTTTTATGAATGTGAAATTATTGTACACGCTTGGAACCCATTTTCTAGAACTAGCACCTCATAGTACCTGTATTTGCCAGTGGAACAGCATCAATCACAAGCTCTCGCGAGATTAAAATGTGACAATATTTCTTGTTTAGAGAAAAACTATCTTGCAGGATAGCAAGGCAACCTACTGTGAGCTATGGCATCGCTAATGTGAATGATTATAAACATACTATTGAAGTGGCAGTGCGCCAGGCAAGATTGCAAACGCACATTAAGTGCTTTACGCAACCTGTTTACTCATTATTATGCAATTAGCACACAATCCGTGACCAAAATGCTGCGCACCCACGACGGTCGCTGGCTAGCAGGCTAGAGCGTCAGCAAGCAAACAAGCTAGCAAGCAACAACCTAACCATTTGGCCTCAAATTTAATAAATGTATATTGTAATGAGAAAAATCATCAGTATGACCCAAAGTTTGTGATGGCAAATTCACGATTCATATCATGACCTCACCAGGCTCAGGATTTGTTTCTCAAATGCACATTTCATGATACCAGCTCATCAACAGGCTCATCAAAATGTCGCAGCCACTTGTTATAATCTTGCTAATTTGTCAAGTAAACACACGTTCCTGCCACCCCGAACGCGGTCCATCAATGCATCGGCTCAAGTATGTGTTGTGTGTGAACTGTTATGGCGAGCAGGCTCGTCACAACGTGCACACAGGGGTTCAAAGTGTATTAATTCCTATACTTTGCATAGGAACACACCAACATATGTTGCTCGGATTGAAGTAACAAATGGCCACCATTTGCTGGTATTAACTACATGAAGAATCATATTATAGCAATGCCTTGTTAAATTCAGAAATGATGCTTGTAGCAATATTGCGACTACCACTTCCACGCGGGATGGGAGGAGAATCTTTTTTCACTCTATTATGTTGAACATGGGGCCTCATGGTGGATGAGTGGGTAGAATGTTAGCCTCACAGGGTTCAAATCGCCGTTGGGCATCTCAATGTGGAGTTTGTTTTTTTTAAGAACATAGCTTGAGGCGATCCCTACAAATAAAGCAATCTCATTTGCAACTTTTCCACCTCAAAGAAAATGGCTAACACACTCAGATAAAACATAAAGATGGTAGGAATATAAAATAAAGTTGGCATAACAGCCAAAGTTGTTTTAAATTATATTCAGAGATGTTCAGTGATGATCCAATGATGTTGCATGTTGCCATTTGATATGTAAGAAGTTGCTGAGACAAGCTGCACTTCAATTTCTGGAGCCATTTTTTACTTTTTCAAAACAATTCCACACTTCAGATATTTTTTTTTGTAGCCATTAAAAGCCAGTAGGTTAGTAGTTAGCACTCACCACAAATGCTCTGGACTGTGACACTGAAGCGGATGATTATATTATTATGCGGTCATTTTTAATTATTTACACAAATTAGGCAGATTTTGTATGAAAATGAGAATAATTTATGACAAAGCCATTCTATGTAAAAATGTCTGCTCAGCAGAAGACGTGGGCACCCCCATATAGGCAGAATGGTACAATCCTGATCGCAAGACATTTTTATATAGAAATCAAATCAGACTCTTCCAAATCAAATCATTAAATAGTCAGCTTTTCTAAGACACCCTATTATGTATTATCATAACTTTGTGGTTAATTTGGTCTTAAATGATGTTGACAAAAATATTGTTTATATATAATTTGGGGAAGGATAAACATTTAAAAGTCCACCTGCATTGTTTTGTGACTTAAGTAAAATTTAAGTCTGTTTATTCAATAAAATGTTTTCATTGTACTTTTATTAAAAATGATGTGAAAATCTTGTCTTGTATCGTGTATTGCTTCATCTCGTGAGCTGGTTGCTTCTTGACACCATTAGTAGTGCACTGTACTGCCACCTACAGGATTGGAGTGGACAACATTGTGCATTTTGCCTCAATAGTGGCGACCCCTGTTGGGGTAAGCTGAAAGGAAAAGAAGAAGAAGAAGTAGTAGTAGTAGAAGACATTTACAAGGTTCCGTTCATGTTTTTTATTTCTTCTCTATTACATTAGCCACTAATCATGGCCGTTATATATTATATTGCCCCTTTTCATAAGTTTTCTTATCCTTCTTTTAGAGAATTCCTTATGCAATGATAGGAGCCAGAGCATGGTTTAATCTGTTGGCAATGACGTCCATAACGGCCAGTGAGGGAATAGACAGCGAGGTGCGGTGAAGCTGAGCTATGCGGCTGAACTTTAAATCCTCTTAGCGTCCGCAGCTCTCGCTCTCATTCATGTGTCTCCCGTGTGGATCTAACCATCATTCTGCTACGTGACATTTTACTTTGTGTCAATTAGAGCAATTTTTTTCTTATCCCTCACTTTTTCCATCCCTAGGCCCTCCTACCACCTACCTCCTTCTCCTTGCAAGGTCACTGTCAAGGACAGCCTTCTCCCAGAATCCCCTGCGTGATTGGATGACAGGTATTAAAGGGCCGGTTCCTTACGCTGTGCACATGGCCTGACTCCAACACTGCTTCAAGGCCGTCTGCACTCCCATCACTCCTCAAGCAGCCACACACAGCAGTTCACAGTTACAAGATGCTGACAAAACATGCGACAAGGCAGACTTGCCTGCCTCTTAAGTCAGTTTGCTGCACTCTGCATGGCAGCTCACTTATGATACTGACCAAACACTCTTGCCAGCACAAACACATGCTAGAAACAGGAAAATAAAACACTTGACCCAATCTTACAGACCGCCTGTACCGTCTGCAAGGGCAAACGTTTCTCTTTGTGATAAGTCGGCATGACATGCTACAAGCTCAGCAGACTTGAAAAGCACAAAGCGGCTCTGGCAAATAGATGACCAGCCGCCCACCTCGCAGTGACCCCCAAATCTAGCCACATGTGCCACTTTGTAAAAGACTGGAGGATTAAAAGAAAAGTAACTTAAGTATTTCTGAAAATGTTTCCCTAATAGGTTTTTCCAAAGTGCATCAGCACTAATCCGCTGCATAATAATAGTAGTTAAAAGTTATTTGGCCCTCATCCTAGTAACCTCATTTACACAGCAACAGGAGAGCAGTGCATTAAAAATGAATCACTTTGATAAGTCGCTATGCTTTTGTCCCAAATCCAACTCCCCTGAAAAAGCTTAGACTTGACTCTGGAAAAAGAGTTAGAGCTAATAGAGAGATATTGTGGTTAAGTGTTCCGAAAAAAGGTAGAGAGGGATTCATACTTCACAAAATGTGCAGCTGTTAATGTAAAAAGAACAAACAATTTTTACTCCAGGTTTGAATAAAATATGAAAGGGCCGAGCTGAAATGTAAAAATTACATGAAAAAGACAAAAATTCTTAAAAGTAAACTCTGAATGTTTGGAAAAATGTTGAAGTCATAATAAAGCGGTCTTCAACTACAGATTTTCATAGTCAAAGCTGGTTCATTTGATTATTTTGTCCATCGTCGTCTAATCTTCAAATGTTTTCTGGTCTTTGCTAATGGCGATTCCGAAAAACAACTTCAACTTTTTCCACCTCAGAGGAACTAAAACATTCAGATAAATAAATAAACATGGTAGGTGTGCAACAACAGTTTTTAAAATTTATTTAGTGGCATAGAAAACCAGATGAACTACATCGAAATACAGTCGCCGGTAACACACATCAGAAAAGTGCACATAAAATACAAACGACAACTTGCCAAAGCTCTCTTAGAGCCTAATTTCTTGCCTTACAATTTGCTGTCAGAATATAAAATGAAGTTGCCGTAACCGCCTTACCTGTTTTCAGACTGTCTGAAGACTGAAAAATATGCAGTGCACAGTGCTTATTAGGAGGAAGAACTTCGACAGATACAGAGTTGTTAAATGTTCTACAGTATGTGTGTTCTATAAACACATACGCAATGTTAATGTATGAGCTAACACCGAAGAACTACTTTTCTGGCGCCTCGCTCACACCGCCACTCATGGTCTCAGGCCAATATCAAGATGAAAAGTTAGTTACTGAATTTGCTGCTGCATCGTCTGTGAGTTTGGAAAAGTTAATGATAAGCTATAAATTATGCCTTACATATGTATAGTACAATGTTGTGACAATAAGATGAAAAGTTGGTCGACTAGTGGAAGATTCTGCTAGATGCTTGTTTGCTCTCAGCATTTGCTGAGGACTGTGCTGAATTTACCAGCTCGGGGAGCACAAGATTTGTGCTGAAAGAAACTGCCATCTCATCAGTCGGCATCCCAGTGAGTGTGAACATTGTTCGGACAAATTTGACTTATTTGAGAATTCAGTATATTTTTTTTTTTAAAGAATTACACGACAACAAACAGACACAACTACTCAAATGACAAGAAATGTAATGTAATGTAACAAAAAAAGAATGGAGAGACCACTGTGATGTAAAAACTATTGTTGCTTCCAGATACAACTAGCTATGACTAAGGAGCACTTGCAGGACAACACAGAAGAAATTAAAGCCAAGCTTGCGGGAATGGAAATAATTATTCAGTCTAAACAGTTGACAAGATTCTAGGAGAGCAGTCTTGTATCTGTAAATGGAAGGGTTGAAAAAGACTGACATCTATCGCATGACATGACACTAGATAGCTGCAAATCACTCCTGGATGAGTTTGAAAAACAAGTGACTGAAGCAGCAAGTTATTTTGGCATGGGAAATGTGGGCACCATAGGATGAAATGAGGGGACTAAAAACCAGAATCCAAACTATCTTAGAGCTGAAATGAGGTACAGAAAGCTCAATTTTAAATCCCACAGACAATGGAAACACAGACTGCTGGAGGGAATTTAGGGCACTCAGCAGCAGTACCAGTCCATCCAGGACCCATCTTCAGCACCACAGAAGGACTTTTCAAGATCAAGAAAGTGTAATTGAACAAATTGATCAGCGCAACCATAATTTTCACACGTTGGCATCATTTAACGCAAGAATACAACATTAATACAACATTTATAGGTCAGAAAAGAGGAAATGCACCAAAGGTCCCCATTAATTAACCCTGTGGAGCGTAGAATGCAGGTAGTATGAATGATGAGCAGTGTGTGAAGGTATGGTTTACAGTCGTGGGTGTTCTGTGGTTTGCAGTTTTGCCCCATTGCCTGGTGTTTAACCATTTGGACTACATTAAAGAATATTTGTTGTGACACACTCTCGTCTCTGCATCTGGGGTCCACCAAAGAATAGAACATAACACAATATATGATGCTAAGTTGTTGTAAAGATGAAATAATGTGTATAATAAGTGGACAATGAAGAAACACCACTACTTAAATCTAACGAGAGCATATCTGACTATTGTCGCTTCAAGATACAGCTGTGATTAGTCTGAGTAGTAAATTGGTGCAATATTCCACTTTGATTCAAAGGTTAACTGTGGTGGCAAACATTTGTTCTATTAGTATTATCTTTTAATGTAAGAAGTAGTGTTAGTTATGAATATGTGACAATGCGATTTTCCTGTAGTGCACATTCATATAACATTGGCCTATTAGAAGAAATGATTATAATGTGGCGATCCATGGCTCAAGGTTGGGGACATTTTGTCTGGAAAAACAATCCTTCTGTCCTCAAAACAAAGCCTCCAGCCATCATAACCTAAGCACTACTGGCGGTGTACTTTATGCTAACTGGGCAGCACGTATCCTTGTACCTGATTCTCCTTCCTGATAGACTTTGTGTAACTATTGTTACATGTGCCACCCTTTGGGCAGACACTTGTGTCAGACTCCTGTGTGACCTGCTGTCAACTGTCTCCGTCTGCAGAATAAATACACAAAAAGACAGAGCTGTCGTTGAGCAACTAATTTAATCTCTCCATTTTCCGTGACACAACCTAACCTGACAAACTCTTATAAATAATAAATAGTAAATGGTTGAAGTGTGAAATAAAACCCAAGAAAATCTACCGGAGTTGATAAAGTGTCCTTGAAAATCTGGTCAGTGCAGCCTGACATTAGGCTGAATACCAGTTCTTCACTTTAGCCCTTCCCCTTGGTCTTACCCTTCCCCTACTCCTATAAACCTACTCCTATAAACTCTTAATAAGCAACTTAACTTCATCAACAAATGTGTAAACCTTATCAAGCATGAATTCAAGGTTTAAAAACGTTTCTGTTTTGGCCTCGCTCTCCTCCTCTCAGATTCTTTTGTGAGAAAGTCTAGAATGTCATTTTGTTGCATTTTACTTTTCTATACTGGGATTCCCACTTTTCAATGGTCCTGGAGTGCTGGATGGTGTAGCATAGGTCTGACATCTGGCTCAGCAGTGTGCAAGAATGGGACACATGCATGATTGATGGGGCACAACTAGTAACACGTAATACTAACAATACTATAGTAATAGTGTACTGAAAACAAATTGTAATGGTAACAAAAAATAGATGGGACAACGTTAGATTCCAAAAGCTGAATAAACTTCGATAATCTGTTGTGCTGTCCACATATGGCTATGTTGTTTACAGGTTTTATTTAGCTCACGTCCTCACCATTCATAATGCATGCTGAATACTATAAACATCTCACCATGAGAATTGTTGGTGAACTAAGGTAGCTATAATTCACAGCAAACAGATGCCATGTGCTACGTTACATGGACACAGTTCTGTGGAGCAGATTTTAAACCTGAGAATACTATGTGAGCAATACAAAAAACACAAGCAAAATTGCAGGCTCTGCAGTTTTACAACATCTACCCTCGTATCACACATTGATTTGAAAGCTTGTACTCATCAACCAAGAGTGCAAAACAGGAGAATGCTTCAGGACATCCACTGGGGTCAGACAAGGCTGCCTCCTGTCCCCAACGCTGTTCAACCTCTTACTCGAACCACTAATGTCAAAGGCTCTAGCACAATAGGCATCGGAGGAAGGTGCATCACAAACCTAAGTTTTGCTGATGATATCAATGGCTCAGGTGGAACAATGTTTGGGATGGAAATCAGTGCGTAGAAAACTAAAGTAATGACCGACAATGCAGATAGAATTAATCAGGACATAACTGTTAAGGGGAGAAAGCTGGACTCAGTCTCTCATTTTAAGTACTTGCGAGCGATAGTCTGTGAAGAGAGTAATCTTGTGTTGTCTTGTGTTGCAAGAGCAATACTTGCCGAGCTGCACAAAGCACAGCTGCCCAGACCCGCCTGAAACCTATTTGGAAAGTATAAATGTAACGCTAAGATCTAAGATACTGTAAGACTTGCACGTGCCTTGATGTTCTCTATTTTTCTGTATGGGCATGAAACTGGGACACTAACAGCTGAACTCCAACGCAGGATATCGACGTTGGAGATGATATGCTATAGAAGGATCCTAAGAGTCCCCTATACAGCCCATGTTACAAACTTGGAAGTGCAACGGCATGTTTCACTGGCTATAGGCACACACGATGATCTCCTCACCACTGAGATCAGGAAAAAACTACGATGGTATGGCCACGTCACAAGATCTGACGGACTTGCTAAGACCATCCTGTGAGGAACTGTCCGTCGAAGCAGAAGTCGAGGGCGCCAAGCAAAACGGTGGGAGGACAACATTTCAGAGTGGACTGGTCTCAGTCTGGCTGAGGCAGTCCAGTAGATTCCTGTAGCTTCTTCTTCTTTTCCTTTTGGTTTATCCCTTTGTGGGTCCCCACAGCGAATCAATTGCCTCCATCTAATCTTGTCTTCTGCATCCTCTTCTCTTGCGTCAACTACCTTCATGTCCTCTTTTACTACATCCATAAACCTTCTCTTTCGTCTTCCTCTAGGGCCTCCTGCCTGGCAATTCAAAACTCAGCATCCTTCTACCAATATATTCACTATCTCTCCTCTGGACATGTCCGAACCATCTCAGTCTGGCCTCTGACTTTATCTCCGAAACCTCTAACATGTGCTGTCCCTCTGATGTGCTCATTCCTGATCTTGTCCATCCTGGTCACACCCAAAGAGAACCTCAGCATCTTCATCTCTGCTACCTCCAGCTGTGCCTCCTGTCTGTTCCTCAGCGGCACTGTCTCTAAACCAAATAACATCCCTGGTCTCACCACAGTTTTGTGCACCTTTCCTTTCATTTTAGCTGAAACTCTTCTATCACACATCACACCTGACACTTTTCTCCACACATTCCAGCCTGCCTGCACACACTTCTTCACCTCTTTTTCACACTCTCTATTGCTCTGGACTGTTGACCCTAAGTACTAAAAATTCACCACCTTCTTAATCTCTTCTACCTGTAACCTCACTCTTCCAATTGGGTCCCAATCGTTTACACACATGTACTCCGTCTTGCTGAGGCTGACCTTCATTCCTCTCTTTTCCAGGGCAAACCTCCACCCTTCAAGCTTTTCCTCCACCTGTTCCCTGCTCTCACTACATATTACAATGTCATCTGTAAACATCATAATCCATGGAGATTCCGGTCTAACCTCGTCCATCAGCCTGTCCATCACCATAGCAAGCAAGAAGGGGCTCAGAGTTGATCCTCACGTTTGCCCTTAGTCTAGCTTCAACTACTCTTTCCCATAACTTCATTGTATGGCTAATCAGCTTTATTCCTCTGTAGTTGCCACAATTCTACACATCTCCCTTCTTCTTAAAAATGGGCACCAGCACACTTCTCCTCCATTCCTCAAGCATCTTCTCACTATCCTAAGATCTTGTTAAACAACCCATTCAGAAACTCTACTGCCACCATTCCTAGACACTTCCATACCTCTACAGGTATATCATCAGGACCGAGTGCCTTTCCATTCTTCATCCTCTTCAATGCCCTCCTCACTTCTTCCTTACTAATCTTTGCTACTTCCTGGTCCACAACAGTCACCTCTTCTACTCGTCATTCTCTCTCATTTTTCTCATTCATCAACATTTCAAAGTACTTTTTCCATCTTCCCATGACACTACTGGTACCTGTCAATACCCTTCCATCCCTATCCTTAATCACCCTAAACTGCTGCTGGTCCTTCCCATCTCTGTCTCTCTACCTTGCCAACCTGTATAGATCATTCTCTCCGTCCTTGCTGTAAAAGTCATCACAAGCCCCTTGTTTGACCTTTCCCATCTTTACTTTCACCGTACGCTGCACTACCAAATCTCCTTATCTACTTTCCTTTCAGATGACACACCGAGTACTCTCCTACCTGTCTCTCTAATCACAGTAGCTGTAGTTGTCCAGTCATCTGGAATTGTTCCTGGGTACCCATAGCCTTTTTCAACTCCTTCTTAAAAGTCACTTTTTCATCTTCTACCATTTCATCCTCTGCTCTGTCTTTACCCTCTTCATCTTCCTCAACACCATCCTATGTTGTCTGGCTACATTGTCACCTACTACTGCTTTGCAGTCACTGATCTCTTTCAGGTTACAACTTTGAATTCAAAATTTTGCAAATATTTATGTGGAGTACCAAATGACTGAATATCTGATAGAACATGAGTGAATTCGTAGAACACACGGATTCATAGAACACACAGAAAAGGGAAAGATGTGTGTTCATGTCTCACCTAAGGATTGTGGATGATGGGCAAAATTCCAAAAAAAGTGCAGTTTTCATTTAAAGGAATTCTCTGGCTGGAGTCACTAATGCACGAATGCTATGTTTTGGCACTCAATTTCGCAGAATGATACATAGGAACGGATGATTGGTTAGGCACACTGTTTGGCTAAACAGTAACTGAGACCGTGTGCGAAAACCAAGACATATTTTTGCCAATAATTTACAATAATCTCAATTGTAGGATTATGACTATTTAGTAAATGTATTTTATTCAAGCATTTATTTATTTCTCTTCATTGTGACCCCACTAAGCGTCGTTATTTCTTACTTCTTTTATGTTTAAAAAAAAGCAGTAAAAATGAGTCATTCTAGCTTTTAATAGGATAGACATAATCTGATTAGCAGGTAGGAGTGCAGTTAGCGTTCATGAATTCCTAATGAGCGGCTAATGTGAGTGCTTCAAGAGTAGACTGAGAATAAACACACATGCTTTTTCCCCTAATGACTCATTAAGATTTTATTAAATGCTGTTTTCATTTTAGTGATATGTATCAAAATAAACAGAAACATCAAACCAGTCCAAGACATTTAGCAAATAATCTTTACAAACAAATCCATTTTACAACCCTTTCTTGTAGCTTTATTTTGGTTGATCACAGCACAAAGACATAACATGTTGTTCTTTGCAAGCACGCTTTTCACACTGCATCTTAAAGAGGACCTATTATACGGTTCCTCTTTTCTGACCTCTAAATGTTGTTGTAAAGTTGTATTCTTGTGTTAAACAATGCCAACGCGTCAGATAATGAGGTATATGCATTTGGATGTGAGCAGCTTTTGATTGCTCTGCACGCTGTGAGAGTGTGCATAGAGAGTTCCACTGACAGCACGCAACCCGAACTGCCTTGGTCAATGGCTCCCAGGAAATGTTTGTTCGGGTGTGAGGGAAAGCTAATTTTGTTTAGCAATACAAAACTGGACTATCCGTCAAACTGCTGCTGAAGTCTGACACCTTCCAGCGTTACTTGGTCGAGTTGAAGAGTCAGAAGAGCAAGCTGAAAATAACAATTTATCAATGTCTTGTTTATTTTGTGTAAGTAATCAGATAAAAGTGGTTGTCAGAGTAGCATTTTAGCGTGGGCATACAGGGAGTGGAGGGAGTGTTACCTGCACGCATGCAAATTACCAGCTCACCAATGTCTGGAGCGGCTAGTAGCTGTTAAAAGTGGACATTTTAAAAAGAAAAATTGCCATTTACTATCAACTCCTGTACTGCCAAGGAATTGGGGTTTGTTCGGCAGATGTTCGGAAGTATTATCGAGTGCTTGGGAGTGTGACCAATCAGAGCGGCGTGGGCTCAGCGGAAGGCATACCTGAATAAATTACACAGACCGTTTGGACAGAAGGCAGGAAACCCAAGGACACACTGCAGGAAAAGATAGAGAGTCTGGAAGATGCAGAAGGCTTTTTGTGCGGCTTGTCATGTGTAGTTGCTCTATAGGAGTCCAGAACTCAATACAAAGGCCCGAGAATGAGCATAATAGGTTCCCTTGAATGCAAAGCCCAAGTCACAATACACTGACACCACCTTGAAATGCAGCCAGCCTTTAAAGGCTCTGGGCCATCTGAGATGGTTGCAGGCAAAATGGCAAACATTTGCTGCACTCAGATGAACCCACGTTTGAAATTCAGCCTAGGGACTAATGAGAGGAAAACAAGCATCCAGATTTTTGCGACTGCAAAATGGAATAAGCTGACATCTGTGATTCTACCCACGGCATTGTCGGTATCTGGCACATCTGTGAAACCAGTGTTAATGCTACTTGTGCAACCTTATGCTGCTTGTTGCATATTGTCGCACACCCTTTAAGAAGCTATCCACATGGTAACATTTACAGTCCACACAGAAACGGCGTTTGGATGACCTGAAACAATGTTTTTTTTTAAAGGCATAGTGGGAAAACCTGAAAACGCTGGCTTGTCATTTAGGTATAGATGGCCAAACCACGGTTTTATACAAGCAATGATGTCACAGACCCATCGCCAGCACATGACCCTTGTTTGCTTGTTTCCTCTGGTTCTGTGATGTGACCTGTTATAGCAGAGGTGAAAATGGAGCAACGACAATATGTTGAGATTAGGATAGATAAAAATAAGTTCTGCTGCATTGATTAGCGGTGCTGAAAGAACATCTACCAAGGAGAGAGGGAACCAGATGAATACCAAATAGGTTTTGACAGACACCAATTGAATGAGATCCAATACAAGAGCCTTGTCAAAAATGGTAGCTTTGGAAAGATAGTATCACTCTCTTTAGCTTAAAGAGCAATCTGTTGTGGTTTGCACTGATATACAGTACTGTGCTAAAAACGTGGGTCATCAACAGATATATGGTATTTTTTTAGCATCTGAAATGTCCATCTGTTTGTTAGTGACTTTCTGGTTCATGGAGCATGACATCCAGTTGGGCAATGCCATTCTGTTTCCGGAAGGGTGGAAAATGCTATTAATGCCACTGAAGGGTGAAAATAAAGTATCTGCATCTTTATCCAGATTCTTGCAAACATTGTAATAGGTTTTTTTTTTTTATTGGTCTAATGTTATGCAAAAATCTGTTTTGTTTTGTTTGTTTGCATCTCACATCTGTAGTTTCTGTGGAGAAAGCGCATTGAAACAACATAACTAAGCTTCACTAAGGAGAAGCCCACACTTGTATTTTTAAAAATGTGTATCTTCCTGTCTAAGAGGTTAAAAAAGTTCTATATCCATATAGATTAAAAAATCTCAATGACAGTACTTAAGATCTCATGATGAACCAAAAATGATATGCCTTCCTTCAAATGCGATGAAGATGTGACATTTTTCGCATGGATTCAACATCATGCAAAAGATAGCTGATAGTTTCATTAGAGCTGACTTTATTACTGAAACAGGAGATACCAATATCCCAATATGGTACATTGTGGTTATCCACACCAATGAAATTCTAGTTATCTTTGTAAAAGCAAAATTAATGATGCAGCTCATGTACTGGAAGTTTAGATCATGACTGGTGGTTTCCATTCTGAAGAAAAAGCACAAAGTTAACTGCTGATTCAGGCATTTTAGGTTCAACACCCTTGTTTTTTGTGTGCATCCTGAGAGCTCCGTGGTGATAAATAGCATTGTGAAAATAGCACAGCAGCATGTAAGGTAGTAAATGTCAAATATGGATTGCACTTTGTTGATATAACTCTAAGCAAAGTCATAGCATAGTCATACCGTGCAGTCTTATCTTTATGTAAGTAAACCCCACATAACTGTCATGTGGTCCCATGCTCAAAAAACCCAAAGGAATTTTCCATCACCACCCACCTGACTCCTTCCCTCCTTCATCTCCGTCATTTTCATTCCGCATCCCCCATCCTTGCTTTTAGCCCTTCCCACGCCTCATTTCTATGATCCTCCTTAACCTCATCTGCCTCTTCACATATATATCATTCCTCATTTTGTCATTTTCCACCACCTCTTTGCCCTCTAACCTCCCTCCTCTTCCTCTTGCTTCTCCCCCCTTTCTGGACCCTGTGAGTGGAACACAGATTATGTCAGACATTTATAAAACCGGATTAGCTGGGATCACCTTCACACACGCACAGATGACTCCCACACCAGCATACAAAGTAATCTTGGCGCCGCATACCAATTTGAGTGAGAAATATGCTCACACATGTTGTGACATGCTGAAGTTTGACATGTTGGTTCTGGTCTCGTTTTTAAAAGTTGCCAACAAAGGTTGTAGACTTCAGATTTTTTTGAATGAGTTTCAACTTTTTACATGTATAGGCACGCAAGACACACTGTGTCAAAAATACTGTGTCTGTGTGTTTGTATGTTGGCAGGCTCCTCCTCTGGTTCATGGGGGATAACATAAGATGACAGGACTGTACCATTTCTGGGGTCGATGACAGATCGGCTGGCGTGGGCTGAACTCCAAAATGTAGACACCTTAATGTGAGCAAAAGACAAGAATTTATTGATACTCACTGAATTTGTGAAAATAAGTGGAGGGAACTCTCCATGGGTAGTGCAGGGAAGGCTGGGCAGCGAGCAAAGCAGCAGGGTCAGGCAGGAAAGTAGGTGAACAACACTGCAAAATGTGCATGAAAAGTAGGAGGTCAAAATGAAGGACAAAAAATAGGAAAAAACAATCTTGCTTGAACATCGAAGAGAACAGGGGGATTTTGAATTATGAAATGAATGACGTTTTGGGCCAGTTACTGTTTAACCATCCATGTTACACGCACTGTCCAGCAAAAATAATTTAGCAGTTTAATCTTTCTGCGTACTTCCCATGTTAGTTAAGACTTGGACACTACGGCTTGTAGATTGGTGAGCCCTATATATGTACAGATCTTTTTCTTTTTAACTTTAGCGGGTGCGGTTTAAGTACCAGTGTGTTCTACAGTATATTAATTACATTAGTACTTTAACTAATGTATTGTAGTTTTCAGTGGTGTAGAACTGCACCACTTTTGGACTGATATGTAACGCTTCTCTGTATTGTACAGTAGTATTGCATGTTTTGTACTGGATCTCATCTAATCGTAGAGTTTTGTAAATATAGCACTTCGCCAGAGTCTCACCTAAGGCCTCCCATGTGTTGCATGACACTGAGACCTCATGACATTCAGCACTCAACTGCAGCCTTGACTCATTCCTCACGTCATCAACTT
Organism: Oostethus manadensis; assembly: GCA_024372805.1. NCBI lineage: Eukaryota > Metazoa > Chordata > Actinopteri > Syngnathiformes > Syngnathidae > Oostethus > Oostethus manadensis. The sequence continues at coordinate 889,865 of QODF01000278.1, forward strand.
ACCAAAAAGGCTCCCCTTCCTTTATCTGCCTCGGTGTGTGTGTGTGCACATCACTTTCTTGTAAATGTTTGTGACACAGCAGCATCACATGAGCACAGTGGCCACATTTCTACCCTCCCTGACTTCGCCCATCTTTCAGTGTCTGACTCAGCAGTCTCAGAAAAGGTCATCTGACTTCTGTTGCCATGGCGACCAAGAATTGGGGAGGGGGTTCCACCTACCTCTCTTTTCTTCAAACGGACACAGTGAAAAAGGGCTGGATGAGGTTATGAAAGGGTAGCAATGGCAGCCATTTTGACTTTATTAGCTGCAAGCCTGGTGACAAACTCATATTTAAGCAGAGTAACATGTTCAGTGCTACTTTGCATGGTCATCGTTCAGTCCGGCTCCAGAGACAGCTGGATGTGCATTTCCCTTGCAAATAAGCAGTGCATTGCAGTGTGTGTCCTGCATGTGTGCAGCCGACAACACAGCAAAAAAAAAAATACGGATGCTGCATCTACTTGTACCCTTCTGCTGTCTCTTTGGCACTGTTACATAGAAATGACATCCGTATTATAGAGTGTAGCCCTGCTGAACATGCACCCCTGTCATAATGCTACCTCCGCAGCAAGTGCTGACTCTGCATTGACTGCTGCTTTAAGGGCAGAGAAGCATCCATCACACGCCACATTTATTGCACACACACAAACACGAACACTGGTGACCGTGTCTTTTCACACGGAGAACAAACACAAAACACAATTGGAATCTAACCTTTTCTACAAAAGCCTCAGAGAGGTTCGCTGGGCGACCGGCGAGCCACGGAATTCTGCGGTAAACCGGGAGGGGTAGTTCTCCTTCTCTCATTGGTTTTTGGTCACACAAAGGGGGCGCTTATTGGTCAGCGACTCCCAGTCACCGAAAAGACGCTCCAAATCACTGTTGGTTAGCCGGGCGAGCGTGGGAGAAAGAGCGTTCTCTATTGGTGGAGCCGGGGGGGGGGCGGGGCGTATGTAACACTGACAAGCCTGCTAAGCCATTCGCTTAGAGGCGGTGCTTCTTTCGCAAGCCGAGTGCAGAGGCGAGGAGTGCTGCGGCCAGGAGGGGGGGTAGTGCGGCTAGTTAGTTATTTACGCCGGTCTTTTCGGGCGAGGGACACACCATATCGTGATGCTCCGCTTTAGACCGCGACGTTTATTTTAATAAAAAAGAAAACACCGGGGGTGAGGAAATAGGCAGTCAGAGAGGCTTCCCATTTGTGAAACTTTCGGTGACGCACTCCTCGCGTCTTTAAAACTAGCCTACCATTTTATCCCCCTCCTTTCTTCTGTGTTCTGCCTCTCTCCCCCACCACAAGGCAGCGAGTTGGGGTCGTCCACACCTTTCAAGCATCACCTGAGCGGCGGAGAAGAGTGACTGCGCCAACATGGGGGTAAGTAATAATGATCCGTGACCATTTGTGACTTTTAACGCCCACTTGAAGCGAGCCCGAGAAGCGTAGCGATAGTCCGACATACTGACCGTATGAGGAGGAAAATCAAAGGAGGATGGTGATGGTGGGGGAAGAAGGCGGGGAGACCTCGAGTCGACATGAGCCATGATGTCATTTTACCTTTCCTTGAGCGAAAATCCCTATCTTGCGAGTGGCGTTGCCGTGTAATGCGGAACTGCCTCCAGAAAGACTGCGACAAAGTGAATGGTGGCTGCAACACTATTATTGTATGATTAGCTTGCAATGACTCACTGTGGAAAATGTTGCTCAAGTCTCCCCAAAGAAGACTATCCCTGTGTCCTCTGGGTGTTTTGCCCATAACCTTGCCAGCCATTTAGGTAGGCCCTAATCCGTTTATACAGGGGGCGAGAGGGTGCATTAGAGGCACATTTGCACTAAAACGCTCATTTGACTACCGTAACATCCCTTCTTTCTTCTTGATGCGCAAAGCCCGACCGCAGTGCCCTCATCTCCGTCGTCTCATCCTCGGCACCCTCCGTGACCCATGCGTCATAATGCGGTTACCGGGAATAAGAGCCTCACTATCTTATTTCCCCTTTAATTTGTGACATAACAGAGACGCGCTAATCGCTAACAAGTGAATACATTTACACACGCACGCACACAGTACGGATTAAACTGTGTGTGCAAAAATAAATGATGGGTCCGTGCCATCGAGATGCCTATGAGGGGGGGAAAAAAATCATATGAAAATGAAGTTAAGATGCAGATGCAAGTGTGCACTGCATCAATAGTGTGACGCTGCAGACGAGAAAGGCCACTGTCCGCAGAGAGTCGGCGTCATTGCAGTGACACCTGGTAGCCGACGGGGTCCCCTGCATCCGCATCCCCGCTGCAGTGTCCCCTGCAGAGGGAGGTGACAGGCATCTGCGTAAAAAGTCTGTGCGAGTGTTGAAAAAAATGTGCTCTTGTGTGGTCAAACGAGCATAGAGGTTGAGTGAAAAGAAAGGTTGACATTGTGGAAACGCATATGGATACCCTTGAAGGGTGTTTTCGCTTAAAGGTCATGTGCATCATTTTGTGTTCTACACACACATACCAAAAATCATTGTGGTGGCCCACTGTGCAGTGACTTGCCAGCTGTCCTTTCCCCAAGGCCGCAGGGGGCATCGCATGCAACGTGCCTGCTGCGTCAAAGCGTGGGCGGGGCCTCTGCTGTGGAAATTCCCAGCAAAGTGCCGTGATAGGCTGGAGCCGGGATACACACAGTTAGGTGGAGATGCTGCGATGCGATGGAGCAAAGCTTATTGTGCGTGTGTCAAAAAGAGGGACAGTGACTGGTGGATGCTGGGAGCGCACTTCCGGCTTTTCACCTTGATGTACAGGACATGGACGCGTCATGGGGGGTGGGGTTAAGAGGGAGGACACAAGGTTTAGCAAGAGGGATTTACAATGCGCATGGAAAAAGGAAGGAGGGCTCGCCGGCTGTATATCCTGTTACAGGATAATGACCCGGAGGCTCACATTACCATAGCTCCTGTTTCCTACCCGCAATGCATTGTGGGAGGTGTAATCATGGCGACAGATGGGACAAAAGGACGTGGCCAGGTGGCTGATCTTCATAGGGGTGTGGTTCGCAGAGATAGGTTGGGAATTGAGGATTAGCATTGATAGAATGTCATTAAGGCTGTGTTTAGTGTATAAATGTGTCAAGCTTGGCCATGTGTGTTATAGTGAAAGAGGGTGATCTTGTATAAGCGACGGCTGTATGCGCCCTCTGCAGAGGCCCAGCCCTCGCTTTGGTGCAGAGTGCTGCATATCCCTCCCCACTGCACCTGCCGCACTGGACCACCAGAACCACACAGAAAAGGGCTCCTATAGCACTATCATGCTGCATCATTGCGCTTTCATCCCTGCTGCCTAGGGGTCAATTAAGGTCAAGCTGACGACCCTTGACATCTTCAGCATACCTCTGGATGGTCCCTGATCAATAAAAATCGACTGTAATGAGGCCATTGTCCTTGAAGGCAGTGCTACAAAAGGACAACTGGGATTTCTTGTTTGGCTCAGCAGAAAAATGCTGCAGTTAGCATCCATGCTAACAGAGTTCTTACATAATGCTCATAAAACGTAAAGATCAGTATTGTCCCTTTCCTCCAAAGCTTTACATTTAAGGAGGCTTACGGTGGAGAAGACACAGTGCCGGCAGTGGTGGCTACCAGTAGCACAATGACAGAAAGCTTAGGTTGCCTGACATGTCCTGGAGATGTTTGCGTGTCACTTTATTTGAATGGCGTGAGACACCACACGACGCCATGCTGTAGTTTTTTGTTTCAAAGGAATTCCAGTGCACTAACAGCTTTCTGATATGTAAGTGCTGATTTGGCAGCAGTTCAGCGGATCGGTAGCTGTGCACATCTGCACATTTGTGTGACCAATGAGTCCTCATGTGCCCTCTCATACACACACAAGCACACACACACACAGAGTATAGTGAGATGCCACGTTTACTCCGACCCCCAAAAGGCCAGTTTTACAATGCTATTCTTGAGGCACGCAGACATGCAAGGTACAGCATAGGTCCTGACTAGTGAACAGACAGTAGTGTGTGGAGAGATTAACATGAATAGACGACCAAGGGAGGTAGACTGGAAAGTTGGGATCCCGGTGTCTTGGATTTTTGTCATTTTTTGTAGTTACCACATTATTTGACCTAATCATGAGTTTGTGTTGATCATCTTGTACATGGTGAATGTCTATATTGAAATATTCGTGTTTATCATCGGAACAAAGGCGTAAATAAACACTTAACACAAGGAGCTAATCCACTGTTTTGCTAATCCCAATGAGACCCCCAGTGCGTCCCAGAGGGCCGACATACTGCTGCAAGGAACAGCAGATGGCCCGATGACCTTGAAAGGTTAAACATGCGTGCAATGGCATCCTCCACTTACACACTAACAGGAGCATGTCAACAGATGGAGAGAATTCTCTTATCTCTAAAATTTATTTTAGTGGACAGTATACAAATATACTTCAAGGGTGTGTTATTATGCACTAAATAATTAGGTGTAAGTAAAATTAGTACAGTAGAACATTAAATTTGCATCATAATTTGATTTTTTAAAAGAAATTAGCAATTTTTTACAATAGGAATTTAGTCATGCCTTGCAGAATCACATTTTTCAAAAATAAATGATCAATATTTTGTGGTTTACAATTTAGTTGAAACAATGCATGGTAACGTATGTATTCTAGGCTTAAATTGATCATTTTCAGACATAAAAATATTCTAAATGACTTAAAATACAAATAAAATTTAAGGCAATACAAAACGTTGATGAACTGTAGCTTGCACTGGCGACTAGATCTCACTAGTAACACACACGAGACTTGATCACCAACAGTCTTTTATTTCATAATTTATTTCATAGGCACAATAATAATAATACTCATCATCATAATAATAACACAAGCTACAGTTGAGGCCATACTCAGCTAAAGGTGACTATAGGGCTTTAATAATGGTAAAAATTGTCTGTAGAAACAGATTTTCTTTGCTCTAACTACGAAAATATTCCATATATCTACTTTGTGGAAATTCATTTAGCACTGTCGGGTGTGTAACTAATTAGCTGCAATAAACGAGGGATGACTATAATTTGTTTCTTGAGTGAAACTGTGGCTGTCATCATTATAAACCCAATTGAACTCAGCCAGCAATAAAATATGAAAGCTCATTTAACAACTTCATTTTTGGAGCTGAAAGGCAAAGCTCTCAATTTACCGATCGATCCACGTTCCAACCCTCACCTATGGTCATGAGCTTTGCGTAGTGACCGAAAGGACAAGATCGGTGGTATAAGTGGCCGAAATGAGTTTTCTCTGTAGTGCGGCTGGGCTCTGCTTTAGAGATAAGGTGAGAAGCACTGTCATCTGGAAGAAAATTGCGTACAACCGCTGGACCTCCGCAATGAGAGGCGCCAAACGAGGTGGCTCAGGCGTCTGGTTAGGATGCCTCCGGGGCGCCTCCCTCGGGAGGTGTTCAGGGCACGTCCACCCGATAGGAGGTCTCGGGAAAGACCCAAAACATGGTGGAGAGACTATGTCTTTCAACTGGCCTGAGAACCCCATCAAACTAGCTGGTGGGGAGAGGGAAGTCTGGCCTTCCCTGCTTAGGCTTCTGCTTTAATCGTAGATCGAATAAGCGGTAGAAGATGGATGGAACGTAATTTTGTAACTTAAGGATTTAGAGTGCACGAGAAAGTGGAATGAAAAACAGCTCTCTGTGACAATATAGTCATCTATGAACAAGTATACGGTACAAGAAAGCAGCAATTGAACCAATGTTATAACAGTGGTAAGGAGCAAAGCCAGCATTTGTAACGCAGATAAGGTCTTTGGAAACAACAGTACGAAAAGTGGCACACATCATTCATTTTCTATACCGCTTATCCTCATTAGGGTCGCGGGTATGCTGGAGCCTCTCCCAGCTGACTTTGGGCGAGAGGCAGGGTACACCCTGGACTGGTCGCCAGTCAATCGCAGGGCAGACCGCTTATGATACATCAAATAGAGCTACTGCCATCTTATAGAGTTAATAATTGTTTTTATTAAATGTTTTTTCACCTGCAACTAAGTAGAGACTATGGCAGTTATGTAGTTAATAAAGGCATTAATTGGAGCTCTTACGATAATTATGTATGGTAACCAGCTGAACGTCAACAGGAGGATGTCTACAGCCACAGGTAGTACCAAAGTTTTTTTGACCATTCAAAATACCGTTTTCTTTGCCCGTTTCTGCTCAATACATGTTCATGCTTCTGGCTTCACATCAAATGCCAGCGCTACCACGCTGCTGCGTTTCCACAAACGTTAATCGTGGGTCAAATAAATTAATTGGCGAAATTACGATAATGGTAACGTGCTGAGGCACTGTTAATTCAGTCTCAACAAGTTTGCTTTCAAGGGGAGACCACTTTTAGGCAATATATACTGTTATAATTCATAATTCATAATGAATTCATTCATTGTTAATTTCCCCCCCATATTGTGGTTTAACCTTCAAGGCACCTTGGGGGACCAAACAAGTAGATTCTGCTAATTTGATTCTTAGTATATTGGTAAGTTTTGGGGATAATTGTCATTTTATTTTAAATTCCCTTGAGCTAATTGCACATAAGCCTTTCTTTACCTTCTGGACACATTTTGTTGTATCAACTTTCATTATAACCGCATTTTTATTATATTGTAATCCTGACATCATGACGCTTCCCTTTAATACCTAACAAATACTAATAAAACTAAGGCTGTATCTTCAAGTTTTAGGTGTGATACTCTATCCATCCATCCATCCATCCATTTTCTATACCGCTTATCCTCATTAGGCTCTAAGTAAAAACATTTTTTAAATGCGTTGTCAGTGAAACATGGTCTGTGCAGCGGTAGTGAAAATAAAAGGTGTTTTCCCCTCCTGTTCTATCTACAAAAATGTCCTCAGTATAGCATAGTTAAATATAAACGACACCTTTTGCTTCCACTGTGAAAAATCTATTTCCTCTTTCAGGTGTTCCTGATCCGTGAGAATGAAAAGGGGAAGTCGAAACATATCCAGTTGCGCGCAAATCAATGGGTAGTTGGTGTGTTTTCTCAATGCTTGTGTGATGGCCATCTCTCTCGATATTGCTCATGCGTGTACTCATGTGAAAACAGTAAAACAAGTGAACACGCGGGCTTGTCGCGCCGCATTTTAGAGCGCACTTGCATCGTAAGTTATCTTTCATCCCTCCCCCATCTCCCTCTCTGTCGCAATGCGTGCACAGATTCCAAACATGCGTACTATAGCCAGCACAATGACTCACCTCCGCAGGCGCTCACATCTCCTCCAACCCTATACAGCAGGGAACGCAGTGTCCACTTCCACATGCATCCATTATTACTTGTCCCGCATCCCAGCGGGAGACCTTGCAGCTTTTGTGTTGGTCGCCATGGTTACCTGCCCTCCAAACACACTTCTCACACAGAATAGTGTGTCCACATGAGGTCAAAATGTCAGTTTGGGCACTACTGATGTTTAAAATATAAATGTAAATATGTAAGCTCTTGTAATCAGTAGAGGTGTCATGGTACGCCATAATTACGTGTTGGTGGGGCAGGGTTTGGTTCATTTTGGGTGGTAACACAATGCAAAACATAAAATTGCTTAAAATTTGTGTAAAACATTTAAATGTTTCAAACTGCAATAAAGCATTATAGGTAAAGTAGATAAATACATTATTTATTTATATCCAAGAGAAATTCACATTTCCAGCAGCTCTACAAAAATGTCTCTTAAAAAATGTCACACTTAAGCACAACAAAAAACAACCAAGGCAAGACAGGAGAGATAAGAAAATAGAATAAGAAGAAATAAACACATAACACCTACAGTAATAATGCAGTAATACATATTTAAGTAAAAAGTTCACTCCTGTCTACGTTTTTATTGCTCCTCCTCTAGTGTGTTGAAAAGCCGTCTTCTCAGTCTTTCACTGGAGCAGGACAGTGATAGTAATCAGCCACTGAAAGTGCTCTTCTGTTGGGAGATGATGCTGTGCATTGGATTTTTAAAATTAGATTAGATTTTAATGACGGAATAGAGTTTTCCAGCACTGACTGTCCTTGGCACTGTTGCTAGCCATGGTTCCAGCTAGTCAAAAACGGTTTATGGGGTAGATGTGTGACTGCATTGCAAGGAAACTACACGTCCCGACCTTCAGTTATTTTGTTCTGTGTGAGAACTGCACTATATTGTATCAAACATTATACTGAAAAATCTGATTACAAATACTTGTACCGTTAGATCCCTGGTATTTAGACTATGTAACACAGAGACATACATGTTTCCTTCAGATGGCGTCAGAGTTGTAGATACATACATCTGTTTTCTCTTTAAGTAAGCCTGCAGCAGCGTCTGTAATTCCAGCCACAGGGCTCTGTTTCCTCTCCTTGGAACAACAAAAGGAGCTCATTTCATTACAGAGAGACGTGCCTGTCAGCTGAGTACAGACACACTTTGATGTTTGCTATATTCACACTATGTGCGAAGAAGATGGAGACAATATGATATGTGGTAGGTGTCAAAAGGTGTATGTAGTAGGGGTCGGAATTGCTGAGCAACTCCAAAGTACATACAATATTGCAAAGCACACATGTAATACAGATATCCTCAAAGTTTTAGAAGCATTGGACAAATTACTAATTAATGCTAAATTCAGCCCGTGCCTTTCAAAGATGTTTTGCTTGATGGCGGCCATATTTTTCTACCAGTCATGCTGATATTTTACACACATATGCGTGTCAGTCAAATTTCTTGGCTGTTTGGCCAAACACCCTAAAGTTACAGTGGGTGTTTTTTACAGCGCATTGAGAAAGCATCAGCACCACCACGTGGTGTATTTGTCAACAGTAAAACAGTATTTTTTACACGTTTGTATGCAGCACTTCAGGAGTAGTGAATACAGCTGCTTGATAAAGAAATATTAGCCCACGCTTGTTCTTATATCTAAAGAAATCTATCAATCTATCTATCTTGTTTCTAGTATCTAAAGTTACATTTGTTTAGACACATTAAATGATGACACCAAAAATAGCTCACTATAGACTTCAATTTAAGAGATATATATGATGTATAGACATTCTTCTTGACAATTACCAAAATCACAGGTTCTTACATCAATAGCTATGTCATTGTACTTCCCCCCAAAAATAAATGATTAGGTGTTTTTGTTGTCATATTTGTCCAAACAAATGTACCCTTAATTGGATCAGGGACTAAAATGAAGAAGAAGAATACGAAAAAATGGTGGTCTAATATTTTTTTCCAAGACTATATTTCATGACTGCAGGGTTTCCCCTAGGATTTTTTGAAGCTGTGGTGGTGGGCTGCATGGGAGGGACTGCCACCCCTGTGTCGTGCCGCTGCTGCATCTGCAATATTTTAAATTACTTAAATGACATACATTTTTTATGACTTATTCACTTATTAATTTAAACATTTTCAACAACCAGCAGAACAAATGTACCAAGAGCATTGCAAAACAGTTTTAATTTAATAAAATGGCAAAGTTGCAGAGAGCACAAAAATATTTAGTCCAATAGTACTATGTGATTGACACAAACCTAAATTTAATTTTATGCTTTATGTTTTAGTGTAACATGAATTTTTCAATGATATACAGTAGCTAGTTCAAAATAAGACAATTAACAAAACAATAATATTTATACATATTTTTGTTATAGAAATCTGTCCTGGGTTATGATAGCACAGGTGTATCCAAGCCAGGCAGCATCATGTGTAAACAAAAAAGCCAGAAAGTGAGATTGAAACGTGAGCGATCCCACACGCTGACATAGATAGGCTTTGCATGCGGCAAGCTGTCGTCAATTGACTGCACCTTATACAGGCTATTGTTCATTCCTCCCGCAATAAGAAAGTGAAAGTCAATACAAGATGTGGGGCGTATCTGGTCACATGTGCAGCAAGGCAGACAGCCGATTCCGGTGCATGCTCATCAAAATCAAGCACAATAAAACATTCAGATGATATTTTAAATTGTTTTCAAACTAATTGTGATCAATATATGCGTAAATAATGAGATATTTGCTTTTGTTAACATTTAGACGACAAAAATAAACTTGCTTCTTGTCTTTTTCACTCAGAACCTGCACAAAGTAATGGGACATTGTAAAACGCTCCTTAGATTAAAGCGGTCAAATTTTACTCATTCAACATGAGTCGGACACGCAACCACACTAGCATGCAAGCTTCCATTCATAGAACATGAATAGAAGCTAGAGGAAGCAAAGCTAAGTGAAGGCTTCGCCTGCTTTTACCGGTGTTTATCGTCATCATCGTCAGCATGCTTAGTGTTCAGGGGGCGGTTTCGTGTTTGTAATGAGATTACACCATGATTGAGTCTTTCGCCTAGGAATGACTTACTCACACGAAAGTTCTTTCTCATGATGATAGTGTTACATTCACATTATGTCACTTTCTGCAAGTTCCACGTTTAACAGTAAAATCACAAAAGGGCCCTACATACGAAAGGGTCATAGGGCCCTACATACTGTATATTGTGTGTCATAGTTATGTCATATGTGTATTAAACAAGTCATCATATTGCCGTCATAATTTGTATCGGGCTTGAAAAACTGATACTTCTAATTTCATAATTGTCACTCATTTGTTGACTATTTTTCACCTGATTTTTTGCTTTGAACTGCGAGGAAAGCTTAGCCTAGCCTAGGACAGCTATTTGGGGGCTTGTGTCAATGTGACAAAGCAGAAGTGCAGAAACACCTGCAGCGCTCAATACAATGGCAGTAAAGGCTCATGAGGGAATTTATTGGTGTTATGATTATTATTTATTAGCGATTTAGCAGCGTTTGCGCTTGAACTGCTTAGCAGTAGCTCGCCAGGCCCGGGCAGCTCATCCGGATCCCTCCCGGGCCCCTTCCTGGTGAGGTGTTTTGGGCATGCCCAGCCGGGAGAAGGCCCCGGGGAAGACCTAGGACACGCTGGAGGGACTATGTCTCACAGCTGGCCTGGGAACGCCTTGGTGTCCTCCCGGTGGAGCTGGAAGAGGTCGCCGGGGACCGGGAAGTCTGGACTTCCCTACTTAGGCTGCTGCCCCCACGATCCAGACCTGGGTAAGCAGAAGAAAATGGAATGGAATGGAGTTGTACCTTTGTACTAGTGACATAGTACTCAATAGGTCAAGTAACAAAAGGAGGCTCTAAATAGGTCATGTAACAAAAGGAGGCTCTAAAAAGGTCAGGTAACAAAAGGAGGCTCAACATTTTAGACTGTCATCTTAATCTCTCTCAGCAACTTTGCCATAAAATTTAAACAGTTTAGCAATGTTCTGCTGGTTGTTGAAATAGTTAAATAAATTAATAAATAATTCTTGGTGTTATTGGTATTTGTCATTAAGAAAATGCAGACGCAACAGGCGCAGTACCGTGCAATCCTAGGAGAAACCCTGCGAGGTTTAATTAAAATCTATTGTAATAATAATGAGCAACAAAGAATCGGAGAAGCCAGTCTTACCCAATAGGATGGAAAGAAAACATGCTTGTGACGCAGCATGATGATTACTTAAAAGAAAAGTACGACCTGCACATGCAGGATGCCTACCTGATCCTGGTGTATTAGTACTGGTAATATTTTGTTATATTTAGAGGGTGTTTATTGGCATAGTTTAGTTCTAGTAGTGGTGGATGATAGCTGGTTGTGTTTAATTGTCTTTCAGAAAGTTAAGTAAGCACAGCCATGGTCCTTCATTCACATAACGTTCTCAACACAATGTCTTCTCACCTTGTCTCAAACACACACGCACACACACACACAATGGATGATGACTGATCGTCAAAGAACGCTGCACTTATGAACCCACATGGACACAATGTTATAACACACTCTTTAAATGACACACATCTGAAGTGGGGGTTGTGCAATTTGTTGTAGTGGGGTCAGCGCAGATCAAATGCTAACGGACCAGATTGTTGGTCAGTAACTATTGAGAAGCTTTTTTTGCGGTTCACGTGTAACAAGTACTCCTCCACCTCCCCCCACCTCCCAGCGCCACCACCTGCTTTGTTTCACTCTTTATCTGGCCCGGCTTCTCACCTCCCACTGAAGTCTCAACTTCCATGTGTCCGCTGGTGTCTGTCACCAGCCTCCTTCACATTCCATTCTGCTTCATTCTTCATGTTCCTCACAGCCACTGTGGCCCACATTCTGCCTCATGAACTATATGCAAATGTATTTATTGGTAACCTGTTCCCATCATCCTTAATCCTTATTAATAAGGATTATGATCCTACATGAACACATGTGTTTCTCTTTTCTGTGCATTCAAAAGACATGAAAACAGATTAAAATGAGGCAGGTCATTACTGCACGTAATGGGACACTCCTATTCCGCCTTGAAAGTCTGCTATTAAAACACCTCCAACAAGGTTTTATAATTTCATATCCGTGCTGTAACCATGTAACTGGCACATTCATGATAACATAATACAGTATTTTGCTGTACTTTGGTTGTTTTAAGCATTCCCGGAACTTCCTTGCTGGATGCCTTGATTTCACATAAACAAACGTTAACTTTTCCTATCTCAAAACAAAAACGCTGCATCAGTCGCTGTAGTTCCATTGCTTTTCACTAATGGCCTGATGTGTTGTGTGTGAAATGCTGACATGCTGTGGATAAGTGTGTGGTGAAGCTAGTTGCTATGTGTGGGGTGACAAGGTGTCACTATGCCAATAAAGTATTTCTTGGGCATTCAGAATCGACTTTAGCTCATGAAGAGCAGGTATCGTAGATATCTTCATTTCAGTATCGAGCCGCACATTACTGGCATGCTCTCCTTAACACGTCTGTGACAATTTCATAGATTCCATGCAACGGGAGTCAATATTTTCTTAACCAAATGATTCTGTGTGGAAGATTAAGAAGTAAGATGGCAAGAATTTTGGTATGGAGGTTTATAGACAACTTGTTCCCACGTCTGTTCCAAGGTGTGTGTGGGTGGAGGGGTGAGACATTGCCGAGAGCTGCTTCACTAACACTTTATAAAAATAAGTTTCAGATGACAAAAACTTTTGCCTACGTGGGTTAGTCCATTTATCCAAGTCTTTCACGATAAACTATGTCTTTCCATGCCCGCCTACCGTTAAAGTCTTAGTAAGCACGGAAATACACGCCTTTCTATGACCTATATGTTGAATAAATGCAACCTGAGTGTTCATACTGCAGTCGCATCGCATACATATCCCATTTATATCCACATACGAATGAGACCTGAGTCTCATTTGAAAAAATCGGAATTGTGCTGCTCACGCTGACATGAAAAAATCCGATACAGGTCGCATGTGAGCAAAGAAATTGGAATTGATCTGCATAGCCTATAACAGTAAATATCGGTGGGCCATTATAATCAGACATCATTACTTACACTCCATGGTGACTCACAGAAGCAATTCCACTTATTGTAAGTCTAGATGAGCCTTGGAAAAGCAGAAGACGACGGACTTATGCGCATGCGTTCTTTCTTCTGTGGTTCAGTCTGTGTGTCTGTTCACACCGCCACACGTAGTGTTCTGTGTATTATAACATAATTTTCACACAGTGTGGATGCTAATTTTTTCAATGTGTCAAAAAAAATCTCAGAAGCTTTCCTGTGTGGACAAGAGTCAAACTTTGAGTCAAACAAACGTCATACTCGTGTAAAAATAAGTCTTTAAAACGATCTTTAAACCTGCAGAGCCATTTGCTTGTCATTAGAAATAATGCTTTCAGCCACATGCGATTTACATTGGCATCAGCTTGCGATACAGTAAAACTGCTTTAAAGTAGTATTAATGTTAAAATGTGCCGCTCGTCAGCTACATGCTAGCCGTTTCTTGTTTATCGCAGTTACTTGGTTCCAGACCTGACTGCAATAAGTAATTATGATTCAAAAGTAAGATTCAATATTAATAAATGGAAGATTTTTGTAGAGCATTGAAAACCTTTTTATGACATTCTAAAAATTATTAGAGCCCTGAAAACATGAAATAACACCCTTAATATAATACCCTTAATACTCGTATTTTCTAATATAATAAATATGTAAGCAATAATAAGACATAAGGAAAATTCCTTGTTGTCGTCACGCATGGCAGTAAAAAATCAGCCTGTCATCCATCCTCACTATGACATTTTATATTGATGACAGGCATTTGCCATGCACAGACGTACACTTGACAGTACTGCCAGCTTAGTTGACATCACATTGCACACCGCTTGTGCAGGCTACGGCATCTCTGAAGTGACACAAGAAATAGCCACCACTTTAAAAATAACAATACTGTATTCATGTTAGCGTTTACTTGCTGTAATAAAACTGAAGTAAAACTTGGCTGACAAACGACCTGTTTTCCGTCCTGTCCTGTCCTCATGGGTTTCTTTAGATAAACGTTCTGGTTGACATTGTTTAGTTTTGCCATTAAATGAATCAGCATTAGGGAACTCTGTTTCATGTGACTTAGTCCCTGAGAAGGCTGCTGTATGTATGGGTAGTAGTGAGTTATTAATATTTACATCATTGCAATGAAAGGTTTTTGAGAGCTAGTTTTCTTCAAGATGGCTTAATACAGCTAATATTTCCTAATATTAGTTATTTCTCCAGTAAGACTTGAAAAGTGAGTTATTATTTTATTATTTCTATCATGATTTAATTCAGAAGGTTTTGAAGTTATTTTTAATCAATGTATTATTTTGGGCATTTTGAGTGTCCTGTAATCAAAATATGGTCACTAAGTAAAACTGACTGGTGTGCCGTTTGTTGACAGTCATGCTGTTCATCTTAGTTGTGTTTGCTACAATTAATTGTATGCCATGTTGTTTGTACGTCATTGATGTTAATAGTGTTGCTGAGCAGAGTATGACGTGTACCAATTTACTGTGTTGCAGTCATTTTTTCATTTCTGGCGTACACTGTTCCTCTTCTGCTATCACTAGTACTTTAAAATGAATTATGCAACAGTGGCATAAATGGTTGTTATCATCACACCTTTGTTTGCCATCACCTTCTGTGCTGGCATCACGTTAAAATACCACGTAAGCGGAAGTTGCTCGCATGAATGTGCCGATTATATAATTATACAATAAACAATAATAAAAATATTTACCTCCTTGAATTGTCTGTGGTGAACTGTCAACTGGGGGCATGAGATGCAGGGAGGACTTTTAGTGTTAGTGCCGACGTGCCAAAATGTATGAATTTATCGTACTTAGCGTGCAAATGGACTCTTGCATGCACTTGCATGCCTCACTGCTTTGTTGCAGTTTGCTGGTTTCAGTTTTGAGTTCAGTTTGTACAGCACGAATAAATAAATATTATGACTTTCTCAACAGTATTTACAATTGGGAAAGGTGCAAAAACATTTTTGTCCCTACAGAAAATAATTGAGCATTTTCCCTATCATGTACGTAATGTATGATTCTTAGTCTCGGTATGTTTCCAGGCGTGTGCTGTAGTTAGATCCAAATTACAACTGTTGTTCCTTGGCATGCTCTGCTGCGTGCCATTCTAGTCTGTTGTGTTTCTTTAGATTTAGCATGTCAACCTGATATAGAACCATTTTAACGCCTTAATGAAAGGCAGTTCCTCTTGTCATTTGACGTCTAGACATAGACGTTCACTTCTAATTAGTCATGTTGATAGTGTACACCAGCCCATACCCACTTTCACAATCACATCAAAAACACACTCAAAACTACTTTTCTCTTCCTCAAAGCTTGTTTGGTCTTGCTTAAGCCAGAGGTTTACTCACCTGCCGTACAGTCACATAGCAGGCACCCGTTTGTATATATACTGTATATGTGTTTGTGTGTGTGTGAGAGACGTACATATATGTCAGGCCGCTCCCTCCATGCTGACATGCTCCCTCCGGCCCAGACACACACAAACAAAAGCTATGGTTGTGTGCTTCGAGTAGGAATTTTTGTCAGTCTTTTTCCAACCAGAAAATCAAGTCTTAGTTCCACCTATAGGCCCAATTTCACTTAAGCGTCTCACGCAGTTCACATTGGTGGTGAAGCAAAGTTAATATTTGTCTTTTCGTATGTTTGATTGGGTGTGGTTTGGGCGTCCATGATGTTCCTGACTCTGGTGTGGTGTTTGAGCAAGAGAGCAGCTGTTGTATATGTCGATGTACGACAAAAATGTACATTAACATGTACATGGGGTCATTCTCGTCCCGTTTGAAAGCTGCTGTAGGCAGTAGTGTGAGAAGACAAACCACGCATGACCAGTCTAGGGTGTACCCGCCTCTCACCCAAAGTCAGCTGGGATAGGCTCCAGCATACCCCTGTTACCCTAATGAGGATAAGCCGCATAGAAACTGGATGGATGGATGGAAGTGGCTTCATAGTTTGTCCATCAATCCATTTTCTATGCCGCTTATCCTCATTAGCCACTTATTCTCCAAAATATCATTCTCTTTTCGTTTGATTTCCCAAGCCTTCTGAAAATTATCATTTTAATCACAAGGTCAGCTCTTACAAATTCATACTTCCTGTCATCAGAGTATACCTGACTGTAATGACTGGATGTCAATGGGTAGGTTTATTCAGTCCTATCTTAGTGTCACCTCTGACCTTGTTATGAGGAACTTATTGACAACAACCCCCCACCCCCACCCCCGGTGGTCACGCTGCCTCCCTGACAACAGGCTGCCATTTACACCAGATGATAAAGTGGAGCACTGTGAAAAATGGGAGTTATTAATAGGCAGCTCACGTCTGCTCCAGCAGCGGAAGTCGATTTCTTAAAGCACGGAAGGAATGAAGCTGCACTGCAGCAAAACAGTAAGCAGACTGAACTGCTCTCATGTTATCTTTTTAGCGTGTGCCTCTGATGTCATTTAAAGCAGGGGTATCCAAACCTTGCCAGTCTTTTCAGTGTGAACCTAATCCTCCTTTGCAATGCTGTAATAATGCTTGTTATTGTATTTTTTAGAATATGCTAGGCGTGTAACTGTACACACTAATGATTTGCAGTGGTGGGCGTTGTATTTTGTACCCCTGCCTTCAATTGGGACTTAATCCACCTCTTAATACCAACACTGTCACATCATCGTTATACAAACCATCAGCAATATACAAAAATGTAATGTAACAATGCACAGCATTAAAAATTGGGATGAATAGCATTATTACTAAAGCAAGAAACCCAGTTAACCCTTCATCTTCTAATACATCATTTCTAAACAACTCCAGACTCCAAGCCCTTACACTAGAACATCACCCGGAGCAGTTCAGAATCAACATTTATCTAATAACATGATCAAATAAATAAAACACAGCATACTCACCACTCTGGGCGACTTCCAGTAGATGTGGTGAACACACCCCTTTCCTGGACTGACTTACAAAAAATAGAAGCACACGTATTTATTCATGTAATAGAACGATAAACAACACCATGTCTGTCTCCTTTGATTGTTGGAACAGGAACGGTTAAGCGTCACACCGTTCTAATGAGGCGTTCAAGCGCACAAGAGAATTATTGAGTGTTATGCATAAGAAGGGCCCTATGATTCTTAATGCGCAAATAAAAACGGAATTTACTGTTAAAACCGCAATCTCGGAGAAATACATAATGTGAATAAATGTGAATGTTGTCACTGTGAGGAGGTACTTTAAGGTGGGTAGGAATTTCCTCGGTAGACGGCTCAATAGTGGCGGAATTTCTTGACAAACACTAAACCGCGCCCTACCGAACTAAACATGTTGAAATGGCGACAAACACTGGCCAATGTTGGCTGAAACTACTCTGACGGAGCGTGAATAGAAGCTAGCAGGGTTAGCTTAGTTTAGCATGCTAGTGCGGCTGTGTGTGTGTGTTTGACTCGGGCTGGATGAGTATACTGTATTTTCCACCGCTTTATGTAAGGAGAGTTTTACAATGCCCGATGACAACATGCAGGTTCTGAGTGAAAAAAGGCGAGAAGCACGTTTTTTCTTGCACCCAGACATTCTCAACAGACAACATGTCGCTCTGTGAGGCGAAAATTTCATCTGATAGTGTAAGGAACATCAGGCCAACTCTGAAGGCCCTGGCTCGATTAAACTGTCCTGGCTATAATAGTAGCTGAAATCTGATTGGGGAAAAAATTGCAGAGATGTACGGGAAGCAATGCAGCCTAGAGACATGCTAACAATGAAGATTAAAAATGCTGGGAACAGATTGATATAATTTCAAGAATTAATTACTGGAGTCAGTTGTAAATGTAGGCCAGTGCTTCTGATAGTGTTTAGGCCAGCAGAGAAGTCTTTGGTGGCCCGAATGCACACCACTGACGGTTTGGTACGTATTTCGGTTTTAAGGTTGTTGTTGGACTCATTAAAAATGCTAAATATACAGTACGTAAAACTGCTTTTCTAGCCATGATTGCTGCTCATTAAAGACTGGGCTACATTGGATTTGTTTATGAGTAGACGCTATATCGTGAGGCAGTCATGCTCCCAATCCCTCACTGTATATGTTTAGTGTACAGACTCGGTACGCCGCCATGTCATACCAAATGTTCTGCACCAAAAAAAAAAAAGATTTTGGACCGTTACACCCCATGGAATATTCATTCATTCATTCATTTTCTATACCGCTTATCCTCATTAGGGCCCCATGGAATATGCCAATAATAAAAACGACAAATTGTACCAGAGCCCAACTTGGAACTACCGTTGGGTGCGCTCAAACTGAATGAAACACCTGCAATACTCTTTTTAAGCTGATTTAAAGAGTGCTTGTTCTAATGTGTCCATCAGGCTCTTGTTATAAGCAGGAACTATTTGATCAGCGGTGATCAAGGTAATCAGACCTCAGGCACACTCTTTTTATATGCGTTCTTTGTGTCCGTTGTCTCTTATGATAATACTGTCTAATTAAAGCCCTTTTCCAGTCACTGTTTTGAATGGACATTAACTGTGGTCGGACACAATCTACTTCTCGAGGCTGCTTCTCAGGGGGTGCATGATGTACTGTTACTTGCAAGACTGAGTATGTATGACATGGGCCCTATTTGCATCTAGAGCTAATTATTATAAATAATATATATATTTCTTAGACAAAGAGACACAAGCCACTACAGTGGAACCTCCAAAGTTGAACACAATTTGTTCTGTGATTCCACTTGACTGCCAAACACGTCAAAAACAGTGGTTTAATTCGTTCCTATTGTCCTGATTGCTATCCGTACAAAAAACGCTGAAGAAAAAGCAAAACATACTTTTTGAGTCGATCCTTAAGCTGCGGACTGACTGATCTGGTTTTGTTTGACTTTGGAGGCATGTTTCTCCAAAATGTTTCATTCTTTTTGTTGACTTTGGCGCTTCCACTGTATTTGTTCAGGTTCTAGTTGAAAGGCATGTATAAAACATGTGTGTGTGTCTGTAGTATGGCCGGTCAGACAGTTACCGCGTTGCCACCACACAGGACAAAGATGATCGATCCCCCAAGAAGAAGAAGGGGGCGGCGCCCAAGGATATGGACGACCTGAAGAAGGAAGTGCCCATTGTGAGTAAAAGGCATCCTCTTAATTTTCCAATACTGGTGAGCACAAAAGTGAAACTGTTAATGTAAAAAAAAAATCTAGTTCTGTCAGTAATTTTAAAATTAAACCGAGGGTGTGACCGAGTGTCATATCCTCCTGTCAAACAACTTGAACGCCGTTGAAGAGAACCAAAAGTATCTCATTCAGGATCAAAAGTCTTATTTCTTTGCCAGTAAGGGACTTGATAGCAGGAAGTCGCCACATGGCAGTGCGACAAGCAGTCTGGCTCGGGTGTCCCTCAGGTGAACTGCATGCATGGAGTTTATTCTTAGCTTGAATCTAAGAGCTTATTAAATGGTAATGTGTCAACAGACTACCGGTAATTGCTGAAAGTTGGAAAAGGGGTAGGACTAACGAAGCTCGGCTTCTTCCTACTTCCCACTTTCCGGACATGTGCAATTGTGATGTATGTCATTGTAATTGTTAAAACAAGTTGAAAGAAAAACAACTGTTCACATTACCATAAAAGAAAAAAAATCCTATGTTGAATTGGACAAATAGTTTTCCTTGCATGCACAACTGATAGGCTTACTCCAGATGGAATTATTATTTCAATTTGTATGTTTCTATTATTGTTTTTTCCTCCCCTTTACAGACGGAACACAAGATGTCCGTAGAGGAGGTATGCAGGAAATACCAGACGGACATTGTCCAGGTAAATTTATATTCTCACAGTTCGCCACTAGATGGAGTAATAATCCCTCCCTTGATTGCTGACCATCCAGTCCACAAGCCTAAAAAAATATTATGAATAGTAACAACATTAATAAACAATTTAATGTATAGGTTCACTAATCTTTAAAAAGCCTGACTTGATTATTATTATTTGTTAATACTATTGAGAAAATGATAATATTTATGTGTCAAGTACAGACTAAATTTCAAACCGAAACCAGGAAAATGCAACCAAAATGATAGCTGTGAAACATCCAAGCGTATTCAAGAGTCAGATGAACACGATAAATTTGCACATCTTGGCAAGTCTCCACTGACATTGAAAGTACTCCCTGCCTTTCGCGCCCCCAGAGAGGCCTGCCACACTATTTGAGAAGCACTGCTTTAGTCTTTTATGTTTTATACTTTAAAAACAAATAAAACTAGCACAAGTGGTAACACTGCAGACCTGATTTGAGCCTCTTAACACAAAAAATGTGCACAGCGACTGAAAATGGCTGATCGTCCAATGCCATGAACTTCAATCATTTTTCACGTAGTAGCTTTGGTTTTTTGACTGCTCATAAGCACAAGCCTGGCAAGAGCAAACGAGGACAGTGGCTGACTTTCAGACTTTTGCAGATGTAGATAAGATTGGTAGATAAGATCCGTTTGATTGGACAATTGCTGAACTCCTAAGAAGAATGAATTTAGTTTTTTTTAAACATAATGGTATTGACATTTAAGATGATGTTTTATTATAATGTCTTTGGTTTTTTTTGCTGATAACCCCTCCAGGGACTGACCAATGCCAAAGCAGCAGAGGTCCTGCTCAGGGATGGCCCCAACGCACTCACCCCGCCTCCCACCACCCCGGAGTGGGTCAAGTTTTGTCGCCAGCTCTTTGGCGGCTTCTCCATCCTGCTGTGGATCGGCGCCATCCTCTGCTTCCTGGCCTACGCCATTCAAGCGGCCACTGAAGACGACCCTGCGGGAGACAACGTGAGAGCACGCCGATCCATCTCTCAGAGCGTGATATCACCTCAGCCTCTAACATATGTGCTCTGTGTAGTTGTACCTAGGTATTGTACTCACAGCTGTCGTCGTCATTACCGGTTGCTTCTCATATTTCCAAGAGGCCAAGAGCTCCAAAATCATGGAGTCTTTCAAGAACATGGTGCCTCAGGTAATGCGTTCCACCCACGTGAAAGCCGATAACCCTCACACACACGCCACCTCTACTCGTTTTATTAATTAATTATGCTCACAGGGTTTATTTGTCGTCTTCAATGTATTTTTTCCCCATCTATCCACCACAGCAAGCGTTGGTCATACGAGAGGGCGAGAAGGTGCAGATCAACGCCGAAGAAGTGGTGGCGGGAGATCTGATCGAAGTGAAGGGAGGAGACAGGATCCCGGCTGATATTCGAGTTGTTTCAGCGCATGGTTGCAAGGTGAAGAGGCGGGCGTGGGAGCCACAGAATTGTCGTTAAACAAGACCAAACAAACTCTTGAATGTTCCTTCTCGTTTCTTTCCTTCCTGTTAATAGGTAGACAACTCCTCCCTCACAGGCGAATCGGAGCCTCAGAGCAGGTCACCTGACTGTACCCATGACAACCCATTGGAGACCCGAAACGTGGCTTTCTTCTCAACTAACTGTGTGGAAGGTGTGTTATTCTTAACATGTCTCTGGGAAATTGCATAATTTATTCTAAAATTGTACTTTGTTTTTCTAGTTGATAGTTGGTAGTAGATAGTGATCATTGCTCGTTCGGAATTCTACTCTTGTTGTTGATGTAAACCACTGCCGGTCACTCATTAGTGAAATCGCCACTTTCCTGTAGCCGCCGGTTTTCTCGCTGCCCTCAGTCTCCTCTTGGATAAATGTAGTTTCTTCAGGGACATCCTTGTTGTCTCAGAGGTCCCACAATTTGTGTGCCAGAATTGACTTTTCAAAAGTGTTTTTACTGCGTCTTGTCCCAATCTTTCTCCAAGAAGCACCACTGCGCACAACGTACTAGATGCCATGTATCATACAGGCCACAAATATTAGCAACACTAGCATAGCTAAATAAGCTATAGTACTAACGTTACAGTCACATTTTAACAGCAACATCATGCTAGGTTAGTGTATTAGCTGAAGAAAGACAAAATAATAAAACGTAGACGTGCCATTTCTGCAGCTAACTGATGGTTGGTTGGGAGAGCTCCAGGATTTATTTTTAAGAAGAATAAAGAAACCTTTTTTTATATATATAAAAGTGTCCTCCATGCAGCGGTGGATCTACACACAGGGTGGCAGTGGTTCTCCGTTTTTTTCTGTCGCGCCCACCCCTTTGAAATACTATGACAACTGATAATATATATTTAAGTGTACAAACTGAATTTGAAACTGAAAGCAGGAAAATGCAACAAAATGGAGAGCTCTGAAGTGTATTCAAGAGTCATATGGCATGTTGAGTATAATACATTTGGACATATTGGCAGGTTTACACAAATATTGAAAGTGCTCCCTGCTTCTCGCGCCTTCCTGACAGTTCACCACGCCTCCCCCAGGAGGGCCCGCCCCACTATTTGAGAAACACTGAGCTAAGGGCAAGCCACAACTTCAAAAGCAAGTGTTTGAGCATATTTTCTTTCAAAGATGGAGCAAAAAAGCAAGGGAAATGACAAAACGCTCTAGGATCACATATTACTATTAGAACATCATTAAGAACGTTTAATTTGTCCTCTGTTTCTGACTGACACATTCAATGTTTCCATTTTCCCTAAATGAGCAAGTCTGATTTTTCTTCCTCTCCCAAACCAGGCACAGCACGTGGCATCGTCATCTGCACGGGAGACCGTACTGTCATGGGTCGCATCGCTACTCTAACATCTGGCCTGGAGACGGGTAAAACTCCCATCGCCAAGGAGATAGAGCACTTCATCCACATCATCACCGGGGTGGCCGTCTTCCTGGGCGTCACCTTCTTCATTCTGGCCCTCATCCTGGGCTACAGCTGGCTGGAAGCAGTCATCTTCCTCATTGGTATCATTGTGGCTAATGTGCCTGAAGGTCTGCTGGCTACTGTCACTGTAAGTAGGAATCATTCTGCTGTTTTTTAAGCATTTTTAAGCTTTTAGTGTCTTGAGTCTGATCCTCATGATGTATCCAGGTCTGTCTGACCCTGACTGCAAAGCGTATGGCCAAGAAGAACTGCTTGGTAAAGAATTTGGAGGCCGTGGAAACTTTGGGCTCCACCTCCACCATCTGCTCAGACAAGACAGGCACCCTGACCCAGAACAGGATGACCGTGGCCCACATGTGGTTCGACAACCAGATTCACGAGGCCGACACCACAGAAGACCAATCTGGTCAGTGTGGAGAATGTCAACGGCGGGCACTACTGCTGCACGACATATGTGCACACCACAAAGGTTTGGGTGTTAGAAATTAATTCAGTTACTTTTTCCTTCAGGTGCGTCGTTCGATAAGAGCTCGGTGACATGGCAGTCTCTGGCCCGTGTCGCCGCTCTGTGCAACCGCGCTCAGTTCAAGGCGGGACAAGATTCGGTGGCCATCCTCAAACGTGATGTGGCGGGAGACGCCTCGGAGTCGGCCCTTCTTAAGTGCATCGAGCTGTCCTGCGGCTCAGTCAGGATGATGAGGGAGAAGAATAAGAAGGTGGCTGAGATCCCCTTTAACTCCACCAACAAATACCAAGTAAGCCATGTTTGCGGACTGTTGATGTTTCACACTTGTAAGCAAAGCTCTCGTTTGAACTTGAACTTCTCCTCCTCTAGCTCTCAGTGCACGAGACAGAAGACCTCAATGACAACCGCTACTTGCTAGTGATGAAGGGAGCCCCTGAGAGGATCCTTGATCGCTGCTCCACCATCATGCTGCAGGGCAAAGAGCAGCCTATGGATGAGGAGATGAAGGAGGCCTTCCAGAATGCCTACATGGAGCTGGGAGGGCTGGGAGAGAGAGTACTGGGTAAGCATGTTGGAGACTGGATGGAAGATTTAAAAAAACATCCACAATATCAGATAAAGACATTGAAAGAGTTTTTTGGAAGTATTAGTTGATTTTTGTCATATGTATTATATGCCATCTCAACATGGGCAACATTGTATCTTCTTTTAAATTTGTTTGTCATGTCTTTTTTCCCTTCATACTCTCAATGCCACTCAAGAGATTGGAAACCTCAGCATGGTTTATGCTACTTAATAATCCAATTACTAAATAATTACAGTTGTGGAAGTCTGGTGGGAAACATCATGGTTATTGACAGCTTTGTAATTCTAGCACGTGCGTGCGTGGGTTTTTCCAGGTACTCAATAAAGGCTTATATAGTACATTACTTATATAGTGCAATTACCGCATTTCCTCATTTAGTGGTTGAGGGCCTTTTATGTAATGCATCCATTTTCTACACTGCTACACCCCTGAACTGGTCAATCTGGTCAAAACCTACATAAGCACGGAGGTTGTTTAGTCACATTTATTCTCTTTTCTTTTCATATGTAGTTACATTTAAGGGCCTAGTAATATTCGTGACAAATGATCGCACCGCGGTCAAGTGGTTATCATGTTGGCCACATTGGAAGATCTGGGTTCGAATCTCTGTTGTGAAGTTTGCATGTTCTGACTGTGCGTGTGTGGGTTTCCTCCGGGTACTCCAAATTTTCTCCCACATTCCAAAAGCGTGCATGTTACTGTACGTTAATTGCCGACTCTAAATTGTCCATAGGAATGAATGTGAGTGTGTGAATGTTTGTTTGTTTGTATGTGCCATGCGATTGGCTGACGACCTGTCCAGAGTGTACCTCGCCTCTCGCCCAAAGTCAAGTGGGATTAAGTTAAGTTAATTGGCGACTCTAAACTGTTCATAGGCATGTTGTCTATGCCCTGTGGATGACCGGGATGTATTGTTGTGCCTCTTTAATAGCTACAAAATATATAAAATAATTCCACACCTAATTACTCCTGCATCTTAGTTAATAAATGCCTTGAAAGTATCTATTTAATGCATTTGATATTACATAATTACAATATTATTATGTACATATTACAATAATATTAATTGGTAGTACAGTATTATTATTATTATTATACATACAAGTAATGGTAAAACATAAAATATTGTAAAATTTGACACTCATTTCTGTGTTTTGCTATGCAGGGTTTTGCCACCTGATGCTTCCAGAGGACCAATACCCCAAGGGCTTTGCCTTTGACACGGATGATGTCAACTTCCAGACAGACAACCTTTGTTTTATTGGTCTCATGTCCATGATTGACCCTCCTCGCGCTGCCGTGCCTGACGCTGTGGGCAAATGTCGATCTGCTGGCATCAAGGTGAGCATCCCCAAAACAACCACGGCAAAAAACTCCACTAGTGAATCAGAGTCTATTCATTGTGTCTGCTTTTTAGGTCATTATGGTCACTGGAGATCATCCAATCACAGCCAAGGCCATCGCCAAAGGAGTGGGCATCATCTCTGAGGGCAACGAGACAGTGGAGGATATCGCTGCTCGTCTCAACATCCCCGTCAGCCAGGTCAATCCCAGGTAAGTCAAACTACTCTTTTGTATGTGTGCACACTTTGAAACTCGGCAACATTGCTTCTCTTTTTTTGCAGGGATGCCAAGGCTTGCGTGATCCATGGCACTGACCTAAAGGATCTCTCTCAGGATCAGATGGACGACATCTTGAGAAACCACACTGAAATTGTTTTCGCCAGGACCTCGCCACAGCAAAAACTTATCATTGTGGAGGGCTGCCAGAGACAGGTTTGGATAGTATTACGTGATTGATTGTTTTCAGTTAGTCCTAAATGGGTTGTAAACAGGGTGTACCCACACCTAAAGTCCGGAGTCTGATCCATGCTCCAGTTTGGGACACTTTCCCTCCTTTGACAGAATTTGAATAGATGACCTAGGGCTCAGTACAACACAGGTGGGGTCCAGTGGGTAGTGAGAAGCCAATTCCAGTAGGGCATGAATGGTGCAGGGGTGTCCAAAATGCGGCCAGGGGATTATTTTCGGCCTGCAACCCCTCTAAAATGAAATTGATTTATTATTCATGTTATATATTGTTAGATATGTCGATCCCCGCTATTTGGATTTCATTCAAAGATCCCCGCAAAAACTTGAATAATGGCCACCCCCAAAAAATGCTTTAAAATGCATATGTTTGATCCTCTAAAACCTGTGCCTCTTACAGTTATTAAACCCATGTTAAAATGACACATTAAGAAACAATTACAGGGTATACAGTGTTGTACTTGTGCAGTTACACGTCTTGTCAAAGCCATTAACTTGTGAGACAGCGCCCTCTGGTAGATTCATAGATGCAGTACTCTTCCCTCCACAGATAAGTCTATTTAAGTTACTGTTAAAGTATAATTTAAAGCAGAGAAAAGAAATCCTTGAATATACAGGGACGCAAATACCGAACTGCGTAGAGGCAGGGATCTCCTGTGGTGTAAAAATATATGTTGTTGCCTAAACACAAATTAAAGATGTTGACGTCTTTCAGATAGCTTAGAATATAAAAACCTACACTGGAGTGGACGCACCAAATCCTTGTATCCTTGTAGCTTCCTGCATTCTTTAGTATTTCTGATGCGATTCCTGTTGGAAAAAGTTTGGACACCCCTGTCCAAGTGTGCCAAACAAGATTGGCGTGAGTCAGTTCAGATGCAATACCGGTATGAGGCAGCAGATGGCGCCCGTAGTCTATCAAAAATGTCCTCATCCCCCCTCCATTCCCCACCTGCTCTCCTAGGGCGCTATCGTGGCTGTGACAGGCGACGGTGTGAACGACTCCCCTGCGCTGAAGAAGGCCGACATCGGCGTTGCCATGGGAATCTCCGGTTCTGACGTGTCCAAGCAGGCTGCCGACATGATCTTGTTGGATGACAACTTTGCCTCCATTGTCACTGGTGTGGAAGAAGGTGTGAAGATTTAACAGTTGATCAGTGTGCATTATTTCATCATTTATTTATCTTCTATGCTGCTTGTTCTTAGTAGGGTATGCTGGAACCTATCCCAGCTAATACGTATGTATTTACGGCATCATTGCTCCCTCTCAGGTCGCCTGATCTTTGACAACCTGAAGAAGTCAATTGCCTACACCCTGACCAGCAACATCCCTGAGATCACACCCTTCCTCCTGTTCATCATTGTCAATATTCCCTTGCCACTGGGCACCATCACCATCCTCTGCATTGATCTGGGAACCGACATGGTGCTTCTGCTTGGGAATACTTCAAATAAATAAATGGATACTTCATCCTCCTGCTCCGTGGTATAAGATGCTACAACTGTGACGTCTTCCCTCAGGTGCCCGCCATCTCGCTGGCCTATGAGGCAGCTGAGAGCGACATCATGAAGCGTCAGCCCAGGAACCCCTTCAGGGACAAGCTGGTGAACGAGCGCCTCATCAGCATCGCTTACGGACAAATTGGTGGGTGAAGTTTCATCAGAGATTTTGGTATCCAGTCAGCACAAGTTCAAATGAGTTATTTTGGTTGCTTAGGCATGATCCAGGCCCTCGGTGGCTTCTTCGCCTACTTTGTCATACTGGCCGAAAACGGCTTCCTGCCCTCTCGCCTCGTGGGCATCCGCCTCAACTGGGACGACCGCGCAGTCAACGACTTGGAGGACAGCTACGGGCAACAATGGGTAAATAAAATGTTTGCTGTTTTTAGATGTCTCATATTTCCTCGCTTGTGCTCACTTCTTGTCTTTCCATTCCAGACGTACGAGCAGAGGAAGATTGTGGAGTTCACGTGCCACACCGCCTTCTTCGTCAGTATCGTGGTGGTGCAGTGGGCCGACGTCATCATCTGCAAGACCAGGCGTAACTCTGTGTTCCAGCAGGGCATGAGGTCAGTTCAACAACGTCTTCCCTTAAAGTCAGCTCAATTGCTCGTCACTGACACTGTGATTTCATCCGATCAGGAACAAGATCTTGATTTTCGGTCTGTTTGAAGAGACGGCCTTGGCTGCCTTCCTGTCCTACTGCCCAGGCATGGATGTGGCCCTCAGGATGTTCCCCCTAAAGTGAGTATCATGACCCCCATGCGCCTTTAACACGCTACAGCCTCCTTTTAATGCTAGCCATGTAAAAGCTGTTAATCCTTATTTATGTGTTGCTGTTGCCACACGGTCCCTCCAATAAAGCGCTGTCCAATAAAGGCTTATATAGTACATAGCAATTACCGCATTTCCTCATTTAGTGGTCGAGGGCCTTTTATGTAATGCATCCTTTTTCTACACCGCTACACCCCCGAACTGGTCAGTCTGGTCAAAACCCACGTAAGCACGGAGGTTGTGTAGTCACATTTATTCTCTTTTCTTTTCATATGTAGTTACATTTAAGAGCCTAGTAATCTTCATGAAAAATAATCGCACAGCGGTCAAGTGGTTAACATGTTGGCCACATTGGAAGATCTGGGTTCGAATCTCTGTTGTGAAGTTTGCATGTTCTGACTGTGCGTGTGTGGGTTTCCTCTGGGTACTCCAGTTTACTCCCACATTCCAAAAACATGCATGTAATTGTACGTTAATTGCCGACTCTAAATTGTCCATAGGAATGAATGTGAGTGTGTGAATGTTTGTTTGTTTGTATGTGCCATGCGATTGGCTGACGACCTGTCCAGAGTGTACCTCGCCTCTCGCCCAAAGTCAAGTGGGATAGGCTCCAGCATACCCCCGTGACCCTAATGAGGATAAGTGACATAGAAAATGGATGGATGGGTAGATATTACCCCAAAACAATTTGATATTAATGAAATTAGTAAATTGATCAAATTATATACTATTTTACCATCCATCCATTTTCTATGCCGCTTATCCTCATTAGGGTGCCGGGTATGCTGGAGCCTATCCCAGCTGACTTTTGGGCGGCAGCCGGGACACCATGGACTGGTCGATACTATTTTTGTCCCATAAAATACCATTTTGCTGCCTGTCAATAATACACGAATTATAGTCGTTCCTCGCCACTTGGCGGTTGAATTTCACCTCTTCATTCTTAGCACAGCTTTTCAAAATAAATGAACATTGTTTCGTGGTTGAATACTGCCTATTATGTGTATAAAACACGATCTTGTCCTAAATTAAGCAATTTAGGCATTAAAACGTGTCACGTTTTAAAAGTGTGTGTTTTACTATCACCACCGAATGCGGCGACATGATGGTAGGTGTAGTCAATAGCGCCTTTATTTTACAAAAGTCTGCTTCCATAGAGCCAAACAAAAGGCAAAGTAACAAAGAAAACTGCTAGGGGTAGCATAAACAACTCACCTCTGAAGGTGGAAATAGAAAATGCACCCAAACGGGATAATAAGTCCAAGAAAACAGCTAAAGCTTTGGCCGAGATGAGAATGAAGTACAAAAGCACATACTTAAGTCTACATGCAACAAAGCAATTAACCAGCGTCTAGCTGCTTCTGCGTCTTCTTTGTGGTTTAACTGCGGATACAGACTATGTTAGTGCACTACCGCCACTCTCCAGATGTGAATGATCGTTATGGCTAACAGGCTATATCCATAATACAGTACATAATTTTTTATATATCTTCAAATAAAAATATGTTCTATTGCTAAATTTGGTGGCTTTTAGCAATTCAAACTGATGTTTTGTGACCTTTTGTGTGGTTTATCTTTTTTGGTGAATGTCTCTCCCATGTCCAGAATTTTATGATATGATATATTTCTTTATTTCTTTATTTATTTCTGTTGTACCTTTATAGGGACATGCTCTACTTTCTAAGGGACTTTACAGCTATCACATTTACCAGCCTCATGTTTACCTGTTTAAACAGTGTCTCAAACCAGTTTAAAACCAGCGTGTGCTAATCCAAGGCTGGTGATTGTTTCCTCTTTTCTGCACCTGGCCTCTGATTTGCTACCTTTACACTGAAATAATATAGTTTGTGTTCTGAGGCCCTGTCCGCACGTACGCGGGTATCTCATAAAACAAAGTTATTTTTCACACACGCGACCGGTATTTATATCAGAAACAACACGGATGCCCTCAGAACTGTGGTGGTTGTAGCTAGTGTTCAAGCGCTTTTTGCTTGCTTGTTTTTGCAAGCCCAAATACTGCTTCACGTTGAAAAGCGGAGACATGTTTTGCGTTTTGTGGAAGGGACGGGATGACAGAGGATGATTCTGATTGGATAGAATTTTAGTAACTATTGCCGCCTACAGGTTTGGCATGCTTATGACTTGTGCTTATGAACTATGGTTCCCAATGCATTCACATGGTTACGTGAGGACGTGCTTTATTTTTTTAATATGAGGTCGTGTGGACACCATTTTTTTCATAAACAGATAGAAAGAAATACACGTTTTTACTAATACCCTTCTACGCGTGGACAGTTGAACTAAACTGTCACCAATTACTAATCAGCACCAGATTGGAAAGTAAAGGGGCTAGCTGCGGGGCACAACAGGAAATAGAAATACAAAATAAGAGTCAAACAGGAAGGAATGATGAAAACGCAGAAAAACACAACTCGATGTCCAGGCTGTCACACAGAGTGTGACAAAAAGAATGAAAATACAAATCGAAGGCATCCAGAAGACACATTTATGCTGGTCACTGGGTGCAATAGAGTAATGTTACATTGATGAGAGGACAGCAACTGCAGAAAGTAGGAAAAAAACAAGGAACTCTCCCAATGCTAACCTGAGTCTATATTATGTCTTATTTCTGTCCAATAACTTATTTTCTGTTATTATGTTATATTACCATATTGGGTAATGGAAGTGTAAAGGTAACTATGGGGTTGTTATTTCATGTGTAGAAACCATATTTAGAAGAACACAAAGCGTTTTTTTTAATGCACTAGCTACAAAAATACTCCCTTTAGAAGGAACCCTACGTCGCAGAAATTCACTTATCACGGTCGGGTGTGGAACCGATTATCCACCATAAACGAGGGATTACTGTATATTCAATTGCAATCAAATGTGTTATAGTAACCATGATGCATGGATTATTGTACATGCACATATTGAATGACGTTATTCAACCATCTGTGTCCCTTTGGTGTCTCATGTGTGTATTTGCAGGCCTTCCTGGTGGTTTTGCGCATTCCCTTACAGTTTCCTCATCTTTGTTTATGATGAAATTCGAAAACTCCTCATCCGCAGGAACCCTGGAGGTGAGTTGTCATTTTATATACTTTTTAAGCATACAGTATTAGTATTTGTTTCATTATATTATACAGAGTTGGAAAGAGCACTCACAAATTTGACTTGGCTAAAAATCATACTCAACAACTGGGTTTAAGAATAACTCAAGTAAAAGAATAAAGAACTGATTTAAATTGTAAAGGAAAAAGGTGGTACAAACCTCATATCAGGTGTCTAATGATGTAACACCTTAAATCAGGGCTATCCAAAGTGCGGCCCAGGGGCCATTTGTGGGGGTTTTATTGGCCCGTGACATGTTATACAATAACAATATTTAAACAATAAAACAAAAAACAGCAACGATGGACATTTTACAAAAAGTCAAAATATTAAATGAAATAAGTCATGTAAAAGTGTAATGTTATGGGAATAATGTTGTGATGTTATGAGGGGCGAAAAATAATATATATATATATGTGTATATATAATAAGAAAAAGAAAAATGACTTTTTTGTAATGATTTTTTAATTCATAATATTATGAGGCACAAACAAAACAACAAATAAAAGTTAGTATGCAGAAAAAGTTATGTTATGAGAATTATTTATATTATGGGAATATTTACAAGAGGAGCATTAATTAAAAAAAATGACAATAAAATCAAAAACATTCACAGAAAAAAGTTTTATTCAAATATGAAAAAAAACGCAATTTTACGAGAATAAACCTGTAATATTCTGAGGACAAACAATGTTTCAAACAAAGTCATTGTGAGCATCACACCAAACAAAACAAAGTGGAAAATTTGACTGAATATTATGGGAATCATGTTCATATATTATAGGAATGAAGTCATAATATTACAATTGATAAAGATTATTTAAAAAGAAAGGAGAAATATTTGGGTAAAAAACAGAAAAAAACGGGAAAATGAGCAAAGACCAAAAATCGTATTAAAAGCAGTTTTTCCCCTATGTCACAAAATAGAAATCCAAATAACATAGCATACTTCCGTGGTTGTCACTTATTTTCTGTCACGCCCTCCCCTAGGGGCCACAAATGTTGCCCCCATTTAAAATACTATTGACAACCCATAATATGTATTTCTTTATCTGTACTGTACAAACTAAACTTGAAAGTGAAACCAGGAACATGCAACAAAATGGAGAGCTATGAAGTATATTCAAGAGTCAAATGGCATTTGGACATATTGGCAGGTTTACACTAACACTGAAAGTCCCTGTTTCTCGTGCCCCCCTGACAGTTCACCGCGCCCCCCCGGGTTGTCCTGCCCTGCAGTCACTCTTGCTTTGTGCTTTCTACTCCATAATGGATTAGATTTAAAATGTAGCAAAGTACAACAATTAAGTCAAAGTACAGATGTTGAAAAACACATCATTCCGGTGATGTCTGTTGCTTTCTACCTCTGTATTTCTTGTAAATGAATTTAATTGATTAGATTTAATTGAAAGTAGGGTTATTGAAATTGTAACTATCAATGGTTCGGACTATCACCTGTGTGTCCTTCTTTTTTGTTTTTTTTTTGCACTGCAGGCTGGGTGGAAAAGGAGACATACTATTGATCGTTGGAGCGTCTTGTTGCTCCCAGACCCCCACCCAAGCCCCACATCCTTCCCTCCCACCGCATCACCTTCCACATATAACTACAGATGCCCCGCCCCTGTATTTCCCCCCTTTAAGTACACAAAAAACCCACGCTTTGAAGCAATTTTCATCATCACTGCCCCAAAGATTACAAACAGCAAAAGCACCTTTACAACTTTCTACATTCAAACCCCGCCCCTCTCCCCACCCATCCCGTGTTGTCACGTCCTATGATAGTCTCTGCATGTGTTCTTTCACTGCTGTGTAAATAAACCCGTATAATATCTACCAAACGGCAGCTGCATATTGTGTATGTAGATTTAAACGAGCATGACCACACGGCGTCTCCAGCTCGACGGAAAAGGGCCACCCAGCTCGCTTTTCTCTCATCACTCCCGCCGCCACCTTTGCTCGTCCTCCGACCGCATACAGAAATAGCGTTCGCACTGACTGACTCCCACCTGCGTTTCCCGTCTTGTCGGAGAACCACTGGGGCGGTTGTCTTCATGATTGTTTTTTTCCCACGTTCTCCGCGGCCACAGTGGTGTTGTTGTTTTGTTTTGGTTTTTACAACATGTCAGCTAGTGGGAGTTCTTTTTTTTTTTTTTAATTAAGATGGACAGGTGGGGGAACATATGTGAGGCCCGACAAAGCGCCCCCCCCCCTTCTTC
Organism: Oostethus manadensis; assembly: GCA_024372805.1. Classification (NCBI taxonomy): domain Eukaryota; kingdom Metazoa; phylum Chordata; class Actinopteri; order Syngnathiformes; family Syngnathidae; genus Oostethus; species Oostethus manadensis. The sequence continues at coordinate 923,513 of QODF01000278.1, forward strand.
TTCCTAGTCCTTCCCCGTTTGTCTCTTGTTTGTGTACATTGTGTGAAACCATCGTTAACTATTACACCACCACCATTGCCCTACATCCCACCCACCCAAACCTTGATAAATGCAACTCCAATCTTTCTGTGTGATTTAGGAAATCTATATAATTCTATACTGAATTTAAAAGAAACAAAAGACATTAAAAAATGATGTTGAAAAACAACAAAACATTATTGTTATTATGATGATGGTGAGATGAAACACAAGAGTATTTTTTATGTTTGATTACAGTTGTTCTGGCCCATTCTTTGTTTTCTTTTTTCGACAAAAAAAAAAGGTTACAGCAAAAGACACCAAACAAGACTCAGTGTAGGTGTGCTGTCATATGTGGGGATGATGGTGAGTCCTGGTCCTGGCCCAGGTGTGTGTGCGTGTGTGTGTCTCTGGCTGGCTGCTTTAAAGGTTGATATTCAAGTGAAAAAATCTACACTAGTAAGAACATGTGTGTCAACTTAACCAACACTGATAATAAAAACATGTAGAAACATTTAATACAACCTGATTCTGCCTGTGTCTTTCTGCATCCCTTTCTTCATACGCCTTTACTGCCCGTTAAGCTTAATGTGCCTTCATCTTGCAACAGAAAATCCATTCTTTTAAGGTCTTTTTCACTTTTAATATGAATACGTAGAACATATTTTTTAAATAATACATTATCAAATACAAATCATTCATTCATTCATTTTCTATACCGCTTATCCTCATTAGGGTCACGGGGATGCTGGAGCCTATCCCAGCAGACTTTGGGCGAGAGGCGGGGTACACCCTGGACTGGTCGCCAGTCAATCGCAGGGCCAAATACAAATATTTTTTTCTAATTACTACCAATGTTTTTTGTAAATTAAAATGTAATAATCTATTTTGAGAGCTTTTAAAAATATTTTGTGGGATGATTAAAATAGAAATTATTAAATTAAAAAATCAAATATTTTTTTCCCGATAAATGCTACAATTTGTTATGAAATATTTTCAGGTCTTTAAATAATGTATTATAATAGTTCAAAATATATTAACTATTATATATTATATAATATAACTACTATATATAACTACTATATATTAATATTAAACTGCGATTGACTGGCGACCAGTCCAGGGTGTACCCCGCCTCTCGCCCAAAGTCTGCTGGGATAGGCTCCAGCATCCCCACGACCCTAATGAGGATAAGCGGTATGGAAAATGAATGACTGAAATTAAAAAATAAAATATTTTTTTCCCGATAAATGCTACAATTTGTTATGAAATATTTTTAGGTCTTTAAATAATGTATTATAATAGTTAAAAATATATTGTGAAATTATAAAGAAAATAACATTTTATTTTATATTTAATATTCTATGTCATGTATTTTTTCAATACATGGTATTTATTATGAAATAACGTACAAATAATTTACTTTCTTGCATTTGGGTCGCGGGTATGCTGGAGCCTATCCCAGCTGACTTCGGGCGGGAGGCGGGGTACACCCTGGACTGGTTGCCAGTCAATCGCCTGGCAGACAAACAAGCATTCACACTCACATTCATATCTATGGACAATTTAGAGTCCCCAATTAACCTAACATGCATGTTTTTGGGATGTGGGAGGAAACCGGAGTACCCGGAGAAAACCCACGCACGCACACGCACGAGAACAACATGCAAACTCCACACAGAGATGCCCAACGGAGTTTCGAATCCTGAATCTCCCGACTGTGTGGTCTTAATTCACTTTCTTGTATTAGATAATGCATTTTTTTTAAATTAAATTTATGCCAGTTCGACACAATAATCCTGTTAGGTTTATTTTTCAAAATAAAATTGTACTTACTAGATAAACATTATTTTATTAATAAAAAATACATTTTTCAGGTATTCTGGTTCCACAATATGAAATTTCCATTGCCTGATTTCTAAAAAAAAAAAAGTATTCCTTTTGCATTCTTGCAGTCAATTCGTTCATAAAAAAATAATTTTATGTCACCTACTTCCACACATTTAATTGGATCTGACCCCACATAAATACTCCATATTTACATTTATATCTATTTTGAACATGTATTCACAGCTTGACAATTAAACATGCCTGAAAAGGAGTCAGAAAAAGCAGATCTTATTTGATCCCTACCGCTTCTCCTTTTCGCATCAGTCAATAACACTATTCACTTCCTGTGTTCAACATGTCCCGTTTACCGCTTTTTGTAATGATGAACGAAAAACGTCATTTAAAGGAGAGTTAACTTTTAGTAACTTAATGTGATATAAAGTAGAGTTAACTGTTTTCGTGAGTATTACTGAAATATAGATTATGGACACAAGTGCATGGATAACTAAATACAAGTAAATAGGTTATAGTTGATAAATAAATGAGTACAGAATATATTTTCTTTAGCAATAAGGTTCATTATTCTTCTTTGTACTTTGTGCACGCCTTACATATGCACTCATCTTCATTGCTCAGTCCGTTTCATTTCTTAAATCAATAAGTCATTAATTTTACTGCAATCTGTTTACATGATTTTACTAGAGATTATAAAAAATATGTTTTCATCTGGTTCAACACAGTGCAATTGGCTTTTATGAAATATTTTTTAAATAACAGATTTTGTTTTTCATCATTTTGTTATTAAATCATTTATATTAAAAAAATGATGTCATCAACTTCTACGCAACTTAATCACAAAATGCGCATTTAAAGGCTTAGTAGCAAATGGGGGTCGCAATTGTGTGAAGCGTGTGATTTCTCACAGCCAATCAGCAAGAAAACGAAAATGTTGATTAAGTTACACCCTTATTATAAATATACACATATTATATACTGTATATAAATAATATATATTCTATATATGTTATATATATTCCGTATATAACAAAAAATATAATTTTAAAAATTGTGAAATATATGTGTAATATTATTAAGACATATTTTGTGGTTGGAATTTTGAATTTGTTATGAGTTATTCTATATGATGACACTGTATTTAATGTAATTCATATAAGTAGTTTATTAGTTCATTAATGTTTTAGTTTAACTAGTTCATGTTGTCATATAATTCTTTAGATTAGTCTACATAAGAGATGCTATTGTCATTTTGAAAAGAAGAAAGTGTATTATATATTATAATGACAGCTATCGAAGTAGACTAGTCCACATTACAGACTTTTACATTAAACAATATGGTTTCCAGGGCTGGGTAGATTGGCTGCCACCTAGCGTGTACTCTGCATACCATTCCTGTATCACATCAAATGTAGAGAGAATTGGCGTCAGCTCAGGTTAATGCAGCAAAGCAGCGTGCTGTCATGGCCCGGCATTCGGAGCCACAAAGAACGCTCGTGTGTGATTCTTAAAGCTGTTTGGGTGCGTCCACCAAGGCTGGTGTGATTTAACTCACCGCCGTGTGTGTAGGTCGCTTTTAAATGAGAAAACTTTACTGTGGCAAACATCTCTTGCGCATGCACACACATGCACACCCACTTTGCGTCACCCTCCCAATTCCCTCCGCAGGCGCCACACTGCAGTGCGAATACACCACCCTCATCGGCCCCACACCTTCAACCACACTCCATTTAATAGAATATCGATCGCGCGCCTTTGCCGCAGTGTGTAAGCCAGCTTCTGTGCGCGTGTGTGAAACAGAGGGGGGTAGGGTCTTCAAGGTCATCGCCATGGCAACACGAATACGAGGTCCTCTCGCTGTGCTGTCACCGAGCACAGGTCACAGAGGTGACATGAGGAGGTGGGGGAACCAAAGGGGGGTAGCTGAGCGGTGCGACACTTGAAGACAAAAGCTAGAAGATGCTAGAGGAACATATCGTGTCTAATTATGTGAATTTGTAAGATGAAAACATAACTAATGATCGCAACACTGCTGTTTTGATTTTAGTAGGTTGGTATTTGCGGTGCCCCCTGCGGGTTGGGGTCCAAATGGTTTACAGCAGGGGTACCCAACCACATTGCCGTAAGCCGGTACCAGTCCATGGGCGGGGCCTAACTGGTCCGCAGGAAATTTTCAGGCACAATGCTGGAAAAAAGTATGTAAATAACTTCATAAAATTTTATGTAAACGCATATCAATTTTGGAAATACGGGCCATTATGTTATTCAAAATGAAACATACAGTTTTTGCAGTTTTTTTGTGGGCGGGAACTCGTCCCACTTTGTTTGACAGTCCTTGAATGCACCATTGTGTGTGTGCCAACTATACTATACTATACTGTATTTTTACGGTATTAACATTATTAGAGCCCTGTAAACATGAAATAACACCATATAGCCACATTTACACTCAGTTACATCTCATTGCTCAGGCTACGGTATCACTGCAAGGACAAAAGACGGACGGATGCCACTAGCAGAGAAAGCTGCCGAGCTAACTAGTTAGCTTTGCAATTTACTGATTCTAAACTTAAGAAAGTGTTTCATACGGAGTGGGGAAGGAGAACAATGAATACAAAAAGTTACCACTTCCACACTGAATGAAAGGATAACCGATCTCAGCCGTGGCATGTCGGCTGGCTCACTAGCCAGTCTCCATGCAGTGTGAAAGGTAATCTAAAATTACTGATGCCTACTGACCACAACACTACATCTAACGTACCTTTCAATATCTAACTAATAATAGGGCATAGTCAACTACTGAACAGCAATCAGTTGTTTTTTTGAAAAACACAATAGACTGAGGGAACAATATTCCAACTGCAATATGGCGAGGGACAATTGTTTTTGTTGTGGTATTTACAGCAATTTTTCTATTTCCACGCATGCAGTTATGAGGTTCCACCTCCTTTCTTTAATACATTGCCCTAATAAATTCATCTAAAATGCCCTTTTGGAATATAATTTTCTGTATTGTTTTAAAAGATGACATTTAAAAACACCAGAAATTTTTTTAAAGTGTGAATCACTTAGTGATTGTTAGAAAACATGGGTCCCGGGTTGAGACCATTTGAGAACCCCTGATTAATAGGACTTGTCATGGCAGGATGAATTGAACCTGTGAGAAATGTCCAGCCAATCAGCCTTTTGGTGTAAGAGGCGCGTTTTAGGGCAATTGGTTTTAGCATTTGTGCCGGAGCTAATTAAAAACATCAACACACCAGGCGGTTAGGCGGCCGGTTGAATAGAAGCATCCATTTTGACATTCACACCATAATCATTAGAGCAAAGTCCACAATAAACAAGCCACACGTTTGTTTGGATGGCCCAACTTTATAAGACAAAAGAACTGATTTCACCAAATGAAAAAGATTAAATGTTGACTACATACACGGCATGCATACATTGAAAAAAGAATCAGCTATAATCTGTCAACATATCAATACTAAATAGCCTAACTGTGTGCATTAAAAACATTTTGCATTATCTTCAGTACAATGTAGAATCATAATAGTACTTCCATGTGTTGAAATTGTACTTTCGTAGTGAAAACTGTTCCCCTTTTAGCAGTTTAGAGTAGTGAACATTGCAAATCAAAGCAACATATCAGTCATTTCATCCAAATATTGCAAACAATGCAGGAAAAAAGACAAGAGACGTATAAAAGAAGTAGAGTTCGGTTGGCAGTAAATGAAAAATGAGTTTGAGTACACCGTAGAGAAGGAAATCTCTGTAACAGTTCATGTATTAAGTAACCAAGGAGAGGGCATAAACCCACAAACAGTACAAGCCTTGCTATTCTGCTCCTCACACGGGCTCCATCAGGAGCTCCTCCATGTCGGAGGGTTCCAGCTCACGGAACACGGCGTGACTGCCGATCACGAATAAAGTTGCTCCTGGAAGAAAGGTGATTTATTTTACTTCCAATTCCTTTTTGTGCCCATTTCTGTAAAAACGGCACCCACACGGAATGAGAGTCACGGGGCTCGACCCGCTGCAAACAGCGACAATTTCTCTATGAACTCCACCATGAACGTCAGCTTTACAGATGCCATGTGAACCCTGCAGGCAGTGTGTTTGACATTTACCATAACACATGGTGGTTTTAATTAGGGATGCACCGATCCGGGTTTTATGTTGCCGAGTCCAATACTGATCATCAATGATTGAAATCGGCTGGTAATGACACCAATCACATTGATTGATTGTACATTTTTCAATTAATTTGTGATGAGTGCTATTGGCCAGGGGCGCCATTACACAATACCAGAGGCCCCTGTCAAACAGTTATTCAAAAATAAATTTTTGGGTAGATTGTTTCCCCCCCCCATTTTTATACTATTTGCCATAAACCTGAATTTAATTTGATGCTTGTTTTAGAGTAAAACAAATACTAATGTATTTATTGATTTGAGATAACAAAATGACTCTTGATTAAATAGAAATCACTGTTAGCACTGTCAACTATTTGTGTTTTTATTTATGACTGGCAACATTTCAATTTTACACTCATTTACTTACCGAACACATCTCCACTCAAAACGATGTGGCCATCGTCTTTATGCTATTTTCTTCTCATTTGTCATACAGTACCTTGAATTTTGAATCTTTTGTGCTCATTTGTCATTGTATAAAAGCATAAAGTCCATCCATACATCCAACTTCTATGCTGCTTATCCTCATTAGGGTTGCGGGGGATGCTGGAGCCTATCTCAGCTGACTTTGGGCGAGAAGCGGGATACACCCTGGACTGGTCTCCAGTCAATCGAAGGGCATAAAGTCTGAATAAAAAAATACTAAAGCAAGCATTCTTTGACCCTTTGGGGAGCTAGGAGAGCAGTGTGATAGTACCACCATCACACTACAATATGTGTTTATGTTCGTTAAACAACCACACACAAATAGTGATTTGAGGACAAAACATAATTAGTATAATGACAACAAGAAAGCACAATTGCTCAGTTAGTACGCACCCCAAGAACCTGATATACACTTGTCACCTCTCTGGGGGACAAAAACAACCTTGTTTTCAAAAAAATGTGATTGTGGTAAAAAGTCACATTTGGAATCTTGAAGACCAAAAGCTAGAGTAAGCGTGTAAACAAAGATTGAACGACAGTAGGGAGTGACCAAACACGCTGTGATCGGTGTAGCCTGTTGCAAGCTGTCACGCTGCAGCCGTTGCGGTTTTACAGACTAGTTATGATTCTCATTGCAATACGGGACAAAATGTGTCCTTTGTCAGCTTAATATGAATGTTGGCAACCCTGAGTGATACAGCAGACTAGCAATGGGCCAGTAAGACATTCAGACGGTATGATAACCTCAGGCAAAAATATTAGGGTTACAGTTCTAAAATCTTTATTGAAAGGAGAGAAAGGTGAAGTCAAAATTGTAAACCATGTAATGTGACATATTGAAAGTTGTGTATTTAAAATAAATAACAAAAATAACTGAATTCTTTTTAAATAAATACATCAAATGCATGTTGGCCTAGATCTAGGTTCGAATTTCCGTTGGGCATCTTTGTGTGGAGTTTGCATGTTCTCCCCGTGCGTGCGTGGCCTTTCTCCGGGTACTCCGGTTTCGTCCCACATTCCAAAAACATGCATGTTAGGATAATTGACAACTCTAAACTGTTCATTAGAGTGTGAATGTGAGTAAATGTTTGTTTGTCTGCCCTGCGATTGACTGGCAACCAGTCCAGGGTGTACCCCGCCTCCCGCCCAAAGTCAGTTGGGATAGGCTCCAGCATACCCGCAACCCTAATGAGGATAAGTGGCATAGTAAAGGGAAACTGGATGGATAAAATGCAGTTCTCGATGCAATCTACTGTAGCTAATCCTGTAACTCAAGTCACAACCCATTAAATATTTTCTCAGTAAAAAACAAAAACAAAACAGCAAAATGCTAATAAATGCAATCAAGTTGCTCAAGAAAACATCATGTTACATTATTATTTCATAGTGGCTGGTTGCACTTGACCCTCAAACTTCCATTTCTGGGTTCTGTTAGCACCTGAAATGTTGTTAAGTGGTGTTTGTTGTCCATTGGAGAATAAACAATTTAGACCACTTATGCTTGATTCCTCTCTCTTTCTGAATCACATCTTCACATTTGGTGACCCTCAACGTGAGTAATGTGTCGACTGACAATGGCGACAACAGTGCAGTCGTACCCGTGCCGCTCAATACTAACATGGCTGCTAACAACATTTGGTAACACGTCGAAGCCCAGTTCCGATCATAAGGAATAACACAGGACATGAATTTTCACTTAGAGGCCATGCTGGTCCTCCACTTTCTCTGGTATCGTAGAAACGGTATGACACACAATTTTAGAGGTTTTGAAACTGCAACCTTTTTCACACCATGGTATACCATGAAACCGGCACACAGCAAAAGCAGACGTAGGGTTTACCGCCACCGCACACCAAACAGTTTTCATCATTGGCTTAGTCAAGAATTTATTGGCATATGCCAATCACATCACGTTTTTTATGGAAATCGGCCGATACTGATCGTTGGCCGATTGATCGGAGCATCCCTACTTTTAATTATCAAACCTTTTCACACTGTTGTAGAATCTGGCTATTTTACTGCTCCCCATCCCGTTGCGATTTTATGCAGTTCTGTGTATTAAAGAGACTAATATTTTGCTGATATTTAGGTATCAAAATATTAAAAACAGTATGACGCAGAGACTCACAGTGGCAACCACAACTTGAATTTGATTAGATTGCCATATATACCCAACGTCGTGTGCGGTACATGTGGGAAAGGACTCACCAAGAACCCAAAAAACTGCAGCACCGGCTCCTGCCAGCCAGAACACAGGTAAGGAGACCGCTCCACCTAGACCCATCTGGTGTGGGACAGTCAGTTCCTTGCCTAAAAGAACAATAACAGATTGAAATGTGTCGAAAATTTAAGGTTGAAAATATAAGCCACAATTTTGCCTCGGTTAGCGTGCATTCTCCTGTTAGCGGACAATATGGCGTGCGTGCGTCTTGTCATGTTTAATTACACTGCGTGAGTCAAAAAAGTAACGTTGCCTGTCTATGATGTCATCAGCCCTCCTAACGTTCAGAAATGAATTAATGACGCTAATGTAGGTTCCACTGTAAACACACACACCCACACATTATTATAAACTGTACTTACCAAGGATCACCAGTTTGGACTCCAGGGATTTAAGATGAATGATGTAAAAAGCACCGGTGAACACAGCCAACGCAATGAGCAACATAGGCGAGCTGATTCTGAAACATCATATGCATCATGTATTAGAAGACACTGACCCCTTCCTTACAAACACTGCAGTCATCTTACATGCAGTAAAGGATGAGGCCCAGGAAGATGAAGGTGTAATTGCTGTTGTACGTCTCCACATTTTTCACCACCCGCTGACACAGCTCGCCAAAGTTGCGAGGTTTGGAGAACTTGCGCTGGTCCACGAAGCTTGCCCACGGTCGGATGGACACCCGGCGCCTGTCCAGCCACTCTTTGGCCACGCTGGCTGAGATGCTTTTGGGGAGGCTCAGCCTGCAGCGAGTCGAGGAGACACAAGCTGAACACAAGAACTGACAGCACTCAAGTTCAGTGTTTAAATAGGATGTATGTCTTACTTGGACAAGATTCCAGCTCCACCAGTTGGATGAGCATCCTCAGCAGTGAACAGATCTCCAGCCTTGCTCTCCATGTCTACCTGGCAGTTCTCACCCTTTGGAGCTGACATCTACTCTTTCTAACTTTCTGTATGCCTAATACAGACAACAGCGCTTAATATTTATTGTAAGTGAAACAGAGAAGACCAACTACAGCATTTTAATACATGTCAATCGTTATACTCATATACAATGAGTATTTTGGTGTTAAAAAGGTATTATTTTACATTCAAGTTGAGTGTTGTAGTTGGACTTTCCATTTGTGAGATTGATGACGCAAGAAAACAGGTTTTCAATGCGCAGTGTTCCTCCGGCGGAAAATATGACTCAACCGCAAGATGGGCAACCGACACATTCAGAAGCGAAATTATATGGACAATAACAAGCTGCAGTCAAACGACAGATTCCGTATAAATTTTAAGTGAATCCGCTTTCATTTAACCAAAACACGAAACAAATAAGAGCTAGCTAGTTAGCCTCTTTGATAAGTATTTTTTGCTGGTTCGACTGTGGTGATGACATCACAACACACGGGTGCGTTTCCCCAATCAAATTAAAACAACAAAAAGCGTCGGATTAATAATTTGATAGAACGAGTACAGTATTTGTCATGAAAACACTCACGACTGAGGTTGTCCAAATGGCTTCAAGCTTGTTGACGGAAGTGATGTGGAATTCATTCCACTTCCGGTTTGGCTTACCGCAAAACACCGCCCCCGTTTGACTGCGACTAGAACTATTTGTTTTTTTATTTTTTTTTATGATTGATTCTTACTTTTTGGTGTTGTTGAAAATACAAGTTAGAAAGTTCGTTTTTCAAAACAATATAAATGAGTGTTTCTGAGCGAATACAATGGAAATATTCTGAATATGACAGCATTCAAACTACCGACCTGAGATCGGCTGTATTTTTTTTTCTACTATTGCTGGGCAAACATGGTGACAAATATCTGACACCAGAACAGCCACACGCACACAGACCAGAGGTAGATCAGCAAGAACGCGGGGTGTGATTGGTCAGTTATTCCGTGTGCGCACAGTCAGGAAGTTCCTTGACCAACCCCGCATAATAAGCAGGACGGTGAGTTGTTTGCTCCGTTATCGGGCAAAATATGGCTTTATGAATGTAACGACAACCTTATGTATATGCCTTTGTCGGTAATAAAAGGTATACGCATCAACGGCACCGTTTGCTTATCGAGGTCTTTTCCGCTCAACGCTAGCTCTCGCCGTTTCTACGAGTCTGCTGTTGTAAGACAGTTTAACTGAAGCTGGTGGAAACCCCATATCATTACATGGTTGGAATTCGGCCATTTGTCGTTTGTTAGTTTTGTAAGTATATTCGTTGAGCAAATGGTGGTTTGTACGGACATTTAAAGACACATGTTACAGTGTTTGTGTGTCCCCATACAGGAACGTGACCGCTTACGTAATTTGCCAAGGCTGCTGGGGAAATACACCCGGGGGGATTTCTTTACCCCCTCCCGTAACACGGTGGAAAGGCGAATTGAAGACTCTAACGCCCGACAAGAACGCACAAATAACAGGTAGGATTTGTGTGTGATCACTACAACACAGTTAGCTTGTTATGCTATCGGCTTGTTTACGACGCGCGTGAGCTAGCTTGTTAAAGCACCTGTTTTAAAGCTTCACAAAGCAAATATTCGGAGAAGTAAACGTCTCAAGGACGCCAAATTATTGCAGGAAACCTAATTATCCTTCAATGTAGATGGTTGTTTTTGTCAATAGCTTCTAACTTAGGACTTGTACTGCGGTACGTTGAAAATGCCCCGAACACTTCATTAGGTTCACCGACTTTAACCCTTAAAAGGTCCTTATAATTCACCCATACGTTTGCCCTTATGTAAAAAAAATGTCACCTTCCCCCAAAATGCTGTAAAATAGCATTAATTTGTTTTCTTACTTAAATCAAGTCCATGTTTTAAAAAGCCTCTTGCCCATTCACTCTCCATGCAGGTTAGAAGATATAAAAAAAGGGGCCTGCAGGCTGACCACCACCATGGCTGGCTTCGCCCTAAGGCACTCTCTTCACTGGGAAGAAACAGAGTGCCTCAACTACTATGGGATGCTGTCTCTCCATGAGGTTTTCAATATAGTGGGCTCTCAGCTGACAGAGACTGACATCGAGGTGCTTTCATTCCTCCTGAATGAAACCTGCACTGCAGTACATCCCTTGGACCCTGCAGGTTGGACAGTAAAGCCCTGCGAGGGCGACCCTCCGGACTCAGGTGTCAATCCGAGTCCCATGCTCCTTACTGCCTGGAGGCGATTACAGTCACAGGGCTGCCAACAAGCGTCGTACAAGTTCAGGAATGGTCTTGAGTTGTTGTTAGAGCTGGAGAGACGAGGATACCTCAGCGATGGAAACCTGGAGCCACTTCTGCAGCTGCTGAGGGTCCTTACACGTCATGACCTTCTGTTGCTGGTGTCCCACAAGAGAAGGAGAACAGGTGAGGAATTCTGACATCAAACAGTCAAATAGTGGTCACTGCTCTCATAGACACCATGCCACCATACCTCAGCTACTTGCTTTAATAAGTATGTGCCTTACCTAAAATCCTCCCAATAAGTGGCTGTGCTGTAACTTTTACTCAAGCTTTTTTCACACAGAGATACCGCAAAAACACCCGTGCCTGTTACACCTAAACCAGCAAACAGGATACTGCTGCAACTATGTAAGCGTTAACACAGCAACACGGAATAGATGCATGATCATATCAAGGCCAGCGTCCGGTGTGTATTAAATATCTATTGGAGTCAACAGGGAATACCCATCTTGTCTCTTGTTACAGCTCTCATGCTACTTCAGAGCCAGAAAATTGCCAAGTCAACTTTGTCCTCACATTTTGTGTTGGTGCCTTTTACATAAAACACCATCTTGTGGAGGAAAAGATGGTAAAAGGCCGACTTTAACAGGCAGCAAGGGGGCTTATGAAAAAAAACACCACGTGTTGCAGAAGATGTCATTACTACGATACACACTGCCTGCCTAGTAGGTGTGGCATCTGTAAAGCTGACATTTAAGGTGGTGTTTGTAGAGCAAGTGTCACAATAAAGCATACAAATGGCTACATGAACTCATACAAATAATTAAGAAGTTGTATTAAAATTCTAAATGTTGTATTTTACATCGGTCACTAGGTGTGAGTAGTTGTCGGGTGAGACAAGCACCAGATTCAGTCACCGTAACAACAGGAATTTTTTGCAGGTTTAAATTATCTCAAGACAGGCACAATAATAACAATAACATAATAATCACACTAATAACATGGGCTACTGTTTTGGCCGTAATTCAGCTAAAACTCAACTTGGAACCCCTGACGTCACTTCCGCTACACAGGAAGATTTTTTTGTAACACACACAAGCGCGAGTCATTTATGTCTTAAATTGATTATTGCAGGGGTCACCAATACAGTGAACGCAGGCGCCAGGTAGCCCTCCACGGCCACATGAGGTGCCCGCAAGCCTGCTTTTCATTTGGGTTTTCACTTTAATAATGTGAATCAATTGCCTCCATCTAACCCTGTCTTCTGCATCCTCTTCTCTCCCACCTTCTCACTACCTTCATGTCCTCTTCACTATATCCATAAACCTCCATTTGGTCTTCCTCTAGGCCTCCTACCTGGCAGTTCAAAACTCAGCATCCTTCTACGAATATATTCACTATCTTTCCTATGGACATGTCTAAACCATCTCAGTCTGGCTTCTCTGACTTTATTTCCAAAACCTCTAGCATGTGCTGCCCCTCTGATGTGCTCATTCCTGATCCTGTCCTTCCTGATCACACCCAAAGAGAACCTCACCATTTTCATCTCTGCTACCTCCAGCTCTTCCTCCTGTCTTTTCTTCAGCAGCACTGTCTCTAGACCAAACAACGTTGCTGGTCTCATCACAATTTTGTACACCTTTCCTTTAATTTTAGCTGAAATCCTTCTATCACACATCACACCTGACACTTTTCTCCAGTCATTCCAGCCTGCCTGCACACGCTTCTTCACCTCTTTTCCACACTCTCCATTGCTCTGGACTGTTGACCTTAAGTACTTAATATCCTCCACCTTCTTTATTTCTTCTCCCTGTAACCTCACTCTTCCACTTGGGTCCCTCTCATTTACACACATGTACTCCATCTTGCTGAGGCTAACCTTCATTCCTCTCCTTTCCAGGGCAAACCTCCACCCCTCAAGCTTCTCCTCCACCTGTTCCCTGCTCTCACTACATATCACAATGTCATCTGCAAATATCATAGTCCAAGGAGATTCCTGTCTAACCTCGTCCGTCAGCCTGTCCGTCACCATAGCAAACAAGAAGGGGCTCAGAGCTAATCCCAGATGAATCCCACCTTCACTCGGAACTCCTCTGTCACACCTTACAGCACACCTCACTACTGTCTTACAGTCCTCGTACATGTCCTGCACCGTTCTAACAAACTTCTCTGGCAGACTTCCTCATACAATACCACAGTTCCTCTCTGGGCACCCTGTCATAAGCTTTCTGCAGATCTACAAAAACTGAATGCATTTCAGAATGTATTTATTTCTAGGGAACACTAGAAAGAAAGGCATTCTGAAATTCAAAAATGTGAGTTTTGGATACCAGCATTTTGTTAATGTTCTGATAAAACAAGCATAATCGGTTTGTTTGGTTTGAAATAAACTATGAAAATAAATGTTACAAAAGTTAGTAGCCCATGGTCATTTTCATTTTGTAAAAGTAGCTCTCACAAGAAAAAAACATTTGTGACCCCTGGCTTATTATCTCCGAATATATCTACGGTACTGGGTAATAGTATGTAAAGGTGACTATCAATATTATTTCATCTCTCGAGTCTGTTAAAAACTATATAAAAGATCGTAAACCTGTTTTTTATGCCATGACTATGAAAATATTCCATTTATAAATAATTTCCGCGGGAATTCACTTACCACAGTTGGGTCTGGAACCAAGTAACCACGATAACCAAAGGATTACTGCAAATGAATAGACTCTCTAATAGATTTCCTGCAGTTAAGTAAATACTACACACCTTTATTTGTAGGCATTGTGCGGGTGTGTGTGTGCACGTACGTGTGTGCGTGCGTTTGTGTGTGCGCACTATGCCAGCAGAATTGGAATGACTGTTTTTTTTGTTTTTGTTTTTACATTTCAGTATCTCCAGAAAGAATTGAAAGGCGGCACGGAGTACAACACAGAAATGTGTGCACGTCTGGCATGAGAAGCTCCTATAGACAGGCCGAAGTTCCTCTTCCTTCCTTCACACATGAGTTAAGAACAGGTATGTCTACTCTAGTACTGTATTTAGCTGAAGGCTGCAGTTACCTTGACACAAATCTTTTGACACACTTCATAGTTACTGAAAACAGAACAGAGACTTGTCTTTGGAATTGTACCGCACTTGGCACATGTCTGTTCTATGATAAGTACCAATTCACACATGACCATAAATTACCACTGAATTACTCTTTTGCAAGATTGCAAATCCAGCGTATTGTTATATGTATGTATTATGTATTTGCTTGTTTCCTGTTTTGTAAAGTGTTTTGAGTGCTCAGAAAGGCGCTTCTAAATACAATGTATTATTATTGTTATACTGTAGCTACAAAGCGGGAGAACACCTCCTAGTTTTCCTTCCATTTTCTCTTCCATATACAGTAGGTGTATAGGCCAGGTATGCCAGTACTTGTCTATAAAGTATATGTTTTTGCCCCCATATCCACTAATTTTCTGCTTATCTCTGTCAGGATTCGACCCGTTAATGTCTGGACGAAGGAAAAGGAGAAAGAAGAGGGGCAATGGCTGGAGTCGCAGGCCCAAGAAAACCAACAAGCAAGTCCATCCCTCGCCTCTACCAGCAGCGCCTCAGAAAGCATCATGCAGTAAGAACAGCATGTTTTGTCCTCTCTCCTAAATAGTCATATCTTCCTCCACCCTCCTAAACCCATCCCACATATTCTTAAAACAAATCATTGCCTTGCATTCATGCATTTGTGTTGCGTTCTCAAGCTTTGCTGCAGTTTTTCTATCGAGGCTGTCTTGCTCAGCTCTCATTGGTCTAAAAATGTCTGAAAGCCTTTTTCTTTTTAACTCCTCACGTGCGTTTTTGGCTACTAAAATATGGAAATGTTATGTCTATAGCACCCTATGGGTTAGATGTATGGAACTCGTTCATCGACACACCTTGGATCAGCCAACTCATTGTCGACTTAACAAAAAGTTGCTCTTGCTTGCGAATTAGCTTTTGATTTGTGCCAGATACATTAGGAGAACTGGTGAGGATGGATGGATACACCCAATCTCTTAGGGTGAGTTCAGCCATCCTACAGAGGAAACAAATTTTGGCTGCTTGTATTCACAGTCTTGTTCTTTTGGTAAACTCTTTACCACAACTGTCTGGGACAATGGCCTGTCTATCTCACGCTCCAGCCTTCCCTCACTTGTAAAAAAGACCCCGGGATACTTGAATTGCTCCACCTGCTGTAAACCCTTACTCAGAATGGATAAAAAAGGATTTTTGACCTTACATCCCTTGTAAAGGCAAAAACATTTCTTCCATTGACTAAACCAGGTGAGCATTAATGATGAAGAGAAAAATTCTACTTGTCAACATAAAGAGACTGACTTTTCTTAGAAATGACACATTTGAGTCTCAAATTTGATATTGGCAAAAGCAGTGGACTATGAATAACGAATAATAGAGAAACTATTTTTGAAGTGATATTTACAGATTTAGAAGATTGGGTGGCTTTTACTAGACTTTTGGCTTTTTCAGCTGAAGTTGCTTGTCGTCATTTCCTTGTTTACACCAAATAGTTGTAAATGAGACATGTTAATGCACATCTACGGTACTGCAAAAAAAACCCCAAAAAACTCACTGCAGTTATTCACCAAAAACACGTATTAACAAGGGATTTAGTCATATTTACTCACCTTCCATGTTTATCAGATAGATAGATAGATTATTAATCTCCAAGAGAAATTATCATAATTCGGATGTCCTACATGTCACTGATCAATAATTAATCTATCAAGGAAATCTAATGTAATGGCCATCCTGGATCTAGCTGCATTTGTCTTAACAAGAATGTAATTTTTTCCCTTCATGTCCCATGCTTTCTCACCTGTTCCACCACTTTGTCGCATTCATCTTAGCCTCCATTAAAGGAAGGAGGAAAGCTAAACAGCTTCATATGTCTTATCAAAACCAACTGCAAATGGGAAACCTAACAAACACCTTGTTATTAAATGTGGCTCTGACTTTTGTATGTTTCTGTTGGAAGCTTTCAACCAAGCAACCCAGGGGTTCAAATATCCACTACAGATATCTGAGAGTCTGTCTCAATGCAAGAGTGGACTCGTGTTGGGAGTCTAATTTTGTGCATGCTGAAGTTTCTTGCACTAACGAGCAGATAAAGGCTTCATGGTGTTCTTCAGCTATTCTGTCATTTTTTGTTTGAAGACTAATGGAGTTAGTCAATGAAAGTGGGTTAGGTGGAACTGTGAGGATGCAAAGAGTACAGGTAAGCAAGGTGGATGCTGCACTACACCCGCCCTTTTGACATCGTCTTAATCATGTTGTCCGTTATATTGTTGTAATTCTCTACCAAAACGCTAGGGGCAGTGTCTTCCTGAAAGTGAGCAGCCAGAGTAGTAGTAGTGGTCATCTGTTTTTGTTTTGTGGCTACATATGCGCTCCCATAAATTAATTAAAAAATTTAAAAAAATTATAATAATTGGTCCATCAACATGACAATCACAAGACAAAACTAGTTACAGTGGAAAAAGAAACACGCACAGCCACACTACTCAACTCTCGACTGTCACGGCCATCATTAAGTAAGATGGTATTCCAACATTGTCAGGATGACGAATAGTCGATCAACAATGTATTTATTGAAAAAAACAAAACCGGCTACAGCCAGCCAAAACCACACCAGAACGACATCAGCAAACTCAATTGTCGTCTCGGCATGCAGCCGTCTTTCTCTGGCACCCTTACACACAGTCAGGACTCAGCCTGTCACATTCACAGAAAGTTGGGAATCAGAAAACTTTTTAACACTCCACATAACTGACAGGTCGCTCAGTATCCTTGAGCATCTTAAAGGTTCTACTCCTGTGAAAGCGGTAATAACTAAGCAGTGTAGTGGTTTTATTATTGAGAAATGATACTTGTACTTTGGCTTTTATTTTTGATTACGTGTTTTGTTAAATTATTGTACTTTACGTGACTTGCAATTCTCTGCCAAAACACAAAGGAAGTGTTTTCATGAGTGTGGCCAACCACAATAGTAATAGTACAATGACGACAGAAACATCAAACTGATTGTTTTAGACTTGGTGCTACAAAACCATGCATGTCGTATTCATATAACTGCTCATATTTGCATACAGTCATCCCTTGCCACATCGTGCTTCAAATTTTGCAGCTTCACTCTAATATAAGGCATTCAGAAAATTAATTTAGACACATTGTACTACGTAGTACTCTTAACTGGTCACTGGGTGTCATTTTTGTTTCATTATGTTCCATCCATACATCCATCCATTTTCTATGCCGCTTATCCTCATTAGGGTCGTGAGGTATGCTGGAGCCTATCCCAGGTGACTTTGGGCGAGAGGCGGGAATACACTATGGAGTGGTCGCCAGTCAATTGCAGGGCATAAAGTCTGAATTAAAAAAGCATCAAAGCATTCTTTGACCCTTTGCAGACCAGTCACAGTCTACACTCTGCATCGCCATTGACGCAGGGTTAGAATTTGCGCGTCAGGGCACATTGGAGAGTTTTGAGGATGAGGAGTGTGACACAGTAGCATATTTCAGCTTTAGGGGCAACCGTTCAGATCAACAGAGAGTGTGGAAAATAACTAAAGAAGTGAGTACAGGCAGGGTGGAGTAGATGGCAGAAGATTGCCAGGACAGAAGACAAAATGGTACCAGCAAAAAAGAACAGGAAGATTTAAGGGATGGTAATGAAACCCGCCCTGATGTATGGTCTGGAGACAACAGAGCTGAATATGCCTAGATTTGTTGTTGGGAGTGACAACGATGGATAAGATGTAAAAACAAGCAGATCAGAGCAACAGCCCACGTTAAACGTCTGAGCGCCAAGGTCAGAGAGGCCAAACTGAGATGTTTTGACCATGTGAGGAGGCGGGATTGTGATTATATGGTAGAAGGATGCTGAAGAAAGAGTTGCTTGGAAGGAGACAAAGGGGAAGACTAAAGAGGCGCTTTCTAGATGGTGTTTATAGAGGACATGCAGGAGGTAGGATTGACAGAGGAGAATGCAAAGGACAGGGCATGATATAAACATGTGATCCCCTGTGACAACCCTTAATAGGACAATCCAAAATTAGCGTAGATAAAGAAGCCTGATAGATACTAACAAACCATACTGATGATCATCCATGTCAACGATTGGATATTAACACACCGTTGATAAAAGCTTCCAGCCAAAACATCTTCAAAGTCCTTCCTTCTGCTTCAATTGCACACGGGTCAAACCCAAACAGTTGAGCATTTGTATGCGATCAACATCCTTTCCTGTAATGCTGCTTCAACCTCACAGACCTAGAACTATTGTGCAAAGTTTGTTTGTTCATTCATTCACAAAATCAAGAAGTCAATCTGATATCCTTCGCCTGACGGGTTTTGGTCCAAGATCCATTTATTTTGAAATTGTTTTCGACCTGAGTGCTGTTTCTATGACTATGAACATGTTGTCTTGACTCCGCATTTGATTCCACTCAGGTTGGCTCAGGATTGTGGCTCTTTAGCGCTGAGACACAAAGGATCATGGATTCAGAGGGGTTGCAGACTGAAGAACAAAACAAAACAAAATGTGCCATCTCTGTCCACGCATACGGCAGTGTGTGCACGATCAACTCAGTCATGTACCCTCTCTCTTGCTTTCTCTCTCTCAAGTCTGGGCCCACGCCTAAGGTAAAAAGCAAAAAAGGTATCCCTCGCCCTTGCTAACACAGAGTTGCAGCTGCCATGATGCTTGATGCTTGTCTTATCATAATATGCTCCCTAACTCTCCCCTTAGTGTTTATGCACAACGTTGGTTTGAGGTCTCATTTCTGATAAAGGTTGTTAGAATCAAGTCTACAATACCGTATTGACTCAAATATGAAATGACTGAATATAAGGGGACCCCTCTTTTTTCAAGACTCGTTTTTAATACAACTTAATCCATTTTTCAGAAACAAGAGTAGATTGCAGTAAAAAGGATGTCCTATTTCTTAACTACTCGACAATTGTTATTGGAAAATTTTCATCATAACTCCTCTTCTATTCTTGGCAAACTTGCTAACAAAAAATATTGTTTTGCAAGTATATTAGTGCGTAAGCGTTTATGTCGATACCCACATGTGGGAACAAGGTTGTACTGTGAATAAGGGAGGCTTTTGATTTGATGACCTGCTGGTTTGTATTAGTGTCAAAATAGACATTTATATGGACTTCACAATTATTTGGTTTTTTTTTTTTTGCTTTTTGTGGGTGATCAGAGAGCATAACCCCTCTACTGCATACACTAACTTGCAGGGAATGGACTTATAACAGCCACCACTATTACAAAGGAATAATTGAGATATTGTGCCCTCTAGAAAGAACTAGCCTTGGACTTGGAATATCAACGAGAATTCAGGCTTTTCTTTAGAATTTTTTTTTTAAGATGGGGTGGTAGGCTGCATGGGACTTCCACCACTGTGTTGAGATGTTGCTGCGTCTGCAATAAAAAAAAAATAAAAAAAATAGAAATAGAAATTTTTATGACTATTTATTTAATGTTTTTCAACAACCACAGCACATGAACCGAGAATATTGCAAAACTGTTAATTTTTTAATGGCAAAGTTGCTGAGAGCATTTAAAGTGAATATAAAATGTCGAGCCTCTTTTTGTTACCCGACCTATTTTGTGCAATAGTACTATGTCACTAGTACAAAAGTATAGTTTGTACTATTTGACACAAACCTAATTTTAATTTGATGCCTGTTTTAGAGTAATGCATAAACATGGGAAAGGCATTGTTCAATAATATATGTATTTGGTTCAAAACAATCTTGGGTTGTAATAGCGCAGGTATATACAATTGCCAGCGCTATTAAATTACTATTAATTTATTATCTACTGTGACAAAAAGGAAGGAGAGGCGAGCTATTTTTGCTTTATGTGACTGCCAACATTTAAATTGCACTTTATTTACAAGGCACATCTCCCACCAGTGTGCTCATTTGTCATTAAATACAGGTGTAATGTTTGAAGAGAACACTTATAAAAATACTAAGAGGTGTAGCAAATATTCTTTGAACTACTAAGAATTTGCTGGTGAGCTACTGCTTGCTTACGGGCTACATGTTGGAGAACCGTGTGACGACGTCACTCTGGACACATTACGTGTTTAACAACTTCAACACACAAATAGTGTTCTGAAGACCAGATATAATATTGTAATGGTAACAAAAGAACAAGATTAAGTGACACTTTAACAAAAGTAAGTTGTGATGATGAGCGAATATTGCTGTATCCCCTGAATATAATAGCCACTTGTAGCTCGTCCATTGAACAAAACGAGCTAGTTAGATGCCACCAGCTATGTAAACAAAGATGCCAGAAAGTGGAATGAGACCGAAATGCGAACAATCACACACGTTGACATAGGCTGAGCATGTGACAATTTGTCATCACTTGACTACACATTTTATGGGCTATTGTTCATTCTCCCTATAATAACAAAGTAAAAGTCAAAATAGGACTGTGGCGTTTTTGGTCACTTATGAGCAAGGCAGTCAGGCGATTGGGTGCATGCTTATATAAATAATGCACAATGAAGCCTTTTTGATGAAATTTTAAATTGTTTTCAAACTAATTGTGGTCAAGATGTGGAGTAATAAGCTATATGTGTATCTTTATAACATATATACCCAATAATACAATATAAAACTTATAATTGTTTTCAAGTGTAGTGGTGCACCGCCACGATCAATTGCATGTAGCAGAAACCCTGAGATGCATAAGTAACTAGTACAATTATTCCAAAGCTATGTAACATATGTTATGATAGAGAACATACAGTATGCTGCCATGATGCAATGCATATACCTTTACTTTGGTGTATCTTGGTGTTTTTTTGCACTAAATTGGGTGCTTGAGAACACCCTGACTCACTAGAATGGACTTTGCTGATTCATGTTATGACAGGGGCTTAAATAATGCAACGGTGAAAGTTAGGGTAAAGCCAATGGTCAAGTGAAGTCATCGCTTTTTATCCCACTTAAGACGCTACCATGTCACACAATATGAACACCTACACTTGCAGATGACATCCAATACAAGAGCTTTGTTCAATATATGCTTTAACAAATATATTTATCCTCAGTTTTGGATGTTGATTATATTACAACAGTGTTGACTTTATTAAATTTATTTCATGATGTAGTGCAAATGTACCTAATTGTCTTCTCAAACCTACAGTAAATAGAACAAAGAGTGTTGTTCTGTGCCTGCTTATTGTTTTACAAAACCAACCAACCCAATTGTGCTTCTCTCTTTCTCTTCTTTCTGTGTTCGCAGTTCTAAACAGACCAACGTGTGTGTGTGTCAGCAAAAAAAAAAACTACCCTCGCACACAATGAGAGGGAGAGCTCAAAGCTCAAAACGACGCAAAAAACAAACATACCACCGAGATGTTTAGTTGTGTTTCTTGCTCAGAAACCAGGATCAATAAGTTGACACTCTGTGGGCCAGCCAAACGTCTTGTTGCGAATGGGTGCTTAAACCTAGTCATTGTTATTTATCTTAGGCAAGACTGGTGTTTTCAAAGTCAAGTGGATATCTCTGTGTCCAATGAATCATGAAACGCTCTGTAAGCCACACAATGTGCCCATGTCCAATGTTCCTGTGCCTTCTGCTCACTGTCCATCCCGCTCGTTATAACACAAGATGGCCCAAGTGGAGGCCATCTATAAATGTACTCACTTGATGGAAGGGCAGATGTTTATTGGAGTCACAGCCCTCACAGCCACAGGTCAAACTTGTATAATATATTAACTGACTGTTGGGAATTGTCTTTAAGCTTCAATGATCAGTGATGCCTTGAACTTGCCGGTGTGTATTTGTCTGGACTTTCCTTTATGCTAAGGAAAGGCTACTGCAATAACAATCTGTACAAAGACTGCTCTAGAATGTCCTAAAGAAAGCTATTAAAAAATTCTTTAACATATGAGGTGTGTCAGAAAAGTTCCACGGCTGGTGTCACAACAGATGTATTTCAAATCCAAACTACAAGTTTTCCAAAGTAATCCCCCTTCAGCAGGGGTCGGCAATATTTAGCATCAAAAGAGCCATTTTGCCTCCTTTTCGAATAAAGAAAAAATAGTCTGGAGCCGCAAAACATTACAGAGCTTATAAACTTGAAAAAATGTTGTCTGTTTGAACAATAGAAATCAACTAACAGAAAAGTGTATGTGTAAGCCTGCTTTGAAATCATTTAAAAACTGAACACTTTTGAGTAATTCCTGGGTAAAATTAAAACAAAATGTAGCCAACTACCAGTTCTGTGTGCTCAATATCCTTTACATCACTTGACTCATCACAGGCAATTCAATATGTTTGTGCCAAATTAATGTCATCAACTTACCTACGGGGGGTGTTTGTTCACATTCATTTGGTCCTGATCTTAAAAAGGCATTTCTTTCATTTTCGGAATAACTTCCTGTTTATTTTTTAATTTGGAGAATAGATGCTCTGATATTTTTATGAATGATTCTTTCATGTACTCCCCATCCATGAACGGCTTACAATTTCATGAGAAGCCACACTAGAGCTGTAGTTCAGTTAGGAGCGTTCATCCACATTTTGAAAGTATGTTTGATCTGCTCAACCTTCCGTAGTACAATAATTCCGAAATCGCTCTCATACTTTTCAAGTGCTCGTTGTTTCTGTTTTCTAATTTCTCGCCACATATCAAGTACATGGTAAATATTATTTTGTTATAATTATTTTCTTTCAAGATTTTTCATGGTTATGGATAGCTTACTGTGCGGGTTGCGCACTCAATATGACGATTTTTTTTGTGTCTCAGTGGCCACGCTCCTCACTCATCCAATCAGCAGTCAGAACGCAGTCTAGATGCTTTCACAAACTTGCGGTGAGTCAGATGTTTCAAACTAAAAATGACCTCCACTTTGGTGTTTAAAAAAAAAAAAAAATGACTGCAACAAGCAGGCTCGAGAGCCAGGGGTTGCCGACCCCTGCCGTAGAGTTTAACGTACTTTCCCAGCCTTCACTGTTTTTATGCACTCATGGAAGGATTATTTGGGGATCCTCCGCAGCTCCATCGTCACGACCATCTTGATTTCGTCCACATCTTCAAAACAGGTTCTCTTTGATGGGCACCATTGAGCTTTGGAAAGAGGAAAAAAAAGTGAGTAGGGAGGTTGCTCCAGCACAGCGATGTTCTTCTCAGCCAGGAAATGTCGCAAACTGTCCTGCCATAACGCTCGCCTCTTCTCGGGCACTGAACGAAGCAAACACCGCAGGTTGATGGCCTAAACCAGAGATCTTGGGCTCAAAAAGGTTGGTGCTGGTTTAAGTGATCCTTCATGGTCTACATACTCTAGGATGATCATTAGCGTAACTTCCCAATGGGTTTTAGCATCAGTCTAATTACAGCCCTCGTGAAAACATGTTGCTCTTTTGCAAATGTTAAGACATGCAAAAATCGATGCCTTAATTCAACATTTGCCTTTGTAATGTTGGCATTTTACAAACTGTTCCCTCCCGAGTATCTCAGCAGCCGCTCCCTGCAGCCCTTGGCCTAATACAAAGGACTTTGACTTTGAACATGAAACATTCATTAGTGAAATGCTTATTAACTAGACTCAATGACAATGTTCCTCTTACCGCTGACAGTCCGTGTGAACCTAATTCATGTTTGTTTTCACCTAATTGATGCTGCTGTAAGAGGGAAGGGTGAGATATTACAGTGTCTGGTTTAGAAGAAGGATCCAAATGAGAGTGTTGTTTCATACTGAAGGGCTTTAAGTGGGCAAGATACATTTCTGTTGCAGCAAAAGCCACCAAGCAGCTGGTTTCTACTTTCCACCAGTTCTGGGATAATGACACGGGGACGCTCACGGCGGCGCTCTTGCTCAGTACAGTATGTATCCTCTGATCTTTCTCGCTGTGCTGTTGCATGAACGCCCGCCAATCCTGTTAGCAGCAAAAAGTTCATCTGGTTCTGTAAAAACACACAATCTGATCCCGAGTGTGGCTCACCCTGCTAAGCTTCCACTGAGATTTTTTTTGCAGAGTGCATCAGTGTAGTTTACTATTTGTCACGTGTGCAACAAGCGTGTAGAAGTTGACACTATTTATCATTCTTTGTCATTCCCAAGCACACAGCTCTAGCGAATGCACTTTTTTTTTCTTTTTGCAACTTTTGTGCTGCGTTGAGCAAAAAAACAAAAATAATAAATGTGTGCTTTCCAGTCCACTTAGCCGTCATTGTTCAAAGTGGTCTTGAACACCATTTTATGTTATTAATTCATTTATTATGCCTCTTTTCCACTGCACGGTATCTACTTGGCTCTCCTTGCTACTAAAGCTTTTTTATAGGAAAAACCAGGAGCAATTTTTATCTTTTATTTATTTATTTTTTTTGAAGAGTCATGCCTAAAAACAACAAAATTGAACACACATTGTGTAATAAAACTAGATGTGGTGCTGTAGTCTGCATTTTGCGCATTGTTTTCTTACTACACTCAACCTCCTCTTGATAAAATTAGGAGAAAAAACAAAGTAAGAACAGCAGATTTTTCATGTTAAAGTTTGAGGATACAAGACTGAACAGGAAAAAAATAAACACGCCTGCAATATCGTTAGCTCTGGTGCTGTTCCTTAGTCTCCACTTTGCTGCAGAGCCTCCTTTCTCATTGTCCTCAGTTTCCCTTGGATGGAATTGAAAGACCTAAATACTTAACATCAGTCTTTCAGTTTGAGGATGCAGGACCTAAAACGACAAAAATCAAACACGCTCGCTGATGTTAACAGACTTGCGATGCCTCAGTCTCCACTTTGCTGCAGTCCCTCCTTTCTTATTGCCCTCAGTCTCCCCTTTTGATAAAATTGAAAGAAGCAAATACAGCACATTAGTCGTAAAGTTTGATGATGCAGCACCAGGAACAACAAAAATAAACACACCCTGATGTCGCCGTCCTGTTGTGGTGTCTCAGTCTCCATTTTGCTCTAGTGCCCGTTTTTTCTTGCTCCCTGGATAGACAAATACTGAGGACAATCCTTTTCGGAAAACTCCATTGTTGTTTGTTGCCGTGTCTCGGTCAGACTGATGCGATGTGTGTGTTTTTTTTAAACATGAAAAACTAATTTGGTACTGTGCAGTGTAAAGTTGTCTTATTAATGAGACGTTTTTGACTCTTGTCCCGGTTTCTCTCCCCTCTTTTGACTTCATTACCCCCTACCCCACCCCACCTCACCCCTTCTTCCAAAATCTTTCTCCTCCTTCCCACCAAACATTTCCCTCTATATTCCCTTCCATTTGCTACCCCCTTTCTCCACACCACTCTATCACCATCTATTAGATGTGCGTCTAAGGGTCCGAGCTGAATATCTGGAGCACGAGTCTGCCCTGCGGGACGGTGTCTCTTCCAACAAGCAGCAGCCCCTGGAGCGCCAGTTTGAGTTGTTCAGCCAGGCCACCTCACTGCTGCGCGCCAGGGACCTGGGCTCCATCGTTTGCGACATTAAGTTCACCGAGCTGGACAACCTGGAGGCTTTCTGGGGGGACTACCTGAGCGGGGCGCTGCTGGAGGCCCTCAAGGGCGTCTTCATCACCGACTCGCTGAGAGTGGCAGCGGGCTCCGAGGGCATCCGCTTGCTCATCAGCGTCGACCAGGATGACTACGAGGAAGGCCGGCGGTTGCTGAGAGCGAGGAGGATGCTGTCGTCCAGTACCGGTGGGCACAAAAACAAACAATGTGGGATATGAAGTGACTGACTGTTTATACAAATGGAACGCTGATGTAAGCCTAATGAAGTTGAATGGAGGGATGTGCAATGCAATTGTCGGCCACTAGATGGCAGCAACTACCGTTAAAGGCCTAAACCTTCTAAGGTTGAGACGATGACCTGCAAAGTAATGATCATTTCCTTTTGAATTCACGCCCAGGTGCTACTAAATGAAAGAAGACCAATCTTAAGTGACAGCAGAACCAACAAGGATACTCCGTGCTAAACCCGTGTAATATAAGTAGAAATTCAGGAGGTAATCACGTGCCGCTTGATACAATCAAAAATCTTGTTTCCAATCAAGACGTTAACCAAGATTTATTTTGTAAGGACTAACTTTTTTGTTATGTCTGATGTTAGTGATAAAACTGAACTTTGGGTCTTCACTTAGGAGTATCAGGCCCACACACTAGCGTCTCCCCTTAAGATAACCTGTATGGGAAGATAACCCAGCGTGTGATTGCTGAGGACCGTGGGCAGCAGCAGTTAGCTGTCAGTAGACCATGGAGGAGCCGAAGTCTTCATCTACTACAGCCAGGATAATGTAAAGGCCTTGTGGTAGGTAGCGCGCAGACAGGACAAAGTGTCCGGGAGATGAAAATCCAAAGTGCACACATCCTGGCTGCACTCATCCCTGCTAGACTTGGCTAGTCACCCTGCTGGAACTAATGCCTGGACTTGGCTGGGAGAAAGACGATCAATAAGGCCCCCCTCCCTCACTCTTAAGACCACTTGTACAGAAACCACTAAAGCAGCCTGGTTTGAGTTACTCAGGTGGTGGTAGCATGCAGGGCATTTTTTACTTTATATTTTTGTGCATTTAAATAATTACATTGAAGGTAAAAAAATAACTTTTTGTTGAAATGTTGTTTGGTTTATGTTGTGGTTAACTATATTGGGAAATAAATGTACTATGGGTGATCTATTATACTAATAAAGGCGTGGTGGCCCAGTGATGTTGTTAGAACTTTTTAGTTTAATCTACTTAATGCAAATAAACAAAAACCATGCCCATGCCATCCATCCCAAAGTGCTCCTAATTGGATTTATATCAGGGAAACACGCGAAATGGTCCCAAAGAATGAAGATATTTTTCTGGAAGAAGTTCTTTGTCAGGTGGACATTGCAACCTGCAGCGTTGTCCTGTTAAAAAAGCCAGTCATTACCACACAGACCAGGGCTTTCAATTATGAGCGATACCCCCTGCATCATCTCCACATAGCCAGCGACCGTTTGACACCCCTGCACGACCTGAAGCATCATTGTTCCACTGAAGGAAAAAGTACCCCGGATCATGATAGTGCCCCCTCCACTGTGCTGTGTTGAAAACATTCCAGGTGGGATTTCCTTGTCATGCCGGTAATGTTGGAAGCCATCGAGACCAAGGTCACGTTAGTAAATTACATTCAAAGAGCATGTGGCGTACCGCAAGTGTCTGGTTTTTAACTAGTATTTTTTTATTTTATCCTTACAGGTCTGTATAGTTTGTAAAACTGTCTCTGCCTTTGCAAACAAAACATGATTCACTGTGTTATTTAAGGCAGGAGACAAAAAAATTATGCAATAGTGTTAGAGATGGTGAAAATGTTCCTCTGTTGAGGGATTAGGCCTTATCTGCTACACAAAGATAACACACAGCATGACTTCTCTAGTAACTTGTTCTTAATGTCACACAGATTTATTATCATTCATCTTTCCTGTCTAGCTGGGACACCAAACCCTCTATCTGAGAATTGGCTGGAACCAGACTGGGCTAATATAGCAACAAACAGTTAATGGAAATTTTCTTGAGCACTTGGAGTGCCTTCAAAGCAGGCTTATGCGGAAAATGAACTCACTTCAGAGACCACTTGGACCTCCCAATATCTCGGTTGGCGGGCTGATCCTTCTCTCCAGTGCTGGCATTGCAATTACTTGTTTACTATTCCTC
Source organism: Oostethus manadensis (assembly GCA_024372805.1). NCBI lineage: Eukaryota > Metazoa > Chordata > Actinopteri > Syngnathiformes > Syngnathidae > Oostethus > Oostethus manadensis. The sequence goes on from QODF01000278.1 coordinate 952,066, forward strand.
TTTAATAGTAAACTGTTACACTTGACTCTAGACTCATTGCCTTATATATATTGAACAAATTCGGACTAAAGTATTCAGTATGTGCTATTTTGTACAAGGCAATATCGAAATCAACAGTAATTAGTTTTCATGTGCACTTTATAAAAATAGACTTTCCATTATGGACAGCAGTAAATAGAAGCAAACCTCAGGGGGGGAAAAAGGCTGATAGGAACGTTTCTACTCAGTTCACAGTACACTTTCTCACATTTTCTTTCTTTTTTTCTGATATTTGATGGCCAGCCAAAGCGCCCCAAGCCTGCCTTGGGCTAGCGCTGACTTTTCAAAGCCTCACTCACACCGCTCAGGAGTCTCGATGAGACCCTTCTAGAGATCGGCCCCTCTGTCTGAGAAGTCCAGTGCATAACTATCAAGGTCCGACGTAGAGATACTGTCACGTTACCTTCTTAGCTCCTTCCTGCTGGAGAAACATCCACCTCCGTCCTGGCTGCTAGGAACAATATGGCTGACACAACCGTAAAAGTCAGTTGTATGACCAGACTCGCCTCACAGGCACAAACTGTAATTGTCCCGACATGTTCATTACCACGGGTAAGCGTTGTTAAAGAGTGTGATGGATGACTCCCCCGCTCCACAGTGGTTGAGTACTTTTATTTTACTTTAGTTTGAATACGTTGCATTCATTTGTGTGTTCATTCGCATATTTTTTAACGCTTAGGAATGTAGCCAATGTGATGGATAACTCTCCTCTACTTAATCTTCAAAAGGTGAGTAGTTTTGTTGTATTTGTACTTCATTTGATTATACAGTGTTTATATGATTACTTTTACACTTGTATGACGGTGAAAGATTTCAATGGATGGATGACTCCATTTCCTGCAGGCTGCTGTTGCGTCATAAATAGACCTTCTTAATCTCAAAGAGAATGATCAAGTGCTGATTGTTTTTCTTTTGTTTTAGTTTTATTATACAATGATCAATTATTTTTATTCTTGTATGACAGTTAAGAATGTTTAAAAAGTGTATGGCCAGCTTGCCTTCTTCACACTTCCTAAAATGCGGCGCATCCATGAAGTCATGGAAGGGTGAGTAGTTTAACTTTTACTTGGTTTGAATAAACAGTTATATATATACTGTATATTATACATACAATTAATAGCGGTTGATTGGTTCCAGACCCTACTGACATGTAAATTTATTTCCGTGATATAGGATTAAATGTTAATAAATAGAATATTTTGTAGTCAGAGCATTGAAAACCCGACTTTCTAAATATGTTTTTTAATTATTAGAGCCCTGTAGACATAAAGTAACATACCTATTATCAACGTTTACACTCCTTTTATTCATTGTTTACACCACATTGCACACCTCTTATGCTACAGGGACTCGAGACGGTCGCTAGTTATCAAGCTTAACGAGCCTAACAGTTAAACTCAAATGGAATTTTTTTAAAATTTAAGAAGCCAATAGCTTAGCTCTTCCACACGAATTGGGAGGATAACTTTTTCTCGCTCTATCATATCAGACATTGTGATTACTTGTGATTGTGTCATTACTGCCGCCTAGTGACCAGAGTACTACATACCACGTGTATTTCACTATGTTTTGACTGATAATAGACCGTAGTTATAGTAATAAAACAGTTAAAGAATTAATTTGGAAAAAACAGTGATATAGTGAGGGAGCGATAATGGAACTGACTACAGTGTTTATTTGCTTGCTTTTACACTTGTTTGACAGTCACACAGTCTTCAAAGGGCAAGTAGTGTTTTGTTTTAGTTGTACGTGGTTTCAATAGACAGTCGTCATAGTGCTCATTTTGCAGCTTCTCCGTATCACATTTCTTCAAACATATATTAATAAATCATGCTGATTTGTGGTTGAATACTGCCTAAATTAAACATTTTCAAGCATAAAAATGGCTAAATGAACTAAACTATGAATACACGAAATTAAGGTCCCTAGGTGTCAGTAGTGCAAATATACAAGCACCAGACTCGATTGCAGGAACAACAGTCTTTTATTGCAGGATTAAATACTCACAACAGGGTTTATTGTTGTGGCTGTAATCCAGCTAAAACTCAACTCTGAACCCTGATTACATCCACTATATTGGGTTATAAGAAAATAAAGGTGCCTATGTGGGTGTTATTTCACTGCTAGATAACTTTAATAATGTTAAAAACTGCCGTGCGATTGACTGGCGACCAGTCCAGGGTGCACCCCGCCTCCGCTCAAAGCCAGCTGGGATAGGCTCCAGCATACCCGCGACCCTAATGAGGATAAGCGGCATAGAAAAAGAATGAATGTTAAAAACATTATTTAGAAGATTGTAATAAGGTTTTCTATGCCATAACGATGAAAATATTACAATATATATTCAACAAATTACTGTACAGTGTTTATTTGACTTATTTTTGCACTCAAGTATGTTGGAATGTTACTTCAAACATTGCCTTTGCAGTTGTTTATGATTTTAGGATGGTGACAGTTTGACCCTGGAACGGATTAATTAAATTTTGTTATTTTGTATGCGGTAAACAGCATTCTTAGTGATGTTAAACCGCTGCGAACCCTGCTGAGCACCCATACAATGTGTAGCTATCAAAGACAGAAGAACCATCGTTGAAGAGGGAAGCCATTTTGATTTGACCCCCTCTCAGAACCCGCCATTTAAACACCACCCCTCCAGTACGCTACCCCTACCTCCCCATGCAGCTGCAGCACAGTCAAGCCATTAGGTGACCGTGACGTCTTGCCCATCATCTTCATCCAGGTCAAGGTTTCCGCATGGGGAGGGGAAGGATCAAAGATCCTTTTGCTATGGTGATGACCAGCCAGCACGGTCAAACAATTGTAATGAATCACATAGTGTAGGGAATAACCTTGAGTGCATTATGGGAAATATTTCTATTACATACAAGCTCTATTGTGCTAAAACACTCCATAGAAGCATAAGAGGTGTTTTTGTCTGCCGTAGAGTGCAAATTGCATTGTGGTCCAACAGCTAATATGATGTTGTTGTTGTTGTGCGGCAGAGAAGCGGCCATCCTCCTCCTTCTCCTCCTTATCCACTGTCCGCAGGTGTTCTCTCACCTCCTTGATTGCACGGAGACGCCGGCCATCTCAGGCCCAAATCACCGCCGTTATTAAAACGTGTCATCTACAGCTGATAGACACTATAGAAGCAGCCACATTATTGTATGTGTAAGCTGCAGCATATGGTACACGCCTCCCATGGTGCTCCAGAAGAGTCCATTCAATTACGAGATGTTGTCAAAAACAGTGTATCTGCTTTTGTACTTTTTTGCTACATGTGTAGTGCACATTTGTATTTGCAAGTCACTTTTCTCCCATACATATTTTTCTTTTTTTTGTCCTTAAGATGATTTTAATACTCCGTTGTAACAGACATGGTCTGTGGCTTTGCAAAAAGGGTGTGACGAGGATGGACAGGATCAGGAATACGTACATCAGAGGGACAGCACATGTGTTAAAGGTTTTGGAGATGAAGTCAGAGAGGCCAGACTGAGATGGTTTGGACATGTCCAGAGGAGAGATAGTGAATGTTTTGGTAGAAGGATGCTGAGTTTTAAACTGCCAAGCAGGAGGCCTAGAGGAAGACCAGAGAGGAGGTTTTGTTTCTTGCGGGTGCTTTAATTGATGAGCTCCTCCCCTCAAATTGAAGGAGGTGTTGATCATTAAAAACCTGCTTCAGGGAGCGGCCGGACAGAAAACCTTCAGGGACTCAGCCCTCCATGGCACGAGTTTGAGACCTCTAATTTAGAGCTTCCCGTGCAGTCGTAGAATGAACGCCGCTGTGGTGCTGGTGCTGTTGATTGTGGCCACCCTTGCTCTGCCACTGCTGCTCGTCAATGCGTTCCTTGTTCTTGTGTTAAACAGACTGTGCACCTACAGGGGGCGACGTAGCGCCAGCCTATCCCCTCCCTTATTGTTTGATTAGAGGCCTCCTATAGTCAGAACCAGAAGGAAACCTCCTGACGGAGAAGCTCAGCTTGAACTTCTGTTATGTATGTAAAGACACCGAACTTACACGACTTTCCAACCTACTCTTTGATTATTTTCCAGGGAAGCTTCTTCCACCTCTGCCTCCTCCTCAGCACCACAGCCTCCAGGTCGCCATGGTAACCGCTGAGCGAGTGAGACCCACGTTGAGGTTGAGGGATGTTGAAACGAATAGGAAGGAAAAGGGGAGGGGGGGGGCCGGGAAAGGACGCCCCCACCCCCTCAATTTATTGCTGAGACCCCTATCCCAGCCAGATCAAGAACCCCCGCCCCCCCAACACCCACACCCCACCTCTGCTGCCTCCCCATGTACCCCAGCATCATCCTCTGCATCCCACTCCGGTCCAGACAAGCTGCCTGCGTGGCGTGGATGGAGACGTTCGCCGATGGAAGCGCCGGTACATTTCTCACATATAGACTTAAATAAGGACCCCTTTAAGGGGGCGGGGGGGGTGATGAGTGAATTCTTTCCACGGGACGTTCCAGGTGGGGAGTAAAATGTTACTTCATGTGTTGATTTGCAAAGGAATTAATTCACACGAGGGGGCATCCCCACGCTTGTGGTGACTCCTCTCTCTCCCTCTCCCTCTCCCTCTCCCTCTCTCTCTCTCTATCTCTATCTCTCTCCACCCCACTCTGCGTGGACGAATAGCAGCCTTCGCCTGCTCTGCATGTTGCATCGACGCGGGAATGTTTGAGTTCTTTTAGCGGGGTGGGGGTGCGGGGCTATGACTGCGTGACGTGGGTGCCCGTCGTGGCTGGCACTCTCCTCTTGTTGAACTTGTGCATGGCGCACGATGATGAAGTGGCTGGTCGATATGTTGCGCGTGCACAGCGCCCACGCGGATCCCACAATAACACTGTGGTGGTTTGTGTGGGGGTGAATCGATGCACACACTGAGTTAATTATGAGAAAATCAATTAAAAGGAGGGGAGATCGGGGCTTTATAAGGCCGAGCAGGGAGCGCTTTCCCGGCAGAGGCGAGGAGGAGAGCGGTCGGCGGACACCTCCGCGTCCGGGGACGGGGGCTCCATTGTCGGACGCGCTCCATGCGCTGCACCCGCTGCAGCTGCTGGATGAAATGCGTTTGCATCTTCTGTACTCACTGCACTAAAGGCCCCCTTATTTCGTGGTTTTTGGGGTGGGGGCATGGAGTGCAATTGCATCTTTCTTGAATCGGCCGGTGTGCTTGAAAACTGAAAACCATGCAGGTTGGCTTGAAATCATCATTCCCTGCGTGCGTGCGTGCGTGCGTGCGTTGCACCAAGTAGGTGTGTTGATAATTGATGACAGGTTTGTTACAGAAAGTGCGGCTCTGTTGAGAATAATGTAGGCCATACACAATCGACATCCCACATTAGCACAAGTGTGCCCTTCCAAAATACAACCACGCACCACTTTGACATCACAGCGTGTTTATTGTGCTTTTTGTTACTAAAATCTAGTTGCCTTACCTGGTGACTACTAACCAATCACAACAAAAACTACAGTATGTGAAAACCACTAACCTTTCTACAAGGCGTGTAGCTCTTGTACTGCACGCTGTACCTAATGAAGAGACCGGTGTGCGTGTGTGTGCACCCATAATGTAAACAGTGCACATTCTCCCAAATATTCTCAGTATATTCAATCAATTAATTATGCTATGGAAGGATGATATGTAGGCCTAAATATGAGTTGAACGTGCAGATTTCTAAAAATAATAACCATTTATCAGAGCTCGTGATTTTTTGGGAACTCTCTTAATATTGACAAACACGCGTGCACTTTGTTGACATCATCCTAATGTTCATTTGCAGAACCTGTAAACAAAGATGTGTATGTAATAATGCAACGACACGGAATGCATGAGCAGAGCGGGATTGGCATTTTTGCATGCTTGCTATTATTAGAACATTTCAGGCAAGTCTTTGCATACTTATTAAACGGAACCGTTTAATGCGTGCACGCGCCGACGTGGAATCCCACGTCAAAGTCTTAGGTATAGTCTGCATATATTCATTACAAAAACATCCATCCACCCTATTTTTCAGCACAATTTAGTTCCAAATGTCAAGTTGTACATTTTTATCACTTCAGTTCGTGTGCAAGTAAAACATAATTTTTTGCTTTGTTTCTCCACTTCTATGCAAAATCGTCTTTTTTTTTTTTAGGGGGAAAAAAACCGAACTTATTGAACGGTTCGGTTTATTCCCTCAACTAATATGTAAATACCTGGCAAAGGACAAATACAGGGCTTCATTATGCAGCAGAAATTGTGATGCATATTAAGAAATGCTCATGACGTGTGTCCCATTTGCGGCTTTGTGCTTAATCATATTTAAAATCAAATGTACAGCCAGGGCGGTTTTGCTGCGCCTCACATTACACATGCTTATAATTTTTTCTGTAATCCCACCTCAATTTGGACAGGTTGCAAACATGTGGTGTCTTGGCCTTATCAAGCAGAAACACACACGCTTGAAGCCCACATGCTGTGGATTTGGTGACATCTTCTTCTCAGCACATGACTTGCACGCCCTTCTGTAGTCTTATACATATTCCGTAACACAATATCAAACACTTGAAACTGAAATTAATTCATTTTCCGCACACCCGACCCTGCTGTCCTCCCGCCCCCCCCTCGCTGTCTCTCTCCTTCTGCACAATACCGTAATGACCTCAGGGGTCAGAGGCCGCTCGGCCAGTTTCTCAATTAATGCGGAGAGATTGCAGTTGCGCGACGTGTCGTTTTTTTTCTTGTATTGTGTGTGGAGGTGGCCAGCAGTGACCGGCAGAATACATTAGCAGCGTATTGGTCTGCGCGCACACACACACACATACACACACACAGTCACAATATCAGGTACACCTGCACTTTGGAATGCAATGAATGATAAGGTGATGCATTTCCAATTGTCCTTGTGTTGCGTAATAGTCTCAACAAGAGTCCATTTAGCTACATACTAAATATTAGAGAGAGACTACACTCACAGCCGCACCAGTACACTTATTTTGAAGTGACAAACGGAAAATAAGCCTTGTTGGGCTTGTAACGACGCGTTCGGAAGTCATTCGAGTGTGCTGGTGCACCTCATAATGTCAATGGTGTTTGCAGTTGGTTAACTTTTAAGCGCTGGTTTGAATAATTCACTCACATGTGACACAAAAAGGTCAGTTTCCCCAAAAACTGCTGCCAAATTATTTATATGAACATCTCATTCCACATTAAACATCAAATATACATTTTAAATATGAACTGAATAGACAGCCAATGAGATTTGGTTTCTTTGATTTGAAAACAACAAAAGTATTAAATAATCTGACTACAATGTCAGATTATTTAATACAAAAATAATCTGACAAAGTTTGGACTACCTAAAACAGCTGTGATATAATTATAATATATAAATATATATACTGTATATGAACCTACTTTAAACTAGACAGTCCTAAAACTACTTCTGTCTGAAATGTATATATAAAAGATTAATATAACAACACCATCAAAAGAAAACACACACACACACACACAGATTGTTTTATTTTATTTTTTTAATATTTCCAACATCAGTAGAGACACACACTTATTTCTGTGGCAAGGCACAATGCAGCACATTTTGCTACATGCTTTGAATGGGCAAAAAGTAGCGCCATCTTGTGGACAAATGTGAAAATATATTTAGTCCAGATTGAAACAATACGGACTGTAGTCATTCATTTTCTATACCGCTTATCCTAGTGTGTTAGGTTAAATGTCAGATCGAAAGGTTTTTAATGGCGTAACGAATAGATGTGTCGCATTTTAAGGGTGAGCGTCCTCTGGTAAATGTCACCCACGTTCTTTCAACCCCGTGGCTTTAAAATAATATTACCAAAAACAAGAATGGCACCAAATGTGCAATGTTGACTCCAAGTGTAATGAATGTGTCATGTCAAGCAGAGTGCTTACTGAACAGAGTCAATGGTCAATTCCCGATCATAGCTGCATTGATTAGCTGATAAATGGCGACCGTTGGATCAATGCTCGGGCAGAAGACGGTGGCTTCTTTAACGTGAGCGTGAGCCAAGATGGCGGCCCTGGTGGTGGTCGCTGGCCGGTCAGGGCTTCAATAAGCTGACACCAGCGACGTGATAAATTGATCAAAAATGACCACAGCGGCGGTGGGTGGGGGTGTGGGGTCACACTTTGCCATTATGGGAGAGTGTCTGCGCCTTTTGTGGTTGGAATGCATCAAGGGCTTGGGTTCAAAGGTCAGATTCATCCCAGACTGATGACCCCGCAGACTGGCTGACCTTTTGGGGTCCATAAGAGGAGGAGGGGGGAGGAATGATGGACAGAAAAAGGTGGATCTTTTAAAAAATTTCACCTTGTGTGTCATGTTTTTGTCCATTTTCTTGCTTTGACGCAGTGACCACCCTACTTACCCCGTCCAGATTAGCAAATACTTTTTGTGCTATCTAGCCTCCGCACACACACACACACACACACACACGTGCTAACAGTACAAAAACAATGCGGCCACTCAATCAACACACACAACCTTTTGCACTTCCCGACCACCTTCCTGCTTTTTAATGTCACAGCGTGTGTATCATTGCGGTGGCTGTTGGCACAGAGAGCATGTCATGTTGGAAAATAATGCAGTCATGATAAACATAATGTTTAATAACGTTATCAAGTTTCAATCAAAACTGAGCATGTACAGTATACCTGCCATTTTAAACATATTATAAAAAACACTACAGTGTGTGGGATTTTAAGTAGTATCAGTGAATGATTTTATATGAAAATGTGTTGTATAATGTGTAAAGAATATTCAGCATTTATTGTTATTTACTTTTGTTTCATTTCTAACAACCCGATTAGTTGTGTGCCTTATGCCTTGTCTCTGCAGCTAAAGCTCTTATTTTCTAGCCTCTGCCAATTCTTTTGTCTTGTTCTCTCTCTCATTTTTTCATTTGTTTTACTTTATTTCCCAGTTAATTATTTAACTTCTCAACCTGAGGAAGACACATTAAATATACAAAATAATTCTAACATTGCAACATATTTGTCATTCAATCGTCTCTTGTGTGTCTTATAGTTGTCGAGATAGCAGAAAAGGGTTATATAGAAATAGATTATTGTCGTATTTCAGGTGACCAGAGTGACTCAGCAACCAGGCGACCAGCTACGATATAGATCATTTCAGCTCTCGCTTATCCGCGTTTGGGTCCCACCGTTGTGTCATTCTCCTCTCAGTGGCCGCCGGCGTTTCCCGCTCTTAATTCTTGATGGTGTTAGTGTTTGGTGATAGCCATTGAACAAGACAATTGCAAGATCCTGTGTCTCATCCATCCCTTACGCCCATCCTGCGTCCTCCCATCCTCCTCCAGGCTGCAAAGAGGGCCTGGTGCTTGGATTGATGGCCTGCTAGGTGCTGCAGTGACTTTGTCCACCTGAGGGTGTCAGCAGAGAGCGGTTTTTTTTGTTTTTGTTTTGTTTGCTACACTAGGCTGGTCCACCTGTCTTCCTTCCAGCTGGGTGAGACAGACAGAGGGGGAGGAAAAGAGAGGACGAGGGACTTTTCATCCCTTTCCTTTGCTGTACACCTTTGACTTTGTCCACTCTTAGCACAATCTAATCCTCCTCTTTTTTTTTTTTTTTTTACCCCACACTCACTCTTTAATCCCAAATCTCTTCCTCCTCTCCTGCTCCTCCATCCTTTCCTTTCTATCGCCTCTGAACACGCAAACAACTCAGTATAACCTTTTGTGTGTCTCTCCCATTGTCTGTCCTGTTATTTCATTTTGTACGCAAAATGGATCTCTTTAATTTCTATTTATTTTTTGTATGTTATGTTTTTTGCTTTTTTTTATTTTACTTGGTTTTGTTTTATTTGATTTAAAACACAAAATATGGTGCGTTAACAAAACAATGAACATATTTTGGACAGTGCATTTGGTTATATACAGATATATAAATAATTGAGGGTTTTTTGACATTTTTTTTGTCCTCTATTTATTGACTTATTTAGTTATGGTTATTATATTTAAACGTATTGCATTTACACAAGAGAGGAAAACCAAAAACAAACAGACTCATTGTATTTAGTTGATTAAAAAACTTTTTATCAAGTAAAATTATTTAGCATGTGAATTTGTTTTGCTGAAAATATGTTTCTGTGCCATATTTTATAGAAATATTTGTATTTATTTTAATTATTAATATTATTTTGACCCGCGACCCTAATGAGCATAAGCGGTATAGAAAATGGATGGACTATTTTGTTTCTGCAATTATTTTATTATGCAACCTTACATATGTCCATTATGTAAGAAAACAAATTAAAATATATTTATTTAGTATGTATTATTATTATATTTGTATTGTAGTAAATGTATTGTTATTTATTTTTCCATTGATTTTAATATTTTTCATGGATACTTGGATATTTATTTGGTTTCTTTAACTTAATTTTTTTTAAACAGTTTCTTACAGAAATGGTGACGCAGACGCAATTTGCAGACGCAGACAGTCCCTAGCGAGTGTCTCAGGCCCGGTGTACTTACATGTAAAATGAAATGGGGACGTGAGAAATGGGGTTACGGTCGCCATTACCCCAATAACTTTTGGTCTTTGAGTCCATAGTAGTCCGTTCTGAGTCCATCCATACATACCTGCACACGTACACTCTACTCAATATACAATACAATATACATACAATAATACAAGCTCATAGTTATTTCGGATACATTGTATACATAAATACAAGAGTATATTGAAATAAATAACGGGGAGAAATGTATTCAAAAATAACATTCAGTATTTTGACCACTCCAGTAATATGGTGACTACTGCCCAATTTAGCATCTTTTCCTGCTGTCTTTCCATCCATCCCATTTTCCCCCTCCTCCTTCTCTGTCTAAAGCTAGCAAGTTCACTTTTTTTTTTTGGTCACTGCAGCCATTTTGTGGGATGTGATCAATTTTGTGTGATTTTCCGCCCGTCATTGTGAGCTGATGCCACATAGCTCAACATTTTTTCTCTGTATCCTTCTGGGTGGCTTAAGGAGGGGAATATCATTTAGGCTTTTTCCACCCTCCTTTTATCAATTCTCTTGTGGGAGGCTGAAAAAACTACAAAAGACATCCCACTTCTTCCGTATGGGAGATCAGGCTGTAATTTCAGCATGCCTTGTGACAAACGGTGTATATCTGTGCTTCCTCAGCACCGCTCATATTATTCTGATAACAAGAGTAGCGGTAACATAGGATATGTTTTCCTAATCTGCCAATAGTCCTCAAAGACTTCATTTTGGATGAAAGCCTAAAAAAACATCAATATGGCTGAGCAGGATAAGAGGAAAGAGTCATAGATATATAAAGTATATACTCATGCTGTATCATATTGCCATTTGTATGGTGCACATATTGGGTCTCCAGCAAGAAATCCATGATGGCTTCTGGTCTTGCGTCCAATAGGGGAATTTACACGGAACCAATGCATCCACGCTAACATCTCCAAGTCCATTCTTCCAAGTTTGCCGTCTCTTCGTCTCCATCAGGAGCGTGACAGGCAGGGAGGATGAGGTGTGGATTAGAGGCCGACATGTAGAATTGAGGCATGGTCCACCGTGGAAATGAAGTGTGTATAGAAAAGACTAGGGGGGGGGGAAACCAACCTAAAATCCACTCCCACTTTGTATGTCTGCAGAGGATGGTCACACTACAATGTGCATGGTGGCTCTTTAGTCCGTCACACGAAAAACAGAAAGAACCATGCACGGGACGCTGTCGGCTTTTCACCGACGTCTCCTACGCCTGAATGTGATTTAAAGGCCGTTTGTCTATGCAGCTGATCGATGCTGTTTCTCATGCTGAGAGAGGACACGCTGGAGACTCAGCCCCTGTTGTACATGGATGGCTCAGTGGCTGCAAAAAGTGACACTCATTTCATTTCCAAGCCTTTCATTTCATATTTTGGTGGAAAGAGGAAGAACAAACCCAACATATGAAAAGTCAAACATGAAAACATGACAGGGAGAGTTGGGGGGGAGGAGGGGAGAAAACAAGAAGACTCTCCAAAGTGCAGGATGAAAGCCGGTCAGGCTGTTATTTTGGACAAATGATCCTGCTCCTCCTAAGAAGCGGCCACGTTTTATTTTGTCTTCCCGAAGAGTCTCACAGAGGGGTTTTGGCTCTTTTTTTCCTGCTACATTTTGTTGTCTTTGCAGCCATTTTTGTCAGCATTCACTTCAAGTTTGAGGTGCCTATCTAATCTACTTTTATGAATAACAAAAAAAAAAGCATAGATATTTTGAGAGGAGTCTGTTTTGTGAGAATTCAGCACGATTTCTCATAAAACGCACCCTAATTAGTGGGAAGTAGGAAGACAAGAGTGATGAAATCCTGACTATTTTGTTTTCTATTTGTAGAGTGGTTACAGTGTCGGCCATGTTTGTGGAGTGTTTCAGTGGTGTATCTTTATGGCGTGTTAAGGAATGTTTGTGGATTGTGTTATGTCATGACGGCCATGTTTGGTGAGGCATGGCCGCCATATTTCTGGAGTGTTAAGGTGCCTCCTGCCATGTTGTACAGTATATCATGTCCGCCATGTTTGTGGAGTTTGTATTCATGAAGTCCATCCATCCATTTTCTATGTCACTTATCCTCACCAGGCCATGCTTATCCTCACAAGAGCATGCTGGAGCTTATCCCAGCTGTTTTGGGCGAGAGGCAGGGTACACCCGAGACCGGTCAACGGTCAATCACAGGGCAACAACCGCTCACCCTCACATTCAGTAGCTCACATTTTAGAGTCGCCAGTTAACATAACATGCATGTTTTTGGAGGAAACCGGAGTAACCGTAAGCCTTTCTGATCTGCTTTCTGTGTGGCCAACATGCTAACCACTCAGCCACTGTGTGGCCATTTTCTAGAAGTATGGCGGAAGTGTATAAGAACAGAAGCATTTTCACCAAGTTTTACAGTATTTACCATCTTTGTGGAGTGTGCTGCATCCACCATGTTTGTGGAGTGATTCAATGGCCACGCTTGTAGAGCAGGGGACTTCCATTATTCATTCATTCATTTTCTATGCCGCTTATCCTCATTATTATTATTTTTATTTTTTTACAGCAAAGGTCTGAACCTTATTTTGCCTCAGTAAGGCTGGCTCTTTTGAATATCAAGTGTAAGGAAACCCTGCACATCAACCTAGAACACAATTATTTTGACACTGAAATTGTATTTTTTTTAAAAAAGAAGACCAAATTTCACATAAATAGTTAAAAGTTTGAGTGCACAAACAATGAATAAACACAAGTGGTTAGCGTGTCGGCCTTACAATCAGGAGATTTTCGAATCTCTGTGTGGAGTTTGCATGTTCTCCCTGGCAGTTTGCATGTTGTGTGGGTTTTCTCTGGGTACTTCGGTTTCCTCCCACATTCCAAAAACATGCATGTTAGGTTAATTGGCCACTCCAAATTGTCCATAGGTATGAATGTGAGCACGAATGGTTAGTGGTCTGCCCTGCCATTGACTGGCGATGTACGCCGTCTCTCGCCCAGTCAGCTGGGATAGGCTCCAGCCTACCTCTGCAACCCTAATGAGAATAATGGGCATAAGAAAACAAATGGATGGATGTTGTAGCTGACATTGGGGTTTTTCTGAATTTGTCACAGAATTTGTTTACCTTTGAGTAAGGTCTCCACAACAGTCCTGTTAGAGAAAGATGCTGTTTTGAATGAATATATATTGGTCTGTCCATTTTGAGGAAGCCATGGTTCTCATTTGCTCGGCAAGTAAAAAAAACATTGAGTTGGCTCATTTCCAGTGCTGTCACGCCTGCAGTAAGTACGCCTGCAAAGTGCCGCTGCCATTGGTCCATGAGCACGGTTATATGTCATTTTATTTCCCATTCACCTTAAATGGTCATGAGTCCGTAAAGGGCCATCACTGGAACCGGATTCAGACCAAAGTCTGCCTTTTCGTGATGGCTGTTTTAGAGTGTGATACTGTGTGTCTGCTATGTTTGTGTATTTGCTATGATTTCTGCGTCAATGGAATCACGGACGGAATCGCGCAATTGGCTACTAAAAACGCAATTCACTGTTAAACGTGGACTCTCGCGGAAATTGACGTAATGTGAATGAAATGTGAGGTGAAGGAACATTTGTGTGGGTAAGTATTTCCCTGGCAGATGGCTCAATCGTGGGAAAATCTCATTACAAACACTAAACAGCCTCCTCCCGAAATAAACATGTTGAAATGATGATAAACACCGGCGAAAGTTGGTGGAACCTCCTCTGACGGAGCATGAATGGAAGCTAGCGGGGTTAACTCAGCTTAGCACGCTAGTGCGGTTGTGTTTGCAACTCGAGCTGGATGAGTATATTTTCACCAAGTTGTGTTTAACCGCTTAATTTAAGGAGTGTTTACAAATGCGCCATGAGCACATGCAGGTTCTGAGTGATGTATGGCAAGAAGCATGTTTTTTCTTGCACCCAGCTTGTCTTAGACGTTGAACAGACATTCCACTTTCTGAAGAAGAGCGCTGTTTCTCCAGTGTCATGTAACTGTATAAACATAAGTGTGTCATATAAAATATCTTACATAAGGTATGCAATTGGAATTGCGTGGGTGACTACATCTTCCTTAATCACAAGCAGGGGCATGACACTTGGTTGACGATTTTGTAGCAATGTGTGCAGAGGCTAACCTTCACTTAGAAAAATTAGACAGGCTGCATCCACTTCTCACCAACTGGGCTTAAATGTGCATTGATGGATTGCATCAGTATATGTAAGATTTTTTCCCCTAATTAACATACCTTTTATTCACTGACCCCAAAAGTACGTACCCTTTGCTGGTAAAAATAAGTGTAAAATGTAAAAAACGGAATTCTAAAAAATTTAAACTGAAAAAACGGAATAAGGGAAAGAAATAAAATGGAAATTGGGAAAATATAAAACAGATTTCTTAGGAATTTAAAAATTATAGATATGATATGTTTGTGTATTGTATTGTATCAATAGAATGGTCACCTTGTTTTACAGCCTCTGACGTCTGTGTGGAGTGTGTTGTGTAGCGTGTCCACCACAGAGTGTGTTAAGGTGTGTCAACCATGTTTGCGGATTCTTTCTTACAGCACGTATGCCGTGTTATGTAGTGTATTGCAGCAGAAGCACGTTCACCATATTTTACAGTGTCTGCCGTCTTTGTGGAATGTGCTGTGCTGCGTCAACCATGTTTGTGGAATGATTCGCTGGTGTGTCCTGTGTTTTTTTTAAAAGTGTGGTACAGTGTGCCGGCCATGTTTCTGCAATTGTGGGTGTCCACCACATTTGTGAAGTGCTATGGTAAAGCCACTATGTTTGTGAATTGTGTTACGTCATGTTGGCCATGTTTGGTGTGGCATGTCCGCCATATTTCTGGAGTGTGTTTGGGGTTCCCTCCTGCCATGTTTTGCAGTAGTGTTCAAAATGGGCAGTTAATTGAAAGGGGTGTGTTCAAAAAAAGTAGCGGTGTCTGCCATTGACTTTACAAACACAAAACTGTTTTGTTCCGTTTTTTTTTTTTGTTTCTAGGATTTGGCAAATCTGCGAATCACTAAACTAATATTTAGTTGTATGAGAACAGTTTTTTTATAACTGCTTCACATGGGTGGGTGATTAAATCTCCATTTTTGTGTGGAGTTTGCATGTTCTCCCTGGCAGTTTGCATGTTATGTGGGTTTTCTCCGTGTACTCTGGTTTCCACCCACATTCCAAAAACATGCATGTTAGGTTAACTGGCCACTCTAAATTGTCCATGGGTATGAATGTGAGCATAAATGGTTGTTAGTCTGCCCTGCCATTGACTGGTGATGTACCCCGTCTGTCGCCCAGTCAGCTGGGATAGGCTCCAGCCTGCCTCTGCAACCTCCGCAGTGTCTGCCATTGACTTTACAAACACAAAACTGTTTTGTTCAGTTTTTTTTGTTTCTAAGATTTGGCAATCCTGCAAATCACTATACTAATATTTAGTTGTATGAGCACAGTTTTTTTTTATAACTGCTTCACAACTGTGTGGCATGGAGTCAACCAACTTGTGGCACCTTTCCGCTGTTACTCTACTCCAAGATTCTTTAACAACATTCCACATCCATTACCGTTTCGTGGTTTTGCTACAGAAACAGCATTTTTGATGTCACCCCACAAGTTCTCCTTTGGATTAAGGTCAGGGTATTGGGCTGGCCACTCCATAACATTCATTTTGTTGGTTTGGAACCAAGATTTTGCTGGTTTACTAGTGTGTTTGGGGTCGTTGTCTTGTTGAAATACTCATTTTAAGGGCATGTCCTTTTCAGCATAAGGCAACATGACCTCTTCGAGTATTTTGACATATGCAAACTGATCCATTATTCTTGCTATGTGATAAATAGGCTACCTAGTAGGAGAAACATGCCCATATCATGATTCTTGCACCACCACCTTGAATTCAGAGTTTGGTGGTCGTCCGACAAACTGTCTGCAGCCCTTGTACCCCAAAAAAAAAACTTTTACTCTCATCAGTCCACAAAATGTTCCTCCATTTCTTTTTAGGCCAGTTGATGTGTGCTTCTGCAAAGTCTAACCTCTTCTGCACATGCCTTTATTTTTAACACAGGGACTTTGCGGGGGATTCTTGTAAATCGATTAGCTTCACAAATACGTCTTCTAACTGTCACAGTACTTTGAGGTAACTCCAGACTGTTACCTGGAGCTGATCATTGGCTGAGCCTTTATCATTCTAGCTATTCTTTGATCCATTTTGATAGTTGTCTTCCATTTTCTGTCATGCGTCTCTGGTTTTGTTTCCATTTTAAGGCATTGGATATCATCTTAGCTGAACAGCCAAAATTTCTTTGCATCTCTTCATAAGTTTTCCACTCTTCAATCAACGGTTTAATCAAAGTACGCTGTTCTTCTGAAAAATGTCTTGAACGACCCATTTTCCTCAGGCTTTCAAAGAGAAATGCATGTTCAACAAGTGCTGGTGTCATCCTTAAATGAATCACACCAGATTTTTCACAAAATTGAATACTGATTGAATGCCACACTGTTATTTTTCTGAACACACCCCTTTCAACTAATTGTCCGATTGCAGAGCTTCAAGAGCGTGCATATCATGAATGTTGGGTTGTTTCCTGAGAATCAACTGCACCCTACTGGTAACTTGTTTTCCATGTAGCAATAAAAATGTACTAATAACTTATGTACTTAATCTGGTTAGTCATATTGCACTGCTGTTTGTGGAGTGGGTTTTCATGAATTTTTAAAATTAATTCACAAATATTTCTTCAAGACACCCTAATTAAAAAAACGAACAACAAACAAGTATGGAGAACAAATTCAAAATTATTATTCATCTTTGGTAAAACATAAAGCATTATTTTCATATTTCATATCATCAAGCAGTCTCTCACTTAGCATCATGTCATTTTATGTCTCGCCCTCCTTTCTCGTTGTGGACGTGTTGCCAGTTTAGTGGGAGCTCTCCAAATTCTCTCAGCCCAGATGTTTGTATCGGAATGTGTGTGTGTGTTCAACACGTGTCTGCCGTATCAATAGGTTAATAGTCGAGATGTCAGTTTCAGTGACTGGCTGATTAGTTGTGCGTTCACTAATCCACACTGGGGCGGAGAACTATTGGCTTTGTCATTGATTTTAGCGTGGTGAGCAGGCAGAAGATAGAGAGAGGGAAGATCTATTGATTGACCCCAAATTANTCCCCCCCCCCCCCCCCCGCCCACCCCTACCCTCACCACCACCACCACCAATGGGTCTCTTCCTTCCGGCCCTCAGCTGCAGCATCCTCATTGAGTGCTGCCAAACATCATGTCTGTTAATTTGGGGCACTCTTGACAAGGAAGTGTTACCTGGCGATTCAACTGCAGCATGGGATCAGTTCAGAATTCGGTCCTTAAAAACAGCAGCACTCTGTTGTCATATAGAGGATCTTTAACGAGTGTGTTTGCTGTGTTTTTTGTTTTTATCTGCCCCTCAGCACATTTAAAAAATAAAATTAAACAATAAAAATAACAAAAACATTCAGAAAAACTGAAAAAGAGCAATACATTTACGACAATAAAGTAAAATTATTGGAATAAAGTCCTTATATTGATAACATCAAAACAAACAATGTGATGAGCATAACAACATATTACTATGAGAAACAAATATAACTGTGGCAATCATTTCTACAGTGGTTATGGCAATCCATCCATCCATTTTCTATGCCGCTTATCCTCACTAGGGTCGCGGGTATGCTGGAGCCTATCCCAGCTGATTTCGGGCAGGAGGCTGGCTACACCCTGGTCGCCAAACAAACAAACTCTCGCATTCACACTCTAATGGACAATTTAGAGTTGCCAATTAACCTAACCCACACACACTCGAGGAGAACATGCAAACTCCACACAGAGATGCCCAACGGAGATTCGAACCCAGATCTCTTGACTGTTAGGCCAACATCATAGTAACAAAACAAGTTTTCAAAAATTAGGTTTGGATTGGTTGGATTACGAGAATAAAGTAACAAATAATATTGAAATAAAGTCACAGTTACAAAAGCATTACAAGAAAACCGCTGAATATTTGCTTCCCATGAGCTCACCACTCGCGGGAGGGGCCAAAGGGCTGAGGTGCAGAGCAAGCTGGGTCAAAAGGGGGAGCCTTAGCGATCCGATCCTCGGCTACAGAAGCTACATCTGGGTTCGGGGAAAGAGCCTGAGCTGGTGCTTGAGGTGGAGAAGTTCCGGCTAGATATAGTTGGACGGGTTCTGACTGCGCTTATGCACTTATTTGTAAAATTGAAAAACGACAACAAAACCAAAAAAACAGCCTTGAAAATGGAAAAGCGAGCAGTGGAGAAAAACTACCAGTCTAATAGACTCTCTTACCTAAAAGACAAAGCTGAGATGTGAATTATTCATCCTGTGAGCTGACTAGCATTTTTGCATTAGAGAAACGGCAACATGCTCCTGTCAAACAGAGGATCTTTAACTAATGTTTTTGCAGTTGGTACCTAAAAACAGAAGATCGTAAAGCAGATCCTTGATTCCTGTTTTGTGGTAGATTATTAATAACAGCACAGTGTGCCTGTCATTGAGTTGTGTTGTTGCTGTATATTCTTACAACCAGAGTGTTCCTTTAGAGTAGTGCTTCCCAAAATTTTTTTTGCCCCCCTTTTGGAGATAAAATGATTTTCAGCGCCCTCCCACCCGAAAAATATGGTGGTAATGAAAAGTGTTTGTGGTAGCCCCGCGCCCCCGTGTCACAACAGCGGTCCCCCGGGGGGGTGACTCCAGGTGGAAAACTGCTGCTGTAGGTCCTTAAAAACAGCAGAGCTCACCTGTCATGTAGAGTATCTTTGACAAACATTTTTGCAGTCGGTCCTTAAAAGCAGCACATTGCTGCTGTCATAAAGAAGAACTTTCATAAGCAATTTTTGCTGTATTTTTGTAAAACAGCAGCATGCTCCTCCATCCTTGACTAGCGTTTTTGCAGTAGGTCCTTAAAAACAAGAGTCCTCCTGTCATTGGTCCATATTACTCCAGTTTTTGCGGTAGATCATTGGAAACAGCAGCGTTATCCTGTTACTGACTCCTCCCGGAAAACAAAAGCACTCCTGTAATAAAAAGGTTATTTGACTCACAATCTGTGCTGTAGATACGTAAACAGTTTTTTGTCATCTAGGGACACGTTGATTAGCATTTTTGCAGTTGCTCCTTAAAAACAAGACCGGTGCTGTTACATACAGGATTCCTGAAACCGTCAGGGTTCCTGCAAAAATGAGGATCTTAGGTCCTCAAAAGCAGCCTGTGCGATGCTGTGATGTCAAGGATCTTTGCCCAGCATTTCAGCAGGAGCCCTGTAAGCAAATGTTATTTAATAATCATAAGGCTGTAACAATGTTGGGGATTGTTGTGATGTCACCTCCATTCCTTGCCGTCCCTCCAGCTTTCCTGCAGTCTAAGCTTTGAGCTTTCCCCACTGATCCTTTTCCTTCCCATACATCACTCCATCTCATCCCTCTCCGTCTGATATTCCTCCTCAGGCTCAGCCGCTCGCTCCGCTCACCCGACCGCCCCCTCCACAGCCCCGTGTCCACGCAGGGGAGGGGAAAGCTTGTTAAACATTTTTCTTCCCTCTTAATTGTTTTGACTGCTCCGAATGGCATCCCGATTAGGCCCATTGATTTCCTGGCGCTAAGTGCATTGATTTTTAAATTTCTTATTGATCCTCGCTCTAAATCACCTGCACTCTCACTGGCGGCCTCGCCGGTTTCCGTGGCACAGATGGAGGAAAGGGCTGAAGGAAGCGCTGTGTTATGTAAATGTGCGGGCTGGTAAAAAGAAGTCAGCCACTGTTAATAGTACAACATCATAATCAATAAAACACTCCCAATGTTTACGTCGCAGATGTGCCACTCGATTTTTTTAACATGCAGGTGTAAAAAGAAGTGAACCACTGGTAATAGTAGACTAAACACTCTACTTTTATAACAAGGCAATACTTATATATACTTATATATACAATACTTATATATTTTCCACTCAAATTTGTGTACAACTTTAGGGTAGTTTGACTTTACAGGTGCCGCCTGCGTAACCCTTCCATTCTTTCATCTTCTTTGCTGCTCATCCTCCTCAGGGTATGCTGGAGCCGATCCCAGCTGACTTCAATTGCAGGGCACATACAGTCTAGACGAACAACAATTCGTCACCTATGGACAATTAACCTAACATGCATGTTTTTGGAACGTGGGAGGAAACCGGAGTACCCGGAGAAAACCCACACATGCACAAAGTGAACTTGCAAACGGAGATTCGAACCCAGATCTTTCATATCTCCTGACTACTGCTAGCAGCACTATCTTAGCGAAATAAATACTTATGTGACTTATTGGAAAACTGAAATTTAAAACACATTTTTTAACTTAATGATGGCCCATTAGAGACACATAGAAAAACACCCTGAGATTTCAGGAATACGGAGAGAAAAAAAAGCCATCAATTTATGAGAAAAAAGTCATAATACAGAATTACTTTTGACCAGGGCCAAAGGTCACGGAAGTCCCCTGTTTTCATAGCTGTCACAGGCAACGGCGCTTACAACAAAGTAGTAAAATAATCGGCGCTTTTGGGAATAAAGTCGTAACTTTATGAGAATAGAAGTCGTAACTTTATTTTTCAGGTATTGCCTGAGACACAGCTATGAAAAGGTGGGCCTTTACAAAGCTGCAATATGTCAATGACAAATGTCGAAATATCGTGTAAAAGAATGATCAGTAACAGACAAGGGGAGGGGGGTAGGATAAAATATAAGCTCTGTTTCTTCCTCCTCCTTTTCAGACATGTTCAATCGTGCAAATGTAACTGTGATGTTGCTTCACCTAACTTGTTACACATGTTTGAAGCAAGTAAGCGTACCAAACCATGCTTGATGGTGATCTGGCACCTAATCAGCTGTGCTTCCTAGGCATGGCCAACCGGGCAAACCCCACGGGTCCACCTGGGTGACCGCGCCCGCCGCTGCAAAAGACTGCAAATGACAGTTGAAACAAATGATGGTAATACTTCCACTCAACATACCTTCAAAATGTCTGAACGTAAGACATTGAACAGCCACGGAATAAGAGGAGAAAATGAACCAAACCGGGCTATTTGCCAGGACACTTGTTGCTAGGCAGAATTTACAATCAATTGTATCCATCCATCCATTTTTGATACAATACCATATATATAAACATATACAATACCAATATTTGCAGAAGGCTTTGCTGCAACACACCATGGTGAAAGGACAGGAAGTCAGGCATAGACTCTGCAAAAACTGCACTGTGAGGCACCTTTAAGCTCCGTAGTGACCCTTTGGTTTTGCAGTTGAATTACAACTCTGTATTTTATATAAACTATATTCCTCCTAAAGCAAAATGTCCACTATAGTTACAATTCCTTACAAATACCCTTATGAAGGGTAGTTTGTTAGTGCTTAATGAAGACATACTGTAATTAACTACCACATAGTGAGCCTAGTGTATTAATGACTTACAGTTCATTACTAAGCTACTTTAACTGGAGCTATTTGTAAACCCCTTTTGTTTAAATAGTGCCCAAGTAGCCATAAGCTAGTCATCGTAACTCGTCGCTCGCTGCAGGAAGCAGCACAAAGCGCGTCGTTCGCGTCAGATTTTTTTTAAACACACATCTGCCCGCATGTGTGGGCCCCAAATGCTGCGGATTGAGGCCGGTAGGGAGAATCAATAATTTTGTAATTACGAGCGGGATCAGCGGGGATGGTCAGCGGGTCGTCTGGCTGCTGGCCGCCATGATGGGACATGTTCATGTGTGCACAGAGAAAATGAGCCACTTTATGGCTGAAGCCGGCTTTATGAGGGATAGACAGATATTGGAAATGTCAGAGATGGAATGCAGTGTTTTGTCTTTGCCTTGTTATTTCACATGGGGTGTGTGTGTGTGTGTGTGTGGAGCACGCTGTGGACGCACACTATATATACGTATGTGTGTGTTATTTCTGCCTTATGACTGTGTTAGGTATTGAAGACCCGCTGGACTCCATGCCCACTGGTGTTTCTCTGAAGGTTGTGGGCCTAATTGGCTGTATCCGTGTTAGTGTTACTGTGTCTTTGCGTCCGTGTGTGTGTTTTCATGTATTCAGCAGCAACAAAGAGTGTGGCCGTGCAAGCTAAACTGTGCATCATGTACCAACTTTTGTCTGCACATAAGCGTTTTCACCATGTCCTTATTTCTGTATGCAAGTGCAATATACATTTTCACATTGTTTACAAAGTTTTATAGTCAAATTGCCCCATTTTTTATTGCCTTTATAATGCTGCCCACCGCTTGTAAAACTGCCTTCATCCTCATCTTTGTACGTACAAGGCCCATGTCAAGAATGTTACTTAGGCATGTGTTGCAGTTTTTTGTGTTTTCTGAAAAACTTGGGAAAAAAATACTTGGTCCAGTATTTTAACAAGGGGACAAAATACTATTATTGCCATAAAAAAAAAAAAAAAATCATTTATACAACTTTTACTCCTTATTTTAACGACCTTATTTGAAGGTGCTTGTTGTAATTCTCAATAATTTGTAATTCAAGTTAATATTATTAATTACTTGAGCACTTGTAAATAAATATCTCAGTGCTTATAATCATATGACTATAAGAAGCTTAATAACTTTAATTACTGGTTATTAAACCTTAATAAAATGTGTTCTTACTCTCTTTAAAATACTAAAACATTTTAACTTCAGGAAATAATAATATTATATTATTTAGTTTATATGGTTTGGAATCAGAGGGTTAGTATTGAACTGAGTAAAAAGCTCCTTGGCAAGCAGGAAGTAATATGTGACACTAATAGAATATACCGAACAACTGCAAGCTTAAATATATCATCTGGTGTACCCCAGGGGTCAATACTAGAACCAAAACTGTTCAACCTACACATGATGATCTGCAAAGCCACACAGGACGTAAAGCTAGTATTATTTGAGATGATACTACCGCTTTCTGTTCAGGAGGAAGCACACCAGAGCTAATAAAAATATGCAGATGAATTGACTATACTAAATAGACGGTTTGGTTAAAAACAGACTTTCCCTGAACCTAAGTAAAACTACAAAAACCTTATGTAGTAATAGCAAAAATGATACTTACGCCCACACAAATAGATGGCGTGGATACTGACAGGGTGAATTAAAATACATTTCTAGGCCTTATACTTGATGACAAAATGAGGTGGAAATCTCACATTAAAAATGTACAACATAAAGTGTCAAGAAAGACTTCTGTACTGAATAAAGCAAAATTTGGTCTGGACCAAAAATCACTCCCTACTCTCTATTGTTCTCTGGTATTACCATATCTAACTTATTATGTGGAGATGTGGGGAAATAACTATAAAAGTGCACTTCACTCACCAACTGTACTGCAAAAAATTGGTCAGTTAGGATAGTCCATAATGCCGCTTATACAGAACACACCAGCTTCTTCTCAAGAGAGGAGAAATATGATCTTAGCTAAGATAAATAAACTTAAAACACTTGCACAAAGCTAAAAACCTTCAGCTTATCAGTGTGTGGAACCAAATGATGGAACGTGTTGAGTATAAGGAACTCAAACAATGTAGTCAAATGAAAAGAAACAGTACAGGCAGGGAAATACAATGCCACAGTTTGTCAAATGGCAACTGCACTTTATGCAGTTTTAAGGTAGTTTGCATCAATTTGTTCATCCAGATTAACAGACCTCATTGCAACACCTTGTTATATCGCTTCATCATCATGTTACTTCAGAACTGGCAAAGGGCAGATGCTGAACAGGAAATGAACAAATGTATTAGCGAGTGATAGGGGCTATAGGACTGAATAAGCGCTGCTACTCTTTTTGGACGTGTGGAATTGTGATATGTGATGCATACCAAAGTCAAACCTATGCGTCTTCAACTCAAAACAAACCATTTTATCAGCAGAAGCTGTACATTTTATGCTAATCGAGTGTAATGAAAATGCTGAATATTAATTACATTTTTATATTAATATGTAATATTAATATAGTAATTTTCTTTTTCACAATACAGTGTTAGTTAATAGCTTATAAAACAACCATCATAATATATACATATATTCTTTCATTTTCCTTATCCTCATTAGGGTCGCGAGTATGCTTAAGCCTATCCCAGCTGACATTGGGCGAGAGGCGGGGTACACCCAGGACTGGTCGCCAGTCAATCGCAGGGCAGACAAACAAACATTCACACTCACACTCTAATGGACAATTTAGAGTCACCAATTAACCTAACATGCATGTTTTTGGAATGTCATAATCATTATTATTATTATTATTTATGACAATTTTGTTCTCTTTCATTATATTATCATCACTGTGATATTAATAGTTTTAATAATGATCTATTGGTGTAATTCAAGTTTTGGGTTTTTTTACATTATATTATATTATCATTACATGCCGATTGGAGTAATCACATGGTTCTACGGCCTTAAAGTGCCCCCCCAAAGCCCTACCAACATGTTATGGATCCTGCTTTTAGAACTGTACGGCATCACACTGACAGCTGTGTCTAATATAATAATAATAATAAAACATGTTGGTTATTGGGTTACATGTAAGAGATATTCCAAAATAATGTAAATACAGTTAAATGTCAATGTAAACTGAGTTCTATTAACTTATATGCAAGTTTTGCATTGGATCCGCTGGTGCGGGTGTACTTGATGAAGTGTCCAGAGACCTTTTCATAGTTCTGTGTGTGAAGACACGCCTTTTGGCGTAAAATAAAACAAATCCGTTGTGCTAACCTTTCTTCTCAAGTCATTGTGCGTCTGTAGCGGCCCATGTGTTCACACCCAACGTACGGACACGTAACACCCAGTAAGTGACATTAATGTGCTGTAATTACAATGTAGTCTGTATCTCTGTCCACTTAAGATGAGTGCTTTTAAATTGCCCGGCCAGAAGAAGTGACCATTGTGAGGAGCAGGAGGATGGACGACACTTGAACTGTGGGATGTTTTTAAAAAAGGTGGCGTTGATAACGTGCATGCCCTGACCCCTGTGGATGTTTGCCTGGTGGTGATACAGCATGGCCTTCACCCGCAGCAGAAGGGGGTATCATATCAATATAATATATATGCAGATTGCATCAGTGTTGATACAGCTACATCAGCTATTGATACCTCCAAGTGATGATCGTGACCTCCAAGTGCCGTGGAAACTAACACAATTTCTTCCTTGATGCTGGTTGACTTCCAAGTTGTTCCGATTTCATAACAAATGATCGTTATAAAACATTATTGACCATGCAGGCAGTGTTTGAAGTAACATTTTTGATTATGTATTAAAACTAAAATGAAGTAATGGAAGGAACCGGAAACGTTTTATAGGTATTGCTCGAGTGAATGAATCCTTGTGACATGGAACTCCTTAGTCGTCGTGTTGCCAGACCTTTTCTCGTGTCGCACTTAATTTTCTGTTCTGTCTACTGATATCATCACGCTTTCTCCTCTATGCTCCTGTGATGGCATCACAAAAAAAGCCACAACAAAGTCTTGTTTTTCTTTCTTTATTTTTATAATTTAGATTTAGATTTAGAGTTGGTCATTTATTCATGCATGGCTTGTAGTGCTTACGTGATCACATTTCAGGAAATTTTCAAATCAAATATAATAAAATGTATTATTTTTCTAGCATTCTATGTTTAAAAAAATCAGTCATAACAATTATGAAGCTATTGAAATGTTGAAATTGTGAATTTAAAGGGATACTACTTCTTCAATTGTGACTCGAAACATTGCCTGTGCAGTCGGTACAGGTTTTATGATGGATACCTTTTGATCCTGGAACAGATTCATGCGCTTAGTACTGCATGAAGCCAATGTGTTGTTATTTTGTCGTTATGCCATTGTAAGTGACTCCCACCGCTTAATGCTTACTTTCACTGCGATTAAGAAGAATCTGACATGTGCCGATTAAAGAGCATGCATTTGCAGATTAAGCTTTAGTGAGATTTTAGGGAACCTGCAGACTCAGCACACACACACACACACACACACACACACACACCGCTACACATACAGTGTCATTAGAATCAGAGAGCCACACTTTGTCCGAGCATAACCTTGACCCCTACACTCATTGGAGGTGACACCGAATAAAGAACACCGCTACAGGAAGTCACATGTCCAATGTATTGGCGCGGTGTAAGTGAATAATTAGCTGGAGGAAAGCTTGCAATGGTGTGCTGCTCGGTGATGAATTTCTCTGTCAAAGACAAATTTGAAATAAATCTTTCGCCTCACACTTCCAGCGTGTGTCGCACTCTGATAATTTCCACAATATCCTCTGCAACACCCCCCAGGGCAGGTCCCCCCCCCCTTCTTTACTCCTCTCTCCATCCTGTTTGTTTCTATCCTTGTAAAATGCTGCTTGCTTTGCTGAAATACTGCAGTGCTTTATCAGACCACTTTTTCCAATCCCCCCCCCCACAAACCTCCCCACCTTTTCCGTTTTTTTTTTTTTTTAGTTGTTGTTGCTAGTGTTGGTGTGGGGGGGGGGAGGCGGGCGATGGAGTGAGTGAAGGAGGGAGGGGTTTAGTAGCAGACGTGGGTGCGACATGTAACCGTGGCGCAGGAGAGGAAATCAATACGTGAAAGGATGAGGAGCACTGGGGTGGATTACCGTCTGGGGCCCTGGCTAGTGGAGGGAGATAGAGAGGGGCGGGGAGGGTGGTTGGGGGTTGAAGATGAGGCTTGGGTGTGTGTGTGTATAAGAGGTGAAGAGGGCAGATTGTCCAGTCCAGTCCCCTCCCCTGACCAAGCGCTGTTTGAATCTTGACCCCCTCCCATCAACCTTTCCTTGGCTTCTAAGCACGACCATATAGGTGAAACACACACACACACACACACATATATTCACAAACACAAATGGCCTCTATAACGTGGTTATGGCCGCTGTGTGCTCACCGTGCTGATAACCCTCCACTATCTGTATGGGGAATTATCGCCTGATATTACCAGTGTAAATTAAAGCGCCCCAGAGAGACCATTTGTGTTTGTGTGCGTGTGTGTGGGTGTGTGTGTGTGCATCTGTACATTCGCCACCATGTTGCAGCGATGCCACAAAGCAAGATAATAAATATCTGTAATAAATATCATTATTATCGGGCCAAATAACGCCAGCCCGAGTGAAAGATGGCACAAGGGGACTGAGGTGGATATTGGCAATACATCAGCATTGATTATTGAGAGTGCTGACATATAGAGAGGCAAAGTTAATAAAAACTAATAAAAAAAAAAAAGAAAAAAGAGAGAGCGAGAGACGCGGAATAAGGAAAACAACAATTGTTTTAAGGGTTTTAGTATCCAATGCTTGTCAAAGTGGGAGTGGAGTTGGGTGGATAGGAAGTGCTCTCATGCATTTCAAAACTCCCATTGGAAATCAGGAAAAGTGGAATAATCTGTCAAACTGTCGCTGTTATTGTCCTATTCTAACCATTCTAATTGTCATACATGTATTTAATAAAATAAAAAGAAAGTAAAAATGAAGACATCTACGCATGCAGAGCAATACTGCCATCTAGTGGCGTTTTATAGGTATTGTGTTAAATAAATAATGATTAGCCGTTTTTCTCCATGGGAAATAACGTAAAGCAAATGAATCTGTTCCAGGGTTTAGGTGTCACCGTTACTATCCATAAAACTGAATTGTGAGTAGTTAACCATTGGATAAGAAAATCAAAGTAAAGTAAAACTGCTCACTCTTTGACCAACACTGATGGCACAATGTTGGTGTAACATTTATTTGCATGTCACACAGAACTAATGTCTCAGTGCGATATTTCCGCAACTCTCACACAGACACACAACATCCGGCAATCACACAATTACATGACCTCGGTGCAGTGTGTAAAATACTCGTCGGACAGTGACCATCACTTTCAACGGGAAAGGAGACGTGTGTGTTCGAATGTCACTTTCATGTGCCACCCGGTTTTCTGTCACACACAGCGGCCGTCCCGCCTTTGTTACGACTCTCGTCCCCCCTCTAAAGACGGAATATCGGTTGCGTCGGTAGCATCTTCCAGGCAATTTCTGCAGGAGAACGGGCTTTTATTAGCTCCATTTACATAGAACCATGGAACCCACTACCGCGGGCTATTTCTTCAACTGTGTGCACTTTCACATAGCGATATGTAATTAAATACAGGACAACTTTAGCGCCTGCGCTTGTTGAGGAGGGCCAATTGCTTTTAGCACAACAGGACGGGAGGAGTGAGTGTTCAAACTCAACAACCCTGTCCGGGCATTAGCTCGTTCCCTTACACACAGACACCTCTAATCGCACCTCTAAAAGTGGCATACTGGTTATGGGTTGTAGTCTCTTTTACACAGAAAATGGAGCCTTACAAAGATTCGGCATTGAGTTGTTTGCGCCTCTTACACAGACCACAGCTATGTTTGAGCTTGACACAATTGCGTGCACCTTCTCGCAGCATCTTGCAATCAGATAATACACTTTCCACAGGGCGGGAGAAGTGGGGGTTCACATGCACCTTACTACCATCCCTTACCTGGAAAAGGGGAATATTTGCAGGTCAAAGATGTGCCAGTTTATGTAGAAATGTAACCAACATGGAGGCACAGCCGTGTGCTAAAAAGTCATGCATCATATTCATATAATCTTGACAAATCTATAAATCATGTCACAGCACGGCTGTATGTGAATATTGCATGTAGCATGTTTTGTTGTGTACAGGAAAGGATATGAACAAAAAGGCGCTTTGGCCCGGTGGACGGGACTGGGGTGGAGTGGGGGTTGGCGAAAAGCGGAGGGAGCGTTGTCCATTCTAATGGGGCCTCGTTAGGCCCCGCTGACACAGCCCGTATTGATTCACGAGCGGCGGCGTTATTGATGAGTGAGAATTTAATTCAGCTGGCTCGTTTGTCAACATGACATCGGTGTTTAACTACAGCCATGACGTGGATGTGAACGAGTGCGGATCGCCACCCCACACGTGCACATGGAAGGATCAGAATGATTTTCAACCTCTTAGAGAGCTCTCTGCTACATATGCATCACTTGCAACGTCATTCTAAGTGAATATTAGACGGGGAGTGCAACAGCAGGCCTGTTTTAAGACTAATGTATAGCCCGAGGACACGTCAGGCTCCTTGTGATTGGATAAATATTTCATGCCACGCTCTTGTCCTACAGCGCATGATGGCGGAAAAACATGAGGCCAGGGATCGACCAAATTGCCTTCCATGAATAGATTTGTACTTTTTTGTCGAAAAACCGTTTACCAAATTGACTGACTACGCACTTATAGTGTTATAATATATAGTTCAAAAATTACTGTATTTGCAATATTTGTAAGTAGTGAGCTCAACACATCTATGAATACAAGCGATTTGCATTAAATCGAAGTTTCCACGTTGTACATTTTACAAATATATGCAATTTATAATTTCAATTCCTCTGTGTTGTCAATATTATTAGGTGCTTTGGACTTAAATGTATGAAACTGAAATACAAAAAAGTTCAATCTGCACAATAAAGATGCATAAAATCATTTTGTTTGTTATTTATCTTAATTTTAAAATATGTCATCCAAGGATGTACAAAAAAGTTTTCAATTTTTTAAATTAAATTTAATAAAAATAAATATATTATCCCTACTCCAACTGCTGCCCCCGCAACCCGGACCCGGATAAGCGGAAGAAAATGGAATGGAATGGAATATTATCCGGGTTTTGATGTCATTATTGAAAATTATTTAAAATTAAAATCAATAAATGTAGTACTATTAAGAACAATGCATGATATTCAGTAAATAAAGATGCATCCAATAAGAAGATGCTCATTAACATATGATGAATGTCATGTGTGAATATTCAACTGAAATACAGCAGAGTTGTATCTCATCCATATGGAACTAAGTGTTTAAGTAGCATCATCTTTCCAGGAACCATTTGGTTAGCTTTTTATAAGCAGGAACCATATTTGGTAACTTAATTTATTTTTTTTCGCCCTTGAAAAGGCAATGATAAGTTATAGTTTAAATAATCTAATAATTATAACATGATATACATACAAAGTCCAGATTTTATGTAAAATAAAACTAAATATAACTAATTATTAGCTTCAACCTCGTTTTATAACTTATTATTATATATTATAACTTACCTTACCTTACTATATTATAACTATAACTTATTATTTATAACTTCAACTATAAAATGAAAAAAAAGCCAAATAATGTACAAGATTAAAACAATTTCCTAGAATTAAATATTTACTCTTTTAACATATACTGTAATAACACTAATACTGTATAATAGTAATGTTTAAAAATGTATGTGTAATATTGTTTTATACAAAACATACTAGTGCATTCTGCCCTCATTTAAAGACAGAGTAAATATAGATTTCTACATAGAGATGCAGTCCTTTAGCAACATAATGTCCGTGATTATACAGTAGATGCTGTATGTAGTTGACAGTAATCATCCATAATCGTTCTGCTGTCATTACATCCATTACCGTGCTCTCTATATGAAAGATGCGGTGGCATATTTGTAGGTGTGCTGCTGGTGGGGCTAAGATGGGGGCTTGAAAGGGGAGAGATGGAGGAGGACAATCAGGGCTGTGATGCGGCCCACCGATGACAGCGGTCCAGCAGAGGTTACTGGCCGGAACCCTCCCCCAGGGGCCTTCTTTCCTTCTTTCTCGCTCCTATGGGTCTTCCAGGATCCCTTGGGAGAACAAGCCTCCTGCTGCTGCTGGTCCTTCAAGCGGCAGCTACAACAAATTTGGTGAATGTCGCTGGTCCGACATGTAGACAAAAACTGTAAGTCAGGAGTGTCCCCGCCTTTAACGTTCCCTACAGCAAACTACAGTAATCACAGTCAAACCTCACTTTTTATATGTCCTAGTTTTTAGTCTGTACCGGTTTTCGTACAGTATTACACGTAACTAGTCAGTTCAATCAAGTGCCGAACAAAGTATCTCACTGTACGTGCATTTTTTATTGACTGCAATTCCTAAATAACATGCCATGGGGCCAAACAAAGTTGCAAGTGCCACCAATTTGAAAAGAAGGTGAGAAACACTACTGAATTTGATCTCGCCAGGATTTAAGCCACATCAACAATAAGTTCCACCCATTTCTTATTCAGAATTCTTTCAACATTGTTTTCTACATTAGAACTAGTCACTATAAAATGTATTTTTTGTTAATATTTGTGGGTGCCTGGAATGGACTCATTAGATTTACATTGTTTCTTACCGCGGTACGTTCCAGAAGGCTGTTAAAGTGTTTGTTTGTCATTTGTTACTCTTGCCATTTCATCATTTTTCTCTCATCATCCCTTAATTTGGGATTTCTGTCAAGGATTGTGGCAAAAACTGAAGGCACATAACTCAAAAGCTGGACTCGCGGAAGTATCGCAAACACAATTTTAACCAACAGGGGAGTCTGTTGTTATGTCCGAGCCTTTTTAACTCAAAGATTCATGTATTAGGTAGAGTGTATACTATTTGTAAATGTTCTTTGTTTTCTGTGTAATATTCTAATGAGTGTTTAACTTTCTTGCAAAATAAAAATGAAATGCAGGCCATAAATGCCCACTTTGGACACCACTTGCTGGAAGGCATTGGGAGGTTTCCATGTTGTCTTTCGCTGTGCTGTTTGTTGTAATTATCCTGTGAACTTGATAAAATAATCCTCCATTTGTCCCACAGTGAGGCCATTTACACACACAGCAGGGTTGCGATTAAAGTTTTCCAAAACTTGCAGTCCAATATGGGTCATGGGTCAATTTTTTTGAGGCGGTGTCTGATGATGCTAATGTTAATTTAATACAGTAAAATATGATATATTGCAATTTTTGGTCTCTAAAATGTTCCAAAATGTTCTTAACAATGCAATAAGTTTGTATACTGTAAATATTCAATGCTAAATAAAAAAACATTAATCCAAATATCATAAAAATATTATAAAATAAATATAAAATCGAATATAGAATAAATTAATAAAGTACACAAAATAAGATAACAGTATAAATAAATAGAAATTAATATAATCAAATAAATAATAAACTGAATGTAGTGTAAAATAATGCAAATAATTCCTAGATTGAATACAAAACATAATTATATACATTAACTTAAATGAATAATTTAAACAACAACAATTATATTTTTTATTTGGAAGGGACAGTGCATGCTGATCAGCAGAACATGTGAAAAGCACAGGTTACAAGGCACACTCCACAAATATAAAATAAACATGATCAAATACACATGACTGAAACCATACATTGGCTTATATACCCACCCAATACTCTTTTTTTTTATGTACACGTTTATACACCTACACATAGACAACATATTTCAATTGGTTAATACCATACAGTACATGTATTAAAAAGTATAAACACACGTTCATATTTGTATGCTCATGCTGCACCAAAAGAAAAGGTGTAAACATTCATATACTGTAGTTCAAGTGTGTACAGTGTGTATGGGCAACTAAGGGAGGCCATGGCTATTTTGTTTCTGCTTAGGGTACTGCACTGCATCCCGCTCCTGTCACCCCATCACCACTCCCACCCCACACTCAGTCCCATATTTGTCAAACGTAGCTGGCACGTGCATGTGTAGTTTGTACACATGCAAACTGCTGCTAATGGTTGCTGTTGTTGAGGTTTTGGGGGGGGGAGATGGATGCTGTATAGGTGTCAGCATCACCTCCCCTCCAATGCCGTCTTATTCCTCCCCTCCTTCAATCTCTCCCTCTCTCTCGCACACGCACAAGCGCACTACATTCTACAAGAAATAATTGCTTTTGTCTGGAAGGAGGGCGGGGAGGGAAAGGGGGTGAACACACGGCTCCCCCTGTGGAGGAAAGGGGGGTCTTTGAAGGACAACTAGTCACTTCTGCCTCCCCCTTTTTTCTTTTCCATCCCCTCTTCTTCTCCTCCTCATTGGACCAGCGGATGTCATCTGTCATACATGACGCTGCTCAGGCAGAGGGACCATAAAACCCCTGCGTGTCCACTGCAGGACATTTTTCTTAATTAAGGCCAGTTTAGCTCGCAGCACTGGTGATGAGATGACTAATCTGTCGATGAGCGGATGAGCTTCACTCTCCATTCCATCCGTTTCCTTATCATTCCTAGGCAATATCCATGAAAAGCAGCACTAATCACCAGCATGCGCCGTCAAGCAGGCCTGCAGGACGGGACCGTGCGGATAGAGCTGCGGGCTTGTTCTTATTGATTCACTCGTATTGACTGCGATGTTTAAAGTATAGATTTTTCTATTTAAAAATCTATATGGACAATAATCTGGTGTGTAAGCGCCTGGCGTTGACTGATGCAGGCCAGTAATTGACAGCATGGAACATGTCGGTCAGGGCAGGGGAGGAGGATGGAGATGGAGGGAAGACAATTCGGGCGAACGAGAGGAGGGTGATGACCTCTATCAGGGAAGAGCTCGCCGAACAATTTTGTGTGCGTTCAAAACATTAATTGTAGTTCTTACAAGGGCATTTTATCACCAGAACTGTTAGGAATGACCAAAATATTATACAATGTGGTAATTTTAGGCGTGTAACTGGATGACATAATTACGGTTCGGTGCGTACTTTAGTTTTGAGGTCATGTTTCAATTCAGCAAAGGAACAAGATGCAAAATACACAACTGACTTGATCCACCTCTTAACACCTCCAGACTATATAACGTGGCGTGGCATTTCAGAAAGACCAAGAAACCCAGCTAACCTTTTATCTTGGGATAAATCATCTTGGAACCACTCCAAACTTCAAACCTCTCAGTGGTTCAGAGTCAATATTTGTGTAATAACATGACAAAAACATACAAAATGTAAATAAACTACATTACACTCACCATTCACTCCTAGGCACTGGTCTGAAAGTGGTGAACGAACCCTTTCCAGCATTGAGACGGGTTACCTAGCTTCAGGCTTGACCAACCTCCCCTTACAATGTCTACATTTTCCAGAAAAGGCCACCTTGAAAATGGATTTTTAAGACTGTCCAACACAAAGTCAAAATATATCCTTCTCGTTCAGCCACTGCGACTTTATCTTCTTTTGTTGTTAACTGGCAAAGCGATTTTTGGTGTGCATTGCTGCCACCTTCTGCTTGTCAAACTTTGCTTTTTGCTGACAGAAAAAAACCCTACCTTATTGTATGCCTGCTAGCAAGCTTTGTGAGGCGAATCTGAAATCTGATTGGTTGAAGAAACAGCCCATTTGCTAACATACTTCTAGTGACATCCAGCCAGCAATATCGCCCCAATAATAGCATAAAAATGTCATCTCGGTAGATATAGAGATATAAATGTGCCATGCGACTGGCTGGCACCCAGTCCAGGTTGTACCCTGCCTCTCGCCCTAAGTCCAGCATACCCCTGTGACCCTAGTGAGGATAAACGGCATAAAAAGTGAATGAATGATTTAATAATAATGCATCAAGACACAGTTAAATCCATAATGCTATACAATCCATGTTTACTTTCTGTTGCATTGTCCCTTGGAAAGATGCAGTAACATTTGAAACGTGAGGGGTGTACTCACTTTTGTCAGATGTTGTACATATACCAAAGGTGGTATTTTGCAGGGCCTAGTGGTTAGCATGTCACCCCCATAGTCTTGACGTCAAGGCTCATACAGTTGTTCAATACAGTTGAACAGCATGTTAATTATTTAAAGACTTCTGGCTGAATATTTGACAGCAATTATCTTTAGAATTGACAGTGTTTATTTCAATTGATTGGTTTACTGGCAAGGACCCAGGTTTTAAGGATGGAGAAATGTGGTGGTTGATACTTCGGGAAGGCCAGTCCATAAGATTATTTCTAGCCTGCCATTCCAAAACCGCTTTTTTCATGTGTGTTTGGTTGGGGTGCACCAACGGTACA
The DNA here is from genome assembly GCA_024372805.1 of Oostethus manadensis. Taxonomy (NCBI): domain Eukaryota; kingdom Metazoa; phylum Chordata; class Actinopteri; order Syngnathiformes; family Syngnathidae; genus Oostethus; species Oostethus manadensis. The sequence goes on from QODF01000278.1 coordinate 987,574, forward strand.
CCATAATCATGGTTCGGCACGTACCACGGTTTTAGGGTCACGGTTTGTTTTATGATTGGTACAGTACTGCTGCTTTCATTAATGCATAAGTACAATTCTGAAGTAAAAATATAAATAATATACAATATCACATGTTTTTTTAGGTATATTAAGATAAAGCAAACAAGTACAAAAGTAATAGTTTGAACAGTATGAATTATTATTTTATTTTAAGGAAATGATGATAAGCAGCATAGAAATGCATGGATGGATGATTGCCTCCAGTGCGGCATGAATAGTTAAAATAATAGCCACGTTTCTCATTTCTACTGAAAAATGCCGGCAAACCGCTTTCGTCTTAACCACTAGTCTGTCCATTTACATATTTCACCTAGAAAGCCAAGTGTTGCCAAACAGGAGACAGAAGAGGGTTTTCAAGCTCTGGCTTCTCCTTGGCACTATTTCTATGACCGCTGCTCACCAAAAACCGGGCTTCACGGCATTTCTTTTCGTGAAGCAGTTACACTTCCTGTCCCTAACTAGCAGTCCTTCTCTGTATACTGAAACATCCTGCACATCTATGCACAGACGCACTTGGAGCATCAATGGCCACTCTTTGCATTCACAGCGTTAAGAAATACCATAAAATGCATCTTATTGCAGTAATTATCAGCTTTGCCCCACAAAGCTAATGATGCCCAGTCCCGCAGCTCTCTCTTATGGCTTATTAAATAAAAGCAGCAGCAGATGAGATAACTTCATTGTGTGCATGCTGCTATTCTGCTGTGGTCTTAGCATGGAGCACTTCCATGTAGCCCTCCTTCTTCGTCTTCTTCTTCCAAAGCATTAATGCACCAATCACTGCTGGCATCATTATAGGCAGCATTATTAAGAGCATGGTGTGTGTGTGTGTGTGGATGGTAGGAAGGCAAAGGGGGGGCAAAATCCAAAAATCAATACAGGATACCTTTTGCAGCGGTAGTGAAAACGAGGGAGATGAGGGTGTGTGTGTGTGTGTGTGTGTGCGTGTGTGTGTGTGTGTGTGTGTAGGGAGGGAGGGAGAAAGAGGAGGGAGATGGTGGGTTGGGGGAGGGATGGAGGGGATGATGTGTGAGTAGTAGCAGCTCCTTGCTCGCCTCAATGTTGCAGCCAGCCTGGTGTGGCAGATCGCTACAATCCTGGAGGGAGCCGGGTCGAGTGAGCTGCTGGGCTTCCCAATATATATACATACATATATACATTAAAAAAGAATATAGCGAGAAAGACACACAGACGGATGGACGGACATATAATAGGCAAGTGTTGCAATTAACATTTTTTTTCTGAGCTTCTCTCGCCGTATTTATTTATTTATCGATTGATTTTAATTAGTGTGTCACAAGCGGGAGGGAGGAGCGTCAGGATCAAGCGTGTGTGCGCGCGTGTGTGCAGTGTAGTGCAGTGGAAGTGTGTTGTGTTGTTTTGTTTATCGCCTATTAACTAATAAAGCTTTTTTGTAAAAAAAAAAAAAAAAAACTGCGCGCGTGAGCTAGCAAAGAAATGAATGTGTTAGCTTATAGCAGCTAAATAATACCAAATAGCTTCAAACCAAATATAACTACACGGAATAAGACTTTTGTATGTACAATAAACGTCGACCTTTTGTGATCGCTGTGCTGTATTCATGCTAATAACCAAAGCTAACGAACGGCCGGCAAGCTAGGGACTGTTTTCATGCATTTAGTGTTAGCATCCTTTTTAAACAACAGGGACTCCATTTAAGTCCAAAAAAGGCTTCTTAACTTTCACACCGAGCCACTCGTCTGTCCGTCTGTGTGCCTCCATTACCGACCTAAATAGACTCTATGCACATTCACGCCACATTGATGCCGGGTTAAGTCAATAAACAAAGTGCGCTGCCGGGCTGCTTTCATGTGTACGCACCAAGCCGCCTTCACAAAGCCGAAGACACCCACGAAGACTCCCAGGAGGACACATCTCCCCGTCCCGCCGTCTCACCACCGTTATCATTATTTGCCCCCAAACAAGAAGAAGGAGGAAGATCATGTTTGTCCCCTTGCCGGTGCCGTTCGTGTTTCAGAGAGCTGCCCCTGACCTCAGCGCCTGGCGTCTCAAGTCCCCCCTGGCTCTTCGCTCAAACTCCGGTAAGACGCTTCTTCTTCCTGCACCCTTGGCCGTTTAAGATAGCCCTCTCCCGGTTCCGAGAAGCGGTCCTTCCCCTCTCTTCCGCTGCCCGCGCCTGAGCCACAGCCCCCGTCTCTCCCCGACTAGACTCTCCGGCAAAGGCAGGGAATATTCATGCCAACTTATCGATCCTGGCGGGGATCGATTCCTGGGGCCGCAGAAGGAAGCAGCGAGAGAGGTGGGAGGTGGAAAAGGGAGACGCGCTCAAGAAGAACAGTTCAATGTTCTGCCGCTTCTTATTTCTTTCTTGTATTTCTAACCGGGTTGTGATGTGTTGCAGTTTGTGTGCAAGAAAGCTGCTCTTCCGGTGATGATGCGGGAGGTGGTGTTTCATATGAGGTGGAATAACAGGCAGCATGGTGGGAGAGAAACACACCCATCCATCACCGGCATCACAGGTGTAACTGGTGTGCGTCTTTTACCGCAGCTACATTCATGTGGCAGAGCATGGAGCTCTTAAAGGGCCAGGCGGGCGGCACCGAACCTTCGTGGTGCACGGCTCACCTCTCGTTTCCAAATCACTTCAAGCATATTTGATTCCCGCACATTCTCCGTGAGCGGGTGCACGGCGTGTGACAGTGATGAGATAGGTGGAAGAGGATGGGGGGGGGCATATCTGTAAACGCACAGAGAGAGGACAAGAGGGTTGGGGGATGGAGCCACGCAGGGATGAGGCACAGAACCAGGCAGCAGGATCGGGAGGAGGAGTTTTGGTGCTGAAAAATTGCGAATGTCAGAAGGAGATAAAAAAAAAAATGTGGGAAGCGAGAGAGGGTGAAAGTAAGAGCAGATGACAAGGTGAAAAACGAGGAGGGGGATGGAAAACCCAGTTTGAGCCGTGGAGGTGAGAGTTAAAAGCCCCGGAAAAGCCCATTATGTTGCCCCAAGTCTGGGCTGGCATCTGAATAGCTGAATGGGTAAGATGACGGGATAACAGCGATTCACTATGCTGATGTTGCGTCCTTTTCTTGAAAGTAAGGGTTTTTTTTTTTAGTTCAGCACCGACGCACTTGTATGTGAACAGTTCCAAATACAAACTAAGGACAGGCATAGTAATCGATTGCGTCTTGACGGAGCTGTAAGTATAAGGGTGTTTCAAGTCTTGCCTAGATTGCTGTCTAAAGAAGCACATGTCACATCTTGCATTTCAACAAGCATTTTATTTGTCCAGGGACAGTACTACACAAAGTAAAGTTGGATATACAACGGAGCTTTGGTTTTTGTTGTTTGTGCTCTTCCAAAGGATCCATCTAAAACTGAAACGTACAAAAAACGAAGCAAACTTCATATAGGAAACATTGTCAATCCAATTAATCCTCTCGGGACACCCAAAATTTTTAAAGCAAAACACATTTAATACTGAACGTTGACAAAGGGGCACGGCCGAGGGGATTGGATAGCCACATGGAATTAGTTATTTCCTAAATTCAATAGAGTCACGCCTTCTTTATCGAAGTACTGACACTTGCCATGAGTAATACCACAAACAGAGATTTGTGGCGTAACTGTGTCATAGATACTCACACATATATGACGTAGCTCGGGGACACTGGGTTCCAGTTCCGTTTTCAAGTGTACAGGCGCCAATAGTTGGCGATGGCAAGCAGTATAATAGGCTCGGGGTGTTCAGTTGACAGTGGCTCACAAGTACAGTGCATCTGTCATGTCATTTAGAAGATTTTTAACTGCAATATCCTTTAAAGACAGCAGAGTGCTTCATACTGTAATTTGCACTCTACTGTAATTTTGAGGATCTTTGAATAGATTTTTTGCAGCAGGTCTTTTAAAAATGTCCCTTGGATAAACACCACTTGTGTGTAAACTTAGTGGCAAACCGTTTTTTCCAGTTCTCAGCTAAAATCGTCCCCTTTTTCCTTGGGCTTTTGACTTGAGCTCTCACTTTACCGGTTTTTTTCTACTGTATGCCGGGAGCATAGGTCACCAAGAGAGCGCTTGACTCAGCCCCACCTGACCCTTTTCTGCCACCCTACCACCCCCACCCGCCCCCTGGTGTTTTTGCCCTCTTTCATGTTAGAACAGGCCTCAAGCACTCAGCCTCAGTCAGCGTCTGGCGTGCACTATCATGAAAGAGATGGACCATCATTTGACATAAAATCACGCATGTTAGGCTGTTTTCCACCTGGATGAATCCAGGTTTTGTTCTATTTTTAATGGCATTGTGGGTAGTGTGTGTGTTTGTGTACTCAAGTGGTTTGTGGAGCCATCAGCATTAACTGCTATATGAAAGTTTAATAGGACACGCTGGAGAAACAGCAGGCTTCCCACCCCAGTGCGGGACTTGATATGATACGATGGGACACAAATACACACCTTAGAACAGGTCATTTCAGCTATGCACCTTTGGTCACACACCATTAACCTCTATCTTCCACCTCAACTTCCCATGCTGTACACTAGCTTGATAGACAGAGGATCAATTAGCCATTAAGTCCAAATCACACATGGAGTTATCTATCTCCCTGGAATATGACCATTTATACTAGATGCACTTGTGTGTGTGTGTGCGCGTGTGTGTGTGTGTGTGTGTAGCGATGGCACACGTGCAAACGAGCGTGCATCATGGGGGCATAGATCGGCCTGTTGCGAGGGGAGCGTGCAAGTCGCAGTGTTAACATGATTGCAAATGACAAAATGTCAACCTGGGTTTGTTAGCGACATAATGGGGAATCAATAGACGCGAGAAAGATGTCAATACTACATGCTTTATTGCATTAAGCTACCTCTCTCCTTCTCCATAGCCCCCTCTCTCACTGTCACAATATCATTCTCTCCCCTCTCCTGGTGCTCGTATAGAATTAGATTGAAGAATATGAGCGCATGAGTCTGAACGCAGCAGACTGATGGCGGAATGCTTGAGTGGCTAATGAGCTTTTGGTTCTGCTCTTTGCGTACATTAGGTTGGTATGGATGCTTCCCCCTGCACTGTTTGGCAGTGTGCTTTGGACTGATTGACGAGGTAGAGGTCTGCTTACAGTTTGCTTTGTTGGTAGGACTCCTAATACTTTTGTCCACATAGTAGTATGATAATATGTACAAAGGAACCCATACAGTGTCGATCGACTGCTTCTCGCAACTTAAAAAGTCCACCCGTTTCTGAGTGCATGTGTATTCTGTGTCAACTGCTTCATTATCATGAGCAGTGTGAAAGGACGACAGCAACATAGCCACTGTCGCGTTAACAGCATTAAAAATTACCTTCCTATTCAGTGCAAAGTAAGCTTCAAAATAAAAGCTTGGCAGTATAAACCTGGATTCTGTGGCAGCTAAACAAAATACAATGTTCGAAAGCTTTAGCGAGATACTTTATTAATATCCAAGAGAAATTCACGTTTCAAGCAGCTCTCCAAAAATGTCATAATAAACTTAATCACAGAATCAAACAATCATGGCAAGACAGGGGAGATAAGAAGAGAAAAATAAGAAAAAAGAATAAGAATAAATAAATAAATAAGATGTTCACTCTACACTTATAGTAACTGTGGTCAAGAAGCACAATGAAATTACAGCTTTAGCTCTGTTATGTAAGAGCGTATGGAACTAACAGCCGCTGGTCACAAAATCCTTTATTAGCACCCATTCTCCTTACATGTCTGATGACACGAGTAAATGTGAAAGCAGAGGCCAGTTTCGGTGTAGATCACGGTTACGTCCACATCAGTCAGCTAGTCTAAGGGGCGTCAACTTAAACGGGTTCCACTGCAGCATGTAGTCCTGCAAAAATATACAATGGAACCTCCAGGCTTGATCAAGCATCTGTTCTTGTCCTTTTGTTTAGATTTTTACATTTTACCACATAGGAAATAATGGAAATAGAAATGGGTTTTATTTAGTGGCATTCTTAATTATTCATCCATCCATCAATCTTCAATGTTGCTTATCCTCACAAAGGTCGTGGACGTATGCTGGAGCCTATCCCAGCTGATTTAGGGAGAGATGCGGGGTACATCCTGGACTGGTGACCAGCCAATGTTCTTAATTATTATTCAAGTGCAAAAATAAGTTAACCACTGTAAATGGTAAGATGTAAAACCATAAAATAATTGGTCTTTAATAGCAAAGACATTATCTGTACCCGGCCTCACGGTGTCTGAATGGGTAGCATGTGGGCCTCAAAGTCAGGATGTTCTGGGTTCGAATCTCCGTTGGGCATCTCTGTGTGGAGTTTGCATGTTCTCCCCGTGCATGCGTGGGTTTTCTCCGGGTACTCCGGTTTCCTCCCACATTCCAAAAACATTCATGTTAGGTTAATTGGCGACTCTAAATTGTCCATCATTGGTATAAATGTGAGTGTGACTGGTTGTATGTCTTTGTTTGTCTATCTGCGATTGACTGGCGACCAGTCCAGGGTGTACCCCGCATGCAGCCCAATGTCAGCTGGGATAGGCTCCAGCATACGTGCGACCCTAATGAGGATATGCGGTATAGAAAATGAATGAATGAATGAATGAATGAATGAATAACCTGTACCCTTTGCTGAGTCACTGTACACATAGCACTTGTCGCGCAGTTGATAAAAAGAGTTAACCACTGTAATGCAGAATAAAAAACAACAACAAAATGTCTTGCTTGCCTGACGTCATCCATGACAGCAGTTCAAACTGGGATGGTTCACATCACTTCGAGAACATCCAAAAGTCTCTTTCACGGTTTTAGGTAAGGCTATCTTTCACTAAGTATTTTCATAGTCGATTTCTTTTTGTTTTGGAAATCATTTTCATTTGCAAGGCAAGCACTAGAAGCAAGCAGCAGCTGTGCATGTTTGTGTTTCTTTGCAGCCTGTTATCATTTGCACATTTTTATTTTAATTGTATACGCTTATAATTTACTACATTACTTTACTTTTGCACTGTCTTCCTTAATAATATGCTTTGAAAATCCCTTTACACATGTAATCATGTGTATTTACAATATGTGTATATCATGTGTATTTATAGAAAAAGATGACATATGTGTATTTGGTTTGACTTCTCCTATTCTACTGATTACAGACCAGGCTTGGCTGCAGCAGGATTTTGTATTCCTCCAAATGTCAGTTTCACAATCCATATCAACCGGGTTTGAAAATTCCCTTTAATCCTCTCTGTGCTTACTTTTCAAATGGACACGCACAGGTGCGCTACAGCTTGCATCTACGTGTTTGGAAGGGAATGTGCACACTGTTATGTGTGTGCAGACTGAGACTAATGTAGTATTAATGCTGATGAGGTCCCTCAGCTCATTAGCAGTAGCGAGCGCTATTGAGTTTCTCCAAGGGAACAGGACACACATCAACCGCTAGCATATTGATGACCATTACCAAACAATGACCTTTACACAAAACACTTACAGCACACATCGAAAGGCATACTGTGGTGTTTCCCTCTGTGGTTGGATAATAACGCACACCAGCAATAATGCTGGTTAAGCCACGTCCAGTGAAATACAGCCCAGCATTAGTCCTAATCAGAGGCTGGGTGAGCAGGCCACTTAATCAGACCTATCACCTGGAGAGCCATAAATGGACTCTGTGGGTGTGTGTGTTTGTGTGTAGGCAGTTAATCAACACATCAGCAGGAATCAACACATTCAAAGCACCTGACTCCATTCTGGGCTATTGATTTATACCGTTTTCTTTCCGTCGTCGTCTCTTGCCTTTTCTCACATCCAGATGACGTATGGTGTGGAGGGAGAACTGGAGCGTACTTGACCTCTACATGGGGGACATTCTGCTGTACACTGTGTGTGTGTGTGTGTGTGTGTGTGTGTGTGTGTGTAGACACTTGGTCAGTGGTAGCCTGGCTTGATCAGGTCCTGGAGTAGGCTTCCCCACATGCTACCAATCACAAGTTGCTGTAAGAAAAAAACAGGTTGTGAGCTACTGCTGATTATTGATTTTGGTGCTTATTACCGTCACCACAAGAGCTTTTGTTTGTTTGTTTGTTAGCGTGATTACCCGAAAACAAACAAGACTTTGTAGGCAGTACAGGCATGAGGAAAAACCTACTCTTTGACAAAAACTAAAAGAAACAATCACATTTGGGAGATTTTGATCGAGAATCTTAAATGTTATGGAGGATGGATTCGAGCGAAATTTCATCGAGACTGACCAAAATCGGTGTATTTATTATCTGCAATTATGCCACAAATGTCAGACAAATTTTGGGGTTCAAGCCATCAATACTCAAGACAAAATAGTGTGGCTTTTTTTTGTGTGTGTGACGATAACTCAGAAGAACACCAGTCATGGGAAAGAGTAAAATATGTAACATGTAGCTAAAAGCCTAAATACTAATGGCCAGCGTCAAATAGTTTCCCTTTTCTTTTCTTTAAAATTTTCAAAGGATGAGTAGTTTTATTATATTTTAGTTTTATTGTATCGTGCTTATTGAAACTATACTTCTACTTACAGTGTACAGGTAAGAATGCTAAACTATTCATCCAGTACAGTTTAAAAAAAGTTTTTTTATGATGCAACAAAACTCATTTTACTATAACCGGTGACTAGAACCAAATGACCATAAAAGTTCTTGTTGTTGAATTACCTTCATGCGGAAAGTAGTTTTGCTTTATTTCAATTGTATTATACGGTGGTTAACTGCAATGTGCATGAATGACAGTTAAGAATGTTACAGTTGAAAAAGGGGTTTTATGATGCAATCTACTACAAGGCTAAAATAACCAACCATCATCACAGAACAGATTGTTTGGAATATTAATCGATCTGCTGTGTACAGTATGACTCCACGAGGATAACCATAGAACCAGCATAACTTTGAATGCTAAGAAGATCGTCCACATTGATGGACTCATAATGGCTACTAAAAAATCATCCGAAGTGTGGGAATATTTTGAAAAGGGTAAAGATGACTCCAGAAAGTGAAATGCAACTTCTGTCAGCAGCTTCTTTTATATGACACGACAACAACCAACAGCGTATTATTTAAACCCAATAGGCTGTCACGTCAACTTAATTGTACATCACGACAGTGAATTTTAATGGAAGAAACAAGGCTGCTAACTGAGGTTTTCAGCTAATTGTTTTTTTCAAGTCGTGTTGTTCCTATTCTATGTAATCTTTTCACGCCTACAGCATGTGTTTTGGTTTCAGTCGTCTTGCTTTCTCTGTCTCTAATATATTAAGGTACACCTGCCAAGCTTATTTGCTTATCTGAGTGTTTAAGCCTGTTTCTGAGAGGTGGAAAAAGTTGCTAATGAGATCTGTTTACTTCTGTTTAGATCTGTTCAAGATTGACTTTAGTTCTGCTCTTTAAAAAAAACAACAGTCGACTATAAATCGATTGTGGACAAAATCTAAGGAGCCAGATTCTACCACAAAAATCCTCAGTCAAAGACAGCCCTACTGATGTAGATAGCATGCAGCTTAACGCATAGTGGTTAACAACTAGCATCAAAATGACAAAAGAGACACTGTTTTTTACTTTGGAAAGAAATAGAAAAAAGGAATAAACTTGGTCAACCAGCATTACAGTACAGATTGTTTAGGAAGGGGTGGTTCCACTGCTTCTCTTGTTCTAGGCATCACTCTAGCCGCTACAATATAATTCTGTTTGTCCTTCTTGTGTGAGGTTTTTTTACTTGAAAGAAAATGCCATTTTCAACATTTTTTCCTTAAATTCTCAGTGATTAATGTTGGAATCAGGCAATTTTGGGATCGTAAGTAGATTGTCCTTGGTAGGGTTTTTTGATGCCTCCTGCAACAGTATTGACATTACCCAGTCATATCAAAAGCTGAAGGTCTGGATCAGCTGAGCGCTCATAAACACAGCGCAATCAGTTTTACCGTCCTCATGTCTTTTTTTTTTTTTTTTGGTTGTTGATTGCCGTAGGCTGTCACCTCTGGCACCCCGCTCATGTGCAAGTACATTTAGATAATAAAAAAGCCCAATAAAACCCAGAGGTTTGATTGGGTGTCTCCCCTTAGCACCGCCAAAGCGGACATCTAAATCAAGGGTCCTTCTCCCCCATTTCATTTAGTTGATAAGATTTATGGTAATGAAGGGCTCCTATTAACCTCTGGGTTTCCACTGCTGTCCTTCATCGCGAGGGTGGATGAGAGTCAACGATCGTAGTGAAGGTAGCCAACACTTCCTTCCTGCGCCACACACCAAAAGCAGCTCAGCTCTTTTTGAAAGAGTTGAATACATGTTTAATCTCCCTCCTCTCTGCATTCTCCCATTTCTTTATCCCCTCTATCCTTCCTGCTCTTCATCCTCCTTTTTCGGCAGGAGGGCTCTGTTGTGAAATTAATCTGCTGTACTCGACCACCTTCTCGCCCACTAATTCTCTTGTGCAATCTTTCTTACACCCGGGCTTCCTATTGTCTGCTCGTATAGAGGCAGCTCTTGTTGTCGTTGCTTAGAAAAGCATGCGGCAGGATATTTAAAGCGACTTAGTTGGCGAGGACCCGCTCTTATAAACTTGTCATGCTGCTGGATTTGCCATATTTTTCTGCCTGTTTACGCAAGACAGCTTATAACCAAAGCGTTTTGCCCGGATATGACCCTGGCGTTTTGGACTGGCTCTGGTGAGGACCAGAAATAGACAGATATAGGTACTTCATTAATCCTGTGAGGGAAGTTAAGGAAAACAAATATATTTTGAGTATACTTGGTCTGATTCCTTAGTGTTAGCCTGTCATTGGACAAAACATTGCCGGTTAAAAAACATATGCATAAAGTCCCGACAAGACTCAAATGTTTGGAAACAAAATGCCACCCGCCAAGTTGAATATTGTATATTGTTATTTTATATACTCAGCTGACACGTCAAAAAGGCTTGTAAAATGTATGGAGGAACATTTTTTTCTTACACTAAAAGTTTTATATTTATAAAAACTATATACACGCGCATTTTGTTCGGTTCCAAATCATCTGACAAAAATCGCTTGTTAAAAACTATACGCATGTAGTACCAACTTGTTGTAGTTCAATACATTTGTTACTTTTAGGGATGTTCAACAATATCGGCACACCAATATTGGCATAAAAATGTATAATGGGTATCTGTTTTCTTCCCCTGTAATAAAAACAGATAATAAAAATGCTGTATGTAGGCCTTGTGATTGACTGGCGACTAGTCCAGGGTGTACCCCACTTCTTGCCCTAAGTCAACTGGGATAGGCTCCAGCATACCCCCGCGGCCTAATGAGGATAAACGGCATAAAAAATGGATGGATGGCTGTATATAGGCTTATGGGCTACCATATTTTCTGGCGTGCAAATGATAACCTTATCAACAAATGTAGGTGGCCAATAACAAGCTTGAGGACTTCTTTCTTCAATACTTCCAATTCTCAGGGCAAAAGGCACCAATCGGAATATCATGGAGTGTATCGCACTGGATAACCAGCGCTTTTCTATTGTGCAAGACACCGGATTCACCAACTTGTGGTGTTCCTTGAGCCACGCTTTGTCAAGCCCAATCGCAAGTATTTCTCAGATGTTTACTTACCCAACCCAATGTTGTTCACAGCCACTTTGAGAAGCTAATTGCTGATGCTGTATCCATTAGCTTCTCAACTGATGTGTTAATTCCGCAACAGGAAGATGTTGTACGTATCGGTTGATGTCACAATCTGAAATTGAGAGTACCAATATCCAATATTGGACATCCTGTGTTATTTTATATTGTTTTGATTTTTACCAGCTGAGATGTTTTTGACATCTTCTAAAGTGTTATTGTTTTTCTCAAAAAAGTGTGTTGTCTTATATTCATAATACATAAATACATGTTGGGCACATGTTTTCCACTTATTGCGGCACTGGGCAAAAACTTGCCCTGCCCGATTAAATAAAAAAATGTATGAGTTAAGTATGTATTTTTATACCAGCTGAGATGGAACAAAAATCTCCCAAAATGGGCATCTTACATTCCGGGTGTAGTGATGTTTTAAATGTACACCAATAGTTGATGCTGAACAAATTGTTGTGCTTTAGTGAGCCAGAGCTTTTCTTCCTGCCACTCATACGCACGTTCACCCCGGTCTGTGCAATATTTGTACTGAACCTCAAGTCAATTCAACTGTACTAACTCCATCACAGTTCATTTCAAACTTGACCAAATGACTAGTACAAGCAGAGCAATCTCACCATAGTCTGCTTTAACTGAAATAAATGTGAACAGTCTTTGACAATGTTAGCGTTACCGTTTCAATCTAATTTAGCTGCACAATAATTCCCCTACAAATTATTGTACATTATCAATATTATTGACATTTTTTGAGTCAATAAGCGGCATAGAAAATGAATGAATGAATACATTTTTTCATTAATCATATGGCATAATAATGAGAGTGCGTTGTATCAAAAGTAATAAACTTCAATTTATCAAGAGTCAAGCACTTTTAAATAAATTATACAAACAACATAATAAACAAAAAAAAAGACACTCAGTCTCTTTTAGCAAAAAATCGGTCCACTCAGGTGATATGATAGATAGATACTTTATTAATCTCCAAGAGAAATTTAGGTTTTAAGCAGCTCTCCTAGAATGGCATGTTATAGACTTAATCACTTGATCACAGAATTACAAAAATATGGGAAATATAATAGAATAGAAGGATAAATAAATAATACGTAACTGTTCACTTCCAATTTGTAGTACAATACTACATAAAAATACAAAAAAATCAATATAAAATAAATCATAAATCAATTTAATCACATTATTACAAGCCGCATGTCATGGGGGAGGAATAATCTTCTCAGTCTGTCAGTGGAGCAGGACAGTGATAGTAATCTTCCACTAAAACTGGTCTTCTGTTGGGAGATGATGCTGTGCATTGGATGATGCTGGTTGTCCATGATGGAAAGGAGCCTCCTCAGTGTCCTTTGCTCTGCTACTGTTGTCGGGCTGTCCAGCTCAGTGCCAATAACAGAGCCTGCCTTCCTCACCAGTTTCTCCAGGCGTGTGGCATCCTTCTTCTTCAAGCTACTCCGCCAGTACACTACTGCATACAGGAGGGCACTAGCTACCACAGTCTGGTGGAAGATCTGTAGCGGCTTCTTGCATACGTTGAAGGATGCCAGCCTTCTGAGGAAGTACAAACAGCTCTGTCCTTTCCTGCACAGAGCATCCATGTTGGCAGTGATATGATGAAACTGGCAGTGAAGCACACAGTACTAGAGATGTGCACCTTTTTAGCTACTTTAGTTAATTGTTTCACTTTACAGTGCTAATGTCGATTCTACTTCAGCAAAAATAGCTACAGTATACTGCCAATCCAAATGGGCCGATATATGGGGGGGCGAAATAGAGGCGGCGGTGGGCGTACCCCTGTCCTGCTTCTGTACAAGGGCGGCACTCCTCTGTCCCTTTGTCTGCTTGTAAAGGGAACAAGGAGGAGGCGCAGAGCCGGGGGCCGCTGAAGGAATGACTAAGTGACCTCTCTTTTGACGCGCCCATGTTCTGTCCATTTGGGGCTGTGCACGTCCCCCCCCTTTCATCCTATTTAGTTCTTCCCCCTCTTTTTCAGCCTGGTTAAGTATCCATGGTTGTTGGCCTCACATGTCCTGTCTCTCCTTGCATCGTCCTTCTCTCTCCTCTCTCTTTCTCCTTGCATCCTTGACAGTAGCGGCCCGGTTGCTAAAGTGTCTGTAAGACACATTAAAGCCCATAAAAGCCTAGTTTGTGGTGGCACCAGTCAGAGGTAGTGTACAAAAGTGACTTTAAATGAGCCTGTGATTACCTTGGAACATGGAGAGACACTGAAGTGGCCAAGAGAGTGTAAGACAAGGCCGCAGCCGCTGCTCTGAGTCCAGTCTCTTAAAAGAAAATTGAACAGAAACTAATATTTGTTTGTCTCGCCTTAAGAGCTAAAAAGCCCACCTGAGTGCGACGGGCGGAGGAATGGACTCAACCCAAGTTTCAAGCCAAATTTTGCTGCCCCTCCCCTCTGTCACTCCTCCTCCTAATTGACCACATGCTGCCTTGAGTGACAAGTGTAATCATCAGTCAAATTACGATGGGGGAGGCCAGCGAGAAGGGAAGTGCTTTGATCAAAGATAAAGATGAAGGGGGGGCAAACAGACAGAGCTACATGGAAACCTGCTGTCCACACACCTGCTGCTCCATAGACGGAGTGTATTCTAATGTAAATAGCGTTGAACTTGGCATTCAGTCACATCACAGCACCACAATAATGTCACAGTCCCGCGTTATATTTGGCTACACTTTTGTTCTAGCTCTTTAACGGACGCCACAGCCAGCCTGCTAACGAGGTTTACAGTAATTAGGAGGGCTGATGAAGCGCTTTGATTCCCCGGCTGTGGCGGCCCGCTCATTAGCGGCGGAGCTAGCCGCAACCCCAGTCACATCCTATTAGGCGGCTCAGTGTACACTCTGAATCAGGAGCGGGAGATTAAGTGCAGATGAAAAACGGTCTGCACACACACACAGATGAACACGTGCACACACATGCACACCATTCTAAATTGGGAGTCCACAAAATCCACATAATGAAGTTGGGGGAAAAAAATTCCCCTGTAACTCCAGACTGCAAAATATACTAATTAGATTGCGTTGCATGGAGCAGCAGGCAGGTTTCTCTTAAGAAAAGTTGTTATTTAGAAGTTTGTTGTTTTAAATGTTGTGATTGTAGTTGAAGATATACACTCACTGGACATAACCTTATACAAGTAATAATATACACATGTAATACGAGCCAATACAAGAGGTACAGCAAAAGTAATTTTTATTGATGTTTTTAATGATTTTATTGTAATATAATTACATTTTTTTAATAGAAAATAATGCAAAGTGAATTCATCAGTTCCTGAGTCAAACTGTCATCATCAAGCCTTTTTACAGTATTATACAGTTGCTACATTGTGCCCTCACATTAATAAATGATTGCAGTTTTATGGTTGCATATATCCATATTTTAGCAAATTGTGCGTATTCGTGGACTCAATTAACCATTGTCAAGCATTAAAATGGCTAAATGAATGGAAATACAAACATAAGGCATTCAAAAGACGTGATATGAAATATAATATCGTATCTGTGACTTCAGATAGCTAAAGTTGACCATTAGCTGAGCGCTTGCAGCAGGTTAGCAGTGTAGAGAGTGGCTGACAGCAGCTCCTCTATGAATGCTTAGTGCCTGTGCTCGCTGCTTGTTAATAAAGCGTGTGAGTAGTATTCTACACTGTCAGTATCATTACTTTGATGAGACAGTAATTAACAAGAAGTACCCTGTTAATGCCGTTAATATGTGACTCTATGTTATCTTATAAATGTCTAAGATGGCTTATTTTACATTATTATTACTAACATTTACATTAATATTACTATATTGGGTAATACTAGTGTAAAGGTGACTCCAGGGGTGTTATTACATGTCTAGAGAGCTGTAATAATGTTAAAACCCATATTTAGAAGGTCATAAACAAAAGATATTTAGCGGAAAGTGATTTATAGCAGTCTGCAACCTATTAGTTGCTATAAACGAGGGACGACTGTACTATACTACACATTTAAATATTCTTGACTGTTATGCAAAATGAAGTAAAAGTACTTAATAGTGAACAGGAACAGGAAGATTAGGTTTTAGTGATGCAAAATAATTGTATTTGCATTAGCATATTATATGGTAAACATTCATTTGTGTTTGGAATTGCCAAAAGATGATGTGGCTGTAAGTTCAATTTCCTGATGTATGGTTATTGTCACACTTCTCCTGTGGTGCCGATGCCAAAATTGCCAAATGCCAGAAAAAGCAAAACACCCTTGCAAAGCTTGGTATTTTCGCTCTAATTTTACTGAAAATGTACTTTGAACTCTCAATTTGTGCCACTTTTGAGGGTTCCACTGTGTTAGAATGAGCTCTCAGTATGACGCCGAGCAGTTAGACATGCCTGCACAGTACTACCACAGTACTTAACTCAATAATGTTGAATTAATTATTCTCTGATAGCATTATTTTCTTTGTAAAAGCACATTCTACAATATAATTACGTTCCTTCTTGGCTGTGGAACGCTTCTCTACCCCTTCTCTTTGTTTTCTCTATTTCTGTCTGTCCATCCGTCTTTCTCCCTCTCTGTCTCTCTTGTCGTATTTTGTGTGATGGAGTGATTATTGAGGATGTGGCTCCTGTGTTTAACGCCGCTTGATGAAGTCTGCCTTTGTCTGCCTGTGCTAACCTGTCGCAACCGGGACACCGCTTATAGCAAAATCAATACGCAAGAGTCGAAAGAGCCAGGAGGAGAGGCCAGGATGAGGGACGCGTAAGAAGGGGGTGTGACAGTAGATAAGGAAGGACGTAGGAAGGAAGGGAGTGACACGGAAGGGACTGTGAACACTTGACCCGCGCCGCTGCTCAAGTGGGCAGCTTTCCTTCATTGCTCCCGTGTGTTATGCTAAATCAGCATTTATATGTATGTTTGCCTTGGCCGAGAGGGACTTGTTCTACCAGTGTGTGATTGTTTAAGCTAATACAGCTTCTACAGTCTATCTGGCCGTACAAGGAGAATCCATGGCCTCCTCTTGCTCCTCCTGGGAGTATACGACAGAGGGACAAGGAGAAGGACGGGAAGGAGAGGTGGCGGTGGGGGGTGTTGTGTGAGAGAGGCACAGCTGGGAAATGAGAAATGCAAACCCCCCTTCCATCCCATCCATCCCTCTATCCATCCCTGTACCGCCACCTTACACACACGCACACATCCATAGCATCCCCATCTCTTTATCCTCCCCTCAGGAAAGAAGGGGTGGAGGAAGAGACTGAGAAGGGGACAGATAGGCGCATTAAAATTCATGGCCCCCCTCTTTTTTTATTTTTCCCTGCTGAAAATCAATAGTGTTTACTATGAATGAGTGGAACAGTGGACAACAATGGTGCCAGGGGGACAGAGAGACAGACTGAAGAAGAGGAGGAGGGCTACAGAGGAGGATGGCTGACTTTATTGCAATAGGCAGAAGCACCAGAGGCCAAGGTTAAAGACCAGCTGGGGCAGTGAGACAGAACAAGAGACACACTAAGTAAATTCAGCTGTCTTGTAAAGCAGACGTAGTGCGTCGTAAATGCATATCATACTAGTGGCTATCATAATAATGTAATATGAATCATAGCCTCCCCACCACCACCCTTCCTTGTAATTACCTGTGCTGTAATATCTTAACTTTCCATACAGCCAGGCTCACTACTACCCTTCACAAGCCATGTTGATTGGGCCGCACTTGCACACAAACACACTACACGCCAGTGCACACAAAGCTGTTCGCTAACCCCTATGCTCTTTTCCTCCGAATGGTGAGGCTACGGCTTACTGCTCATCGCTCGGTCCAAATTTAAACAACAACCACAAGAAATAACAAGAACATAAAGTAACTGTTTTCTACCAGTATCCAAAAGCATGCTTGTTAGCTTAACCTAGTGGTTCTCAATTATTTTCTGTCATGCCCCCCCAGGGGACGAAAATGTTTTCACGCCCCCCTGATTCGAAATTGAGATACTGATAATATGTATTTATCTGGACTGTACAGTCTGACCTTGAAACTGAAAGCAGGAAAATGCAACAAAATGGTACTCTAGGGTCAAATTGCATGTTGAGTACAATACATTTGTACATGTTGGCAGGTCTGCAGTAACACTGAAAACACCCCCTGACAGTTGATTGATCGGTTGATTCTTTATGTCGAGCCACATGAAATACACAGAACAGAACACAATCAAAACGCACAGTTAGACAGGAAACAATTTGGCTTGAAATGTAGGTGTTAATGTGAATGGTAATGTGCTCTGTGATTGACTGGTGTCCAGGGTGTAGCGGTTCACCCTAACAGTCAGCTGGGATAGGCTCATTTCACATTTTGGCTGTCTAAAATTAAAACCCATTAAAGAATTAAAAAAATACATTTATTATTTGTCCACAGAATATATATATTTTTTTAGAGTTAAAAAAAAAAAAAACAGGTTCACACAGGTCCACATTAAAAAGGACATAAAACGTATTATTATTGTTGTTTTTTTACATTTTAAACCACGTGGACATTATTGTTAACAGTCCACTACAGAGACGTTTTTTTTGCACACAGAGTTAAATTTGGTTTGTAATTTTTTTTCTTCTTGTGCAAAATAACAAAATACAAGGTGTAACGTGAAACATTAACTAAGCAATGTCTTATTTACATAGAACAACTCTACCGATTTGTACCTTAATCTACTTGCATAACGGAATACACAAAACACAATTGTGAAGATCTGGTGTGGTACATGGTGGTCATCTGCAGCCATGTACAGTATTTCCAATTGTTTTTTGATGTCACCATGCTTACTATAATCATAAACAATCCAGACACACAGTTGCACACATACACATGAACTGCTTTTACATTATGCTTACATCGTAACACTAAATGCCAACATTTCCCCTCCAAGTTGTTTTTGATCTTGCTGCTCGTTTCCTGTCAAACTCTCACTGCAGAGTATGTAACATCTTTACGTGGCCCTTGTACTTGTCCGTCGGCGTACATGTGGATTCTTGCGCGTGTGTGCACCCGTACGTACGTAAGTGCGCAAGTGATGGGGCCGTGCAGTGGGGTGATATATATTCAGGTAGCTCATGCATTATGGAGCGTGCAGGTGAGAGCATCTAAATGTGAACTGCTGCTATGTGGAGAGTTCAGGGCCAATCTCGCCGCAGCCTATTCTATTAGCATAGAATCTCCATTTCAAATCGGACCTGTCAAAAGCCGCTGCCATGTTTTATTCAGGGGAGGGATATTGATCACATATTATGCATACATACAAATCTATATTGCATCACCTCCCCCCGACCAAACCTTTGATATGTTAATGAGGCTGCTTGCTTGCATTGCTTTGCTAGGTTAAAAAATGTCCACTTCTGGATTTCTAAACAAACCCATAAATGAATCTTACCACTACCACAAACTATCAGAATTCCTGTCCATTGTTTCTGTCAACTTTATTCTTCTCTCTTTTTTGGAAAAGAGAAAATGGCAACCTGGAACATGTTAAACTCAGAAAGTGAACAAACTATCTGTAAATGCTTAGACATGGAAATGTTTCTTATACTCCTTTTTTGGGCATCTTGACTTGTGCAAGTGATAATGTGATGTACTTCTGTTAAGCATGTTCAAAATGAAGCAGTACCACATTAGTGGCATACTGTATAGCATCATAGTAGTGCAGTTGTGGAAAAAACGGGAATAATGCATGGGGATTGATTCGTTACTCCTGGATAACACGTCTTCAGCAAAAAAGTAAGAAAATGAAAACGTAAAGCGATATTATACCAGGGAATTCTTCACCTTGACCATAGTCAGTTATCACAACCAATTCCCATTGAAAACATGTAGGCTTTTAAAAACACCCCATTTTATGTAGACATGGCCTATATTCTTTTGCGGTTTCACTTGTGTCAATTGAGGCTAGTATGGATGGTCGGGGCGCAGCTCAACGTCCGCTTTTCACAGGCACCGGCATCACCCTGTCTTCAGTAACTGTCTTCAGTAAGGTCAGAATGTGTTTTTTTTCCCCCAGTCCACATTCTAACACCAACGGTGGATGCCTACTTCACCTATAACCACTTTTCAGGCATCTTGGTCAGAGATGACCTCTTTCTACCTACATGCATTAGAAGCCAACACATCACTTTAAGAGCTTTTCTTTGTCCATCAAAATGTGTTTCTATCAATATTTCTCCATGTGTTAACTCTGACCCGAGGCCATCTTCTGCCTATCACTATTATTCCTTATTTTTGTTGTCGTTGTTGTTGGTAACCCTCGCCACTGTGCTAAATCTCCGTGTTCAAAACGACTTGAGTGCTTGAGAGGTCAGGGTGTACAGTGGGGGAGGAGCACCATGTAGGCTTCAGCCATGATGTATGGCGCGTGCTTTTTCACCAAGGAAAAGGGTAAACCTTGTTCTTCCGTTTTGTACCAAGGTTTGGATCAGTGTTTCATTAACTGTCCTGGCACTTCATTTTATTGTATATTTT
This sequence comes from Oostethus manadensis, assembly GCA_024372805.1. Taxonomy (NCBI): domain Eukaryota; kingdom Metazoa; phylum Chordata; class Actinopteri; order Syngnathiformes; family Syngnathidae; genus Oostethus; species Oostethus manadensis. Next base: position 1,007,717 of record QODF01000278.1, read on the forward strand.
CTTTTAAGCGTCTTATCCGTTCATCTGTTCCCTTAGCAACCGTTTCCAAGGTGCCCAGTCCCAAGCGCTGAAGTGTCCAGTGATGTGATGCGTGCATAACTCCACACCTGTCATTCGTTTCTGCCTTAGTAGGTGGCAAAATGTTTATTTATTTGCCTTATTGCACACTCTTCTTTCCATTATCTCTTTTAACCCTTTACATGGTCATGGTCATGGCTTATTTATTGCGAACATGCTTAAAAAGTTACATTAAGCTTACACTTACACAGGTCAACTCCGAAAAAGAAGTAGGTAGAAGTACATCACATTTAATCCTAATCCTTCTCCTTGTCTCATCAATTAGTAATAATCCTGTGTTTTACATGTTTACACTTCACAAACGTCCTATGTTTAAATGTTATTTTTTTCCTAATCGTTTTCTACTCAGGAGAGAAAAAACACATGATGTGTAAGAATAGATATAAATAAGAATAGAACGACATCTCATATACTTCAGAACTACTAATAATTTTTTCATTCGTGTGCCGCTGGCGAATAAATGAGGAAGCAGTAGCTCATTCCTTGCAACAAGCTACAAGGGAACTCACAACAAGCGTGTCAACCCGTTGGCAATCGCAGGATGTCATTACTCAACAGTCTGACACCGGGTGTCCTCTAGGAAAGAAGGCTACAATTATCCCACAGCCACTTAACACGCAACGGGTAGGCAAGAAAGATACAAGACAAGTACATTGCCGTGATTGCAGCTGAATGGGAAGTGGCTAACGTAGTTTTTTTATTTTACATTCATATTGGTGCTTCTTCTTCTTTTCCTTTCGGCTTATCCCGTTAGGGGTCGCCACAGCGAATCAATTGCCTCCATCTAACTCTGTCTTCTGTATCCTCTTCTCTTGCGCCAACTACCTTCATGTCCTCTTTCACTACATCCATAAACCTCCTCTTTGGTCTTCCTCTAGGCCTCCTGCCTGGCAATTCAAAACTCAGCATCCTTCTACCAATATATTCACTATCTCTCCTCTGGACATGTCCGAACCATCTCAGTCTGGCCTCTCTGACTTTATCTCCAAAACCTCTAACATGTGCTGTCCCTCTGATGTGCTCATTCCTGATCCTGTCCATCCTGGTCACACCCAAAGAGAACCTCAGCATCTTCATCTCTGCTACCTCCAGCTCTGCCTCCTGTCTTTTCCTCAGCGGCACTGTCTCTAAACCAAACAACATGGCTGGTCTTACCACAGTTTTGTACACCTTTCCTTTCATTTTAGCTGAAACTCTTCTATCACACATCACACCCGACACTTTTCTCCACCCATTCCAGCCTGCCTGCACACGCTTCTTCACCTCTTTTCCACACTCTCCATTGCTCTGGACTGTTGACCCTAAGTACTTAAAATCCTCCACCTTCTTTATCTCTTCTCCCTGTAACCTCACTCTTCCACTTGGGTCCCTCTCATTTACACACATGTACTCCGTCTTGCTGCGGCTGACCTTCATTCCTCTCCTTTCCAGGGCAAACCTCCACCCCTCAAGCTTCTCCTCCACCTGTTCCCTGCTCTCACTACATATCACAATGTCATCTGCAAACATCATAGTCCATGGAGATTCCTGTCTAACCTCGTCCGTCAGCCTGTCCATCACCATAGCAAACAAGAAGGGGCTCAGAGCTGATCCCTGATGGAGTCCCACCTTCACTCGGAACTCCTCTGTCACACCTGCAGCACACCTCACTACTGTCTTACAGTCCTCGTACATGTCCTGCACCGCTCTAACATACTTCTCTGCCACTCCAGACTTCCTCATACAATACCACAGTTCCTCTCTGGGCACCCTGTCATAAGCTTTCTCCAGATCTACAAAAACACAATGCAGCTCCCTCTGACCTTCCCTGTACTTCTCCATCAACATCCTCAAAGCAAATACTGCATCTGTTGTACTCTTTTTTGGCATAAAACCGTACTGCTGCTCACAAATGCTCACGTTTGCCCTTAGTCTAGCTTCAACTACTCTTTCCCATAACTTCATTGTATGGCTCATCAGCTTTATTCCTCTGTAGTTGCCACAACTCTGCACATCTCCCTTGTTCTTAAAAATGGGCACCAGCACACTTCTCCTCCATTCCTCAGGCATCTTCTCATTATCTAAGATCTTGTTAAACAACCCGGTCAGGAACTCTACTGCCACCTCTCCTAGACACTTCCATACCTCCACAGGTATATCATCAGGACCGAGTGCCTTTCCATTCTTCATCCTCTTCAATGCCCTCCTCACTTCTTCCTTACTAATCTTTGCTACTTCCTGGTCCACAACAGTCACCTCTTCTACTCTTTGTTCTCTCTCATTTTCCTCATTCATCAACTCTTCAAAGTACTCTTTCCATCTTCCCATGACACTACTGGCACCTGTCAATACCCTTCCATCCCTATCCTTCATCACCCTAACCTGCTGCACGTCCTTCCCATCTCTGTCCCTCTGCCTTGCCAACCTGTATAGATCTTTCTCTCCCTCCTTGCTGTCCAACCTAGCATACAAGTCATCATAAGCCCCTTGTTTGGCCTTTGCCACCTTTACTTTCACCTTACGCTGCATCTCTCTGTACTCCTGTCTACTCTCTTCAGTCCTCTCAGTGTCCCACTTCTTCTTAGCTAACCTCTTACTCTGTATACACTCCTGCACCTCCTCATTCCACCACCAAATCTCCTTATCTACTTTCCTTCCAGACGACAAGTACTCTTCTACTTGTTTCCCTGATCACAGTAGCTGTAGTTGTCCAGTCATCTGGAGGACTTCCTGTCCACCCATAGCCTTTTTCAACTCCTTCCTAAAAGTCACACAACACTCCTCCTTTTTCAGCTTCCACCATTTTTGTCCTCTGCTCTGCCGTTACCCTCTTCATCCTTCTCACGCTATAGTCATCCACCACACCACCATCCTATGCTGTCTGGCGACACTCTCACCTACCATTGCTTTGCAGTCACTGGCCTCCTTCCGGTTACACCTTCTACACAAGATGCAGTCTGTGTGCTCCTACCTCCACTCTTATAGGTCACCCTATGTCCTCTCAGTGTCCCACTTCTTCTTAGCTAACCTCTTACTCTGTATACACTCCTGCACCTCCTCATTCCACCACCAAGTCTCCTTATCTACTTTCCTTCCAGATGACACACCAAGTACTCTCCTACCTGTCTCCCTGATCACAGTAGCTGTAGTTGTCCAGTCATCTCGAAGGACTTCCTGGCCACCCATAGCCTTTTTCAACTCCTTCCTAAATGTCACGCAACACTCCTCCTTTTTCAGCTTTCACCATTTTGTCCTCTGCTCTGCCTTTACCTTCTTCATCCTTCTCACCACTAGAGTCAACCTACACACCACCATCCTATGCTGTTTGGCTACACTCTCACCTACCACTGCTTTGCAGTCACTGACCTTCTACACAAGATGTAGTCTACCTGTGTGCTTGTGTTGTATATTTCTTACCCACCTTTTGCGAGTTAAGTTACTGTGTGATGATTGTCGCGTCCTTTCTTAGATGACCCTGTTAGTCAGACACTTAGGTTGAGGAATAATCTCCTATGATTTTCAGGGGGTTGACAAGCTTGTTTGTTTTATATTTCATGATTGGCTCCTGCCAAATGAAGTGCTACCTGTTCCTCACAGACTCATGATCGCCACAAAATGCCATTTTATGATGTGGACATGTGCAGTTTATAGTGCGGTGTGGCTTATGTATGTACAAATCTGTTTTTCTCTCTAAATTTAGTGGGTGCTGCTTATACACCGTAAATTCCGGTGCAATTCTTGATATTTTTGAAATTGGCATACATGATTAGTTTAATGTTGCCGCATTTCCAATTCCAGATCTTCATGCTCAGCAAGCCGTGTGTTTGTAGTGCTGTTGCTGGCAAACGTCGGTGATTATTTATTCCATCAGCCTCCATCAGTCCGTTTGTTTGTTGTGTCTTTCATTTTTCTTGTGGTCCAAATGATGTGATTTTTATAATTTGTCAAATTCCTTGATGTTTTTGACAACAAGTACTTTGGCTCCATCCAGTTCTTCATTTAACTGGATGTAGACTTTGCAGTGGCACTCCATGCGTATTGTATTTTTTCCCCCAATCCACATTCTAACACCAACTGTGTATTTGTTTTTTTATTTAGCAGTCTGTCTGATTTGTTTCGGATTTAAACCCGCAGTCACAGAATAGTTGTGTTTTTACGCTGCTTTATCTTCGCCCCGGCTGTTAAGAGCCTGGCAGTTGAGCTGCCCTCTGTTCACGGTGTACATGACGCTCTACATCTGCGCCATGTTTAAAAGGTCATTTGTCAAATCTGACATTTTCTGCCCTTACCAAAGGTTTCCTCAATATCCCTAGCCGTCTTCCTCCAAATCAGAATTTATGTTTCTCATCTATTTGTTTGGTTTTTGTGTAAACCTTTAGTGACAACAAATATGGCTTCAGTGCCACAACACATCAGGAAAAATAGAGGCTTCTGAATACTATCATTGTGTAATGTCCAATGCACTAACATGACAGATGTCCTCCCCATTGTGTCTGCGTGCAGGTGTGTGTGTTGGTTGCCTGGGTAGTGGAGTCAAGGATTCCTAGAAATGTCAATTGTAACTAGTAGGTTCAGTACACATACATTCACACACTCAGTGAAGTCTGACTGCGGCGTGTGTGTGTGTTTTTCTACAGAATGTTTTATGTGCCTTTTCATTCGTCTTCTACTTGAGTTTTCGCCAACACAAAATTACCTATCTACCAATATCATGATCTGGCTAAACAGAAAAAAAATAATATACAGTCGTCCCTCACTCCATTGCAGTTCACGGGTTCGTGGTTGATTTGTGGTTGATTATTTTGTAGCTAAAACTCAACTGAATCCAGGACATTTATTGAAACACACAAGGGCAAGAGACTTATTTATGTCTTAACTGGCTTATTTTCTCTTATTCTATCTACTATATTAGCTTATAAAAGTTTATACTGTGGGTGACTACAGGTATGTTATTTCATGTCTGGGGGATTCTAATAATGGTAAAATGTTGTATTATAAACTCATAAAAGAGCTTTTATGCTCTAACTACAAAAATATTGGCACTTTTGTTTGCAACTTCTATGTATATTGTTTATTACTTTTTGCATCCATACAAAGTTCAAACAGTGTAAGCCACATGCATACTGTATAATAGATTTATAGGTATTGATTTTTTTGATTCAAGATATACTGTAGATTTTATGTGCAAAAAAATTAATTTTTATTGGGAAAAAGTTGACATTTTGGAAGTTGGACGTTTTTTTAAAAGTGAAGATGATAAAAGCAATAATACATTTCATCAAAAGTTAAGGTGTACCCCACCTCTCACCAAAATCTGCTGGGATAGGTTCCAGCACACCCCCGCGATCCCAATGAGGATAAGCGGCATAGAAAATGGATGGATGGATAAAATGTATTTATTTTATTTGTAAAAACTAGGCACTAGGAAATACAATTGTAAATTGTAATTTCCCTACTATCTAGACCAATACTACAATATGACAAAAAAGCATAAAGCTTTTGGTGGTTTACATTTACACACCACACTTTAGTGCCCTCCACTCTATTAGAAGCCATGCCTCAGTTAAATACCTGGTGTCCACTTGAATAAATGCCACACTTCATCTAGACACCTCCTTTTCCTCCCTAAAAAAGTGAAAAATAATTTTAATTACCTTTACTTTAACTATTCATGTTAAGCATTGCCTTGCCGGTTTGTAACCGATAGAACCACCAGAGCAGATGCGACATCTGTACAGCTGACAAAGCTCATTTCATCATCAAATATTGTAATGCAGTATATATTATTACCTCTTGTACTATAGATACCTGGTACTTTCTGCAGTTGATTAAATGTATGGCCCTGGACACTGTATAAGCAAAGCGAAAGTGTATTTTTTTACCCAAGTAACCGTGTTTGTGTGTGAAGTTAATGTCTCTCCTAGCTGGGGTGAAGCGAGGCAGAGTTCTGGGGCACTAGTGGGCTTTTTGAATGAACTCTGCGGTCACGCAGACAAATCAATGGTAAAGAGTAACGACATTTACTAGCTAATATGTCTGCCTACCTTCCTCCTCGCTTACTTTTATGCCACCTCCGCGTCTTCAACTTGCACCGTAAACTGTTTCCATTTCTTCATGTTTGTGATAATACACGTCTTTTATCTCTGTCACTTCTTGCTCTCTATTGGTCTGTCTATCCTCTAACTCCCCCCTCTCTCTCTCTCTCTCTCTATTGATCCAGTCATAGTTTTCTCAGTCTTCACAGTGCAGAGCTGCTCTAATCAATACAGATAATTGTCTGCTCTCTCCCGATGCCAAACACAGTCTCCCCCTCTCTCCTTTTTATCAATGAACCCCGAGTCTTTCCTCGGCTGCCGTGCCCTCCCCTCAGACAGGGATTCCCCCTCCCCTAATGACGGAAGATAACCTGCTTTCTTTACCGATTTTCTCACCCCCCACCCCCCCTTTATCCCTGCCTCCCTTTTCCTCCCTCGTTCATCGATTACCGTGAGAGTCAGGGACCGGTCTGACCGCCCTACAGATGTAAACATGCACAGCGCTCATGTTGCGGTTTATTTGTGGTTTGACCACTGTGGGCCAGCTCCCACACCCCCTCATATCACCGCCATCTTTCCCCACCCTGTATAATGTACACTCCACATACATCATGTATGTGACACTCACTATGGGTTGCTTTGGAAGACATGCTAGCAAACAATACAGAAATTGTCAAGGTTATAAAATCATTCGACAAATGGTCAAAGATTTATGTGCAATTAGTTCTGCCAGTGCCCCTACAAAGATGTTTTGCTTAATGGCAGCCATGTTTTTCAACCAATATTGCTCAAATTTTACAAACATTTGCTTGTCAGTCCTCTAAAGTTGTGTACCAAATTGTGTGGTGATTCATCTAAACCAGGGTTGTCCGAGTCTGTTTTTATATTGACCAAATCTGTAGTAATTTTATAAGAATAAAGTAAAAATATTAAGAGAAAAAAAGTTGTACTTTAACTGGAATAACATCTTAATATTATGAGGAAAAATTATGACGCATTGTAAAAAGCACCGGACCGCCAGATGCGGAGATAATACTTTAATAGTTCATGCTGGTAACAAAAGGTGGTGGTGCGTAAGGGCTTAACAGAAAACTGGGACCACAAACAAAATTCCGATAAGTAAACAGGTGGCCAAGCCGGAAAGCTGGCGAGTCAACTGGGCTCACCTGAGGAGACACTTGAGTAAGTCTTAGTCCAACAAGTAATAATATAATTACTATAGTAATAATAATAGTAATAATATAAATGCAGACCAAACAGCACGTCTGTGAAAGTTGCCAACAGTTAAGCCAACATCTGCCGATCGAGCAAAGACGACGAAACCAGCATCTCCCAGTTGCTGTCCATCTGCTTAAGTATGATATGTCCAAACCAGCTCAGGTGCGCTCAGCTGCCCCGCCTCCAGCTAGTGAAGAAGCCCCTGGAAAGAAAAAGAAAACACAGGAAAGAAGGAGAAGCAAGGAGAATTAACAAATTATTTTTTAAAAGTCAGAATTATGAGGAACCACAAATAAAGTTGTTGTTTTTTTTAATTAGGCGGTGGAAAATTTCGAATGTTATGACAATATTATGGAAATAAAGTCACAATACTGAGAAAGTGACAAAATTTACAAGAAGAAAGTTGAAATAGTTGCATTTTTATGATTGCAAACTCATAATATTACAAGGGATGACTTAATTATAGTACCATGGAGTTGTTGCAGTGCAGTTGTTGTGGAGTTGTCTTTTTTTGGAAAATTAGGCTGAAGAAAATGTCATAATAGTATGGGAATAAAGTCATAATATTATGAGAAGAAAAGTTTAAGTATAAAGTTGAAATACTGTATTTGTGGAAAAAACAGCAAAAATGGGGAAAAAAAAGAGATTCAAGTTTATACTAATAATATACTCTTTTATATTATTACAAAGCTGAGATGCTTTTTTTTCTTGAAACATGTTAAACTTTTTAGAATATCCACATGTGTTGCTTTACAAAACATCACAGTGGCCCTTGCATCCTTTCATTTTCAGTATGTGTTCTGTATGTCTGTGTGTGTGTGTGTGTGTGTGTGTTTTGAATGGAATGATGTGGTGTGTAACTTCTCCACTGGTTTTAGGTTATACAAGCCAGTTAGCATTAGCATCAATTCCTTGTCAATGGAAAACTCATTCGAGAAGTCGCCATGTGTTATATTATAATATACAGTAGTGAGGAAAAAGTCGACCAGTCCAAGGTCTACCTTGCCTCTTGCCCAAAGTCAGCTGGGATAGGCTCCAGCATACCCCTGCTACCTTATTGTGAATAAGCGGCATAGAAAATGTATGGATGGAAGGTGTTAAATATTAGTACATGACGACACAACTGAAAACAAGATGCAGTTTTGAAATTCAATGTTTTATTATAAAGGGGAGAAAAACTTCAAATCTACTTGGCCATGTGTGAAAATAACTGGTTGAATCACCCTCAGCAGCAGCAACTTCAATCAAGCGTTTGCAATACTGGTCCACTCATCTTTGCAAAATGATAATAATGTAATTCAACCACATTAGATAATTTTGAATGAAGCACCTTTTTAAAGTCATGCCACAGCATCTCAATAGGATTCAGGTCAGGACTTTGACTAGGCCATTCCAAAGTTTTCATTTTGTTTTTCTTCAGCCATTTAGAAGTGGACTTGCTGGTGTGTTTTGAATTATTGTCCTACTGTAGAACCCCTGAAGTTCCTTTCAGCTTGTGGTTACGAACATTTATCACAGCTGGTCTTCCAGGCCCTGAGGCAGAAAAACAGCACTAGATCATCACACTACCCCCACAATATTTTACTGTTGGTATGATGTTCTTTTTCTGAAATGTGGCACTTTTACACTAAATGTAATTGGACACACACCTTCCAAAAAGGTCAACCTTTGTCTTCTCAGTCCATAGAATTTTTTTCCCAAAGATCTTGCAGATCATCAAGATGTTTTCAGGCCAAACTAAGACAAGCCTTATGGTTCTTTTTGTTGAAAGGTGGTTTTTGTCTTGGGACTCTGCCATGCAGGCTGTTTTTGCACAGTGTCTTTCTTATGGTGGACTAATGAACACTGACCTTAACTGAGGCGAGTGATTCCTGCTGTTGTTTGTATGTTGTTGTAGGGTCTTTTGTGACCTCTTGGATGAGTTGCCGCACTTTTGGGGTAATTTTGGTTGGCTGGCCACACCTGTGAGGATTCACCGCTGCCATTTGTGGATAATGGCTCTCACTGTGGTTCACTGGAGTCCCAAAGCTTTAGAAATGGCTTTATTACCTTTCCAGAGGTGTAGATCGCAATTAATCTCAGTTATGTGGGCAACAGGTGGGCAATCACTTTTTTCATCAGGGGCATGTAGGTTTGGATTTTTTTTCTCCCTTAGTTTAAGTGTGACAAACATGCAAAAAAAAAAGAAAAAAGAAATCAGGTAGGGGTCAAATGCTTTTTCACACCACTGTATATTATTTTAATCAGGCATCAGTATTTCTGGAAATGTATATATTATTATTCAATATTATGAAAACTTTTGTAATACTCTATGCCTGTTACTCTCTGCATCTGAATAAATAATAATATATTTCAGTAAGCCCTTCAGTAGACCTTTACAGTCTGTTTAGTTTAATCATGGAAACTTCCACAATTTATTATCAAGGTAAGTTATAATCAAATAATTTGCACATTATTGAGGTTGTCGTCTGCATTAGATTATTGCCCCTCTGACAGTGTCCATCATAACTTAGCATTATCTCTGTTAAGGGAAATGGACCAGAATGTTGCGATTGTGTGTCAAACCTACTTTTCCATAAGTACTTTATTCAAAAGATGCACTATTCAGCCTTTAACGAAAATATACAACGGAGTCTTGCAGTTAAGCCAAGATAAATTAAAGAGTTGCAAGTGTAGACTGGAGTGAACATTCTAGCCGATTGCACACTGTCTTTTTGTGTCTGTACATGTGTAATACTGTGTGTTTAATAATGCATCCAGCCCACAAGGGCCTGCAGGTATTATGTGTGCGTGTCAGATGTGTGAGTCTCTGATGTATACTCTATCACTGAAGCCAATCTGGAGCTGCACATTAAACCGCACATGCAATATCAACGCCAATATATCTGTATGGCAAAAGAGAAAGCCTATACGTGTGTATATATAGCCAATGTTTACACAAATATCTCATATCCATTCACATCTGCTTTCAGGTGATAGGCTTATGTATTTGGTCTTTCCCACAAGGGGGAGAATGTGAGATGGAAACATTGGCGCACTTATCAGTCATGATGTAGGTCACAACAGAATGATTTGCTACAGTATGTGGAGAGATGAAGGGGGAGGGGGCAATACTGCCAATATTTTTGTGTGTTTGAACTGAAAGGTGGACTGTAGATTTGTCATAGCATCTTACTCAATGGCCAGCCAGATAAACTGGCTTTTTACCAATTTCCCCCCCTGTTCGACATGAAATGGAGGGATTGAAACAGTTGTCCAGTTTTGGAGGTAGTAACAGAGGCGGTATGGTTGTCTGTGTGAAAAGAAATAGCAAAAATCGAGAGCAGGTTTGTGACATTTAACTTCCCCTGTTGTGTTGAAAGCAATCATTGCTGTATTTATACATCACGCCAGACGTTGATGGAATTTTATGATAGCAGGCTTCCAATTACGACAACTTGGGTCTTTGTACAACGCTCAGATTAACAAATGTTGGATCTGTTGTGTTTGTTTCCAGCCTTTATACACTTGTGCCTTTTACACAGAAAACAAACAAAAGTGCTTTCACAGAAACAAGGCATCTAGCAATCACGTAATTAGATGTGTAAAGACTCAGTGCCAACGTCTGGAGTGATGTTTGTCAGACAATTGTGCTCAACACAACTGGGTGGGGGAAAAAGTCAGTTAAATTTCACACCCCTGTTCCGTCATTGTGGAATGCCGCAGCTACAGTATGTGCGTTTTCACACAGAAACATGGCATTTAGCAAAAAATATAATTACATCAATGACAATGTCACTGCCACCATTTGGGGCAGTGTGTCTGAGTGAAGCGTCTGGTGCATCATATATACTAGCAAGAACAGATATTGAAGAGAAATGGAGAAAGAAAAGGGTATTTGGAATGGTAAGTTTAGCTGCAAGGCCCTGGCAGATGGACATATTTGTATCTACTGTAGCTCTTAGTTGAGTTGTCACAGACTACGTACATCGACTGCCAAAGAAGTGAGGAGGTGGAGCACTATGTGGAATATTTATTATTTATTCATTTATTTGAGTATCACAACTAACTAGTGTTTTTTTTTATACGTCTCTTGATTGATTTTTTTGCTTTGAACTGCAAGCTAAAATTTGGGTTACAAGCTGCTAGTTACCAGCAGGCATAGTGCAGGACAGCTATTTGGGGGCTGAGGATGAGAACGGCTGTAAATAGCATTATAGCAGCACACTAGCTAGTCACCGGGAAAGATTTTCAGCAAAACATACGTACATTATAGCCATCTAATTTATCTTATTCATTATGTATAGTGTAAAACTATGACAGGAACAACATCAAAGTCAAAGCACAGAATGTATACAGACCCACTGTCCACCAGTTTGTTTTTCAGAGAGGTGCAGTGCACAAATATGCACACATAAGTTTATAAAATCTTACCTTTATCAGCATTTGGGACCAAATATGAGGTCAAAGGAAAGGGCAAAAAATACAGGATAGTAGTGTATCAGTTCAGTGTGGGAAAAAGTTAGAAGGTGCGTTCAAGGACCGTTGAATAAAGCAGGGCAGGTTACCACTGTGGGATTTCTAACTCAATATTATTTTTTAAATAAAATAATGGCCCATATTTCCAAAACTGATATCCCTTTACATGAAATTTGATGGTGTTATTTAGAAAGATTTTTTTTTGTCATTGCGCCTGAACATTTCCTGCGGCCAGCTGGAACCTGCCTTACAGCATGCCGGGGAATATGTCATGCTTGTTTACACATTTGAAAATACTGTAAGAATGCCACTTTTATAATTTTATAATGTAAGATTAATGTCTACATCAGCAAATGTAATAATTGAATCATATCTTTTGTACACAGTATCCAATCATATTACATTGTTCTGTTTAAAAAAAAAGATTTACATCCCTATTTATTATGGATAAAAAAACTTCTTCAATCTGCTATTAATTGCATTTAATTATGAGTTAACTACGGACAAGATGTGATTGAATGTTTTAATTAGTTGACAGCTCAAATTTTTATTCATCACACATAAAGTAATCTATCATAAACGTATTACGTCACGAATAATTGTGGGAACTAATGCATCAAGGTGTGAAAGGGGTTATGATGGATTATTTGTGTTTGTGTGTTTAGCACAGAGGTCCTGCAAAAAAACCATCCACTTTAGTGTTTTACACAGAACCCAGTGAAGGTGGGACATTGCAACTGTGCACGCTTTCACACAGCAACACGGATTATACTTACACACAGGCCATATCCTGCCTCTGTTACGGTGTTGATAGCGCCTCCAAAGGTGGAACATTTTGAGGTTGACTTCCTCCCCTTGTATTTCTTGTTGGTGCCTTTTTTTTGTAGAGAACTGTGGGGTGGAAAATGATGACTTTTGTTTTGGGGATTCAGGTTGCTTTAAGGGACAAACTGCAGCAGGAGGACAAGGGAGGCCAAGAAAATGACCGGTGAAGGTGGAAGGGGGCAGGTTGTTTATTGTTATATTTGGGAGGGGTCAGACGGGAAGACAGCAGGGATGCTGTTCTTTCCCCTCCCCTCCTTGGAGAGTTGATCCGACAACCCCCTAACCTTCCTCCAGCCCTCTGGTCATGGACTTGAACCCAGTAACCCCTCCCTGATGGACAATCTGTTCTGACTGTGGCGCTGTGCATGCCATTAACGGATAAACAACCCCTGTGTGAGTCAAGTGTTTGGTCAGTTGGCTTTGGCGTCAGGACCTGGCCACGCCCCCTTGTCATTAACAGCAAAACAAAGCTAGTCTATTGATTGTTATGGGAGGTTTGTAGACACTTTGAATGTAACAAGGTAGTAATGCACACCGTAAATATGGTTGAGATGCACTAGGAGGGGGATAAACAGGGAGGGATTTGGAAAGAGTGAGATTTTTTTGCGTTCCTTTATGCCTCAGTCCGTTTGAGTGTTGCTCATCACATCCAAGGACACTTCCTTCTCTATCCTTTCACATCTAACCTTTGAGAATACAACAGCAAGGAATTTGTATTTCCGACTTGCGAGTGAGAGGAGTATGTGTGTGCAGAAGCGGAGGGGGGGCTTTTGTTGAGGCTTTTTTTTCGACGGTCGTTGAGAAAGGGCCCGTTCAGCGCGTCCTCCGGCCTCCCCCCTCCATGGGGCCCCGATCGATACAAACTCGGAGCAATAAAGCTTTTCCCCTGTCATCTCTGCAGAATACAAAGCAGAATAGAGAGAGGGGGGGAGAAAAAGAGAGAGAGAAAGAAAGAGAGAGGGAGGTGAAAAGCTGTTCCGCTAGCCAGACCAATTTCCTAACCCGCCTCCTCCTCCTCGCTCGTTTCACCACCACAATCACTATCACCAGCACCACCTCCATCACCCCTCCCTTTCTCACCTCCTTCTCTTTATCTATCACTCTTTCACCTCTACCCTCCCCAGTGCACGAAATATACCCCGGACTCTGTAGCACATCTCTAAAATAAAGGCAGCATGAATAAAGTATATCAAAGATTCCCCCAACTCTATGAAAGTAAAAGAAGCACGCAATGAGGAAAAGTATGAAAAGGAAGGAATGCAGTGTGTAGAAAGCGGGCTGGGATGGGGGACAGGTGGGGGATATAGCACCAGGAGAAAGATAGATGTGGCGATACAGGTGTAGCGAGGAGGGGGCAGAATAGGAATATTGATGAAGGAGCTGACAAGGAAAAGGTGAAGGGGTCAAACAGCAATCCCTGGAATTGAGAGCCAATTACTGTAATTGTAATCTGGATACAAAGGAGGCGCAAGCAGTGACAGGCCGCCGTGCACACACACAAAGAGCGAACAAGAGGGAGTGTGTGTGTGTGTGTCTCGAGATGCTGCGTTGATTGTTCTGTCCGTGAATTTCTGCGTTCCATTCTTCTCTGCTTGAATGGCAGCACAGGAGTTTGCCTGCCAATCAACTTGTGCTCTTGTCAATTTAATAATAATTCTGAGCGCCGACCTCCACGTCTCTTCAGACATCTCTTCATATATATATATATATATATATATCTGTATGTGTGTTTGTTCTTATATATTTCTTAGACTTTCTTGCTTTCACCCCCCACCACCCTCGCCCACCATGGTCCCTGTCTTTCATTGTCTCCTTTATTATAAGACAGCAAATCCTTCAACATCTCCTCTCCGCTACTTCGTTTTGTTGTATACTTGTAGAGGCTTTTGTGTGTACAGTATACACTCCACCACGTCCAACTTGCCCCACTTTACATTAATGCCATGCAATGGCCAATTAATGGCCATGCAAGAATGTGCTACTACTTTATCGCATGCCTTTAACAAGATCATCGTGCTCAGTTTAGATGCATTCATGTATTATTGTGGTTGTAGAACTGCGCTGCATTGAATTAATGAATCTCTGACAGAGCTCATCAAAACAGGGCACTGCTATCTTTGTTAAGGCATCATTTTTTTAAATAGTTGTGCAGATGTACCTAAGGTTGTGGCCAGTGAACCGACATTGTTCTATATGCTGGTTACCAGGGTTCCAAAATTAAAATATTTAATTACACATTGCATACATTAGTTCAGTCCTGGTATTTTGTTGTATATAATATAAATATACACTTTGTTGAAACAAATAATGCTACATTTATGTTAAAGTATGAACATGGCATTGCCAAGTTTCTGAAGTAAGAAAAAGAAAAATATACAAATATTTGATATATTTCTGATATCAACAATCTGAGCTAACATCAACAACCCAAAAATGAGTTAGATTATATTCGTCAAATTCAGTTATTGTGCAGGTCTTTTTTTTTGCTTTTGTGACTTTTTCTTTTGTTTGTGTGTATTTTATTGCATGTAATTTTAAAACAAACCCTACTAGTACTGGCCTGGTGGATAGCATGCTGGCCTCACAGTCAGGAGATTGTGGGTTTGTAGCTCCCCCATGGAACGTATCTGTGCGGAGTTTGCATTTTCTCCCCTTGGGTTCTCTCCCGCCTCTTGCCCAAAAACAGCTAGGATAGGCTCCAGCATTGCCCGACCCAAGTGAGGACAAATGGATGGATAAATTACTAGCATGTATTATTGTACTTGATTTAGTTTATTTTAATACGCAACACTTTTGCATATTACATACTGAAAATGTCACAGGCAATGTTTAATTTTAGGACAGTTTTGTTGTTATATTTAATTGAAAACGTATTCATTTTTTGCAGATTGTGAGCTCATTGTCATCTCCCTTTGCTTTTGAAAGCATCAGCGTCGCCCATCGTTGTAGCATCCCTGTTCCTCCTATTTCTCGGATCCTTCTTCTCCTTCGTCCCTCCTTACTAAATCCTCACCTTTCCTCCCTCCCGCTCCACTCTGCGGATGTCCCCTTTTTCCCGGGCCAACTCGTCCTGTCTCACTTTCAACATGGTCCCTGCTTGCTTTTTCATCATCATTGGCTCATTTTGTCAACTCTGTGTCTCCCTCTCATCCCTCACCCTTCCCTCCTTCCTCCCTCTCTTCTTCCTCCATTTCTCTCTCTCTGTCTCTCCTCCTCACCCTCCACCCTGCTCACTCCCCGGGGAGGTCAGTAATAATGGTAGTGATGGAGTGAGAGAGGGAGGTGCGATTATTGTCTTGTCGGGAGTCAGAGGAATCGATCGGCCCAGAAATATGAGGCGCAAGAAAGAGCCGCTGTGTCAGATACAATAACCACCCACTCCCGGGGGCTTACACGCACACACACACACACCCCCACACACACACATATATGCAATGAGAACATACACATTAATTTGTGGAGATGTAAGTTGCAGACACCCACACAGACTCTTTGGATTCTTCAGTTTTCATTAACAAACTTAGCGTTCATCCCTCTTCTGTGATCATGTGCATGTCTTGATCCGAGATAAAGCCACCATCATTCCTCATGCACGGATAAAGGGCAAAGGCGTGGAAAATGGCTTGCACACCTTTCACTGGCGCCGCTATAAACAGACACAAACACACATGCACACACGCAAACACACACACACACAGAGGCGTGCACGCTCACTCTGAGACCTTTCACTGCTGTTGCCAAGCAACGTGGCCGAGTGTCCAATCGGAGGCGAGTTGAGTGGCCGGTGATGTCACGGCTGCTGCTGACCAGCAAGGTCTGAGGAAAAAGGGAAAGTTTGAATGAAAGGTCGCACAAGAATCGTAATTTGTCATCATTTTAAGACGAAGGCTAATTGGTGATCAGACCTTCTCCTCCTCCTCCTCCTCAAGGCCGCTTGTCCCTCCCAGTTGTCCCCTTTTTTTCCCAGACAACAATTTGAGTGTCAACCTTGGGAGACAACAGCGTCCGTCTCCAGCCGGCTCCCTATGGGCTGATCATGTGATCTATAGCGGGCCCGTAGGTAAAAAGGTGTTTGGACAGGAGCGGAATAGGTGTTCCAAGTGTGTTGGCGGCGTGAGGTGTTTCCCATGGCAGCCAACACCGCTAGAGTGTACTTAAAGAAAACCTCTCTGCGCTGTTTATAATCCTGCCGCTCCTCATGGGGGCCGCAACCTGCAACCCGCCCAAAACACTAGACTGGATTTTTAATCTCTCACCTTGCAGTGTCGCAGCTCGTAGAGGACTTCCACGCGAGTCCCCGCCGTAAGACGAGGAATGTGATGGATTAGGTGAATTAGAGGTGCGGGCCTGTGGCGCCACTAGAAATAGGAAGGCTGAGCCCGAGAAGGGGGGCCGCTGGACTAGTTTAAAGACCTCAGAATAGGTTCGACAACAACCCATTACACACATCCTCCACCTTCCTCGCCGCCATCCTTTTCCGCTTCCCTCCTTTTTACCATTCTGTCCCTCTGTCTTTGTAACATCTCCCTATACCCCCATAGTCCACTCTGTGACAGTGGAGTGATTGATGGCTGCTCTAGAGGCCTCAGCCTCCGCCCATCTTCCTCCCCGGGGTCCAACTATCAGATTGTGTGTTTATGTGTGTGTGTTAGCTCATAATCCTACAAAATTTCTAAAAAAAATGATTGTGTCAATGCTCAGATGCTTTGGATTTATTATTTGTTGACTCCATTTTTGATACTTAACCACTTCTACAATACTCAATCACTTCCCACACGTTGAGCATCAAAACGTTCAGATCCTTCAGGACATGGCCGCTTGTGTTTTTCACGTTCCACAAATTCGTACTTTATCACTAATTCCACATTTTTTATGAATATAATTTTAACTGAAACTAGTTGAGAATTGTTGCAAGTTGCAGATACGTATCTCTACGGATTCTACCATTCAAAGGTCAAAGTAGACCATGTCCTGTCTCATTCAGGACATGATTGCTTGTATTATTCACATTCCAAAGATTAGTGGTTGTTTTTCACTTTCCAAAAAATCTCTTTTTTTTTGTTAAATTCACACTTCCAGTGACACAAAGTTGCACTGAAAGAGTATTGCTACAAATTCCACATTTCTCAAACAATTAAAAATATTTTACTTCCCAAAATGCTCCACATTTCCCATAATTTCTCATTTTCCACAGCAAATATTCAAATCTAAATGAATGTAGGATTGTAATAAGTTTCAAATATCTCAACCGATTCCAAACCATTCATACTTCAAAATATGCAGCTCATTCTAACATGGGTGCTTGTATTTTTTGCATTCCAAATTCCAAAAATTCAAAAAACAGGTAATGTGAAGAAGCACAAAAAAAGATTTTATCTGAATTGGGCAACATCCCTGCAAAAAGTGCCTCTCATGACCCCATGTGCCGCAGGTTACTGATGCTTGTTTGTATATTTCTACATCTGGAGCCCCAAAACGCTCCCGTTGGTTCATACGTTTATCAAGCCAACTATCATCTTAAATGGCAAAGCTGCATTGTTGCTAGGTCTGCTCTCCATGGCAACCAAGGCTAAGACCCCCCCCTGGGGGCAGGAAGACCCTCCGTGGCCATGAACTCCAAGTAGCAGACTTTGATAGTAGCGATAACCATGGCAAATATGCACACACACACACACACACACACGACACACACTCTGCTAGTTATGAGGACAGATTGAGGTTTGAACAAAGGTCGCGGCCAAAGCCGGACAGCCCAGGTGACCTCTGACCTAGAGATGCTCCCCCCAACACCACCGCCACCACACGCCTGACCCTAAGTCCAGTCACTCACACACACACAGACATGTCAACAAACACGCCTGCTGTGGGGGTCACGTCCAATTAGACAAACACATCTGCTGCCAAATAGGTCATCAGCTGACATCAATGGATTTGGTGTTACATCACCGTTAAGCATTTTGAGATTAATTAAGAAATGTTAATGAGAATTGTCATCTCAGTCCTTAAATTAATTGTAAATGGCAACGCTACACAAAAAGTAACACATTTTCTGTCCTAAAAGATGTAGATTTCTTTAATGATATCCTGAATATTAAGTTTTCAATTTGGACTTTTCACTTTCAATTATACAGTTATATATTTGTCCAGAAGAGGGTGCTACTTTTTCCCATTCCAAGCATGCAGCAAAATATGAATGTTTTCTACCGTCTTGCCACCGAATGTGTGAATATGCTTTTGTGTATTATTGTGTATTATATTACTAAAGAATATATGTTAACGTTCTGACTGAAAAATATAATTAGTATTTTCAATTCATTTCCATCAGTTTTTGGGAATTATTGTGCTAAGATTTTGTTTTACATCTGAAACTGACAGAATACTACTACTAATAATAATATCAAATACAACTTGAATATATATTTTGTGGATTTAAAAAGTAAAAAAAGAGTGGAATTATTTGAAAGCGTTCCCATCCCCCAAATATAATTAGTGTCTGAAGTACAGTAGTTTTTAAAAGACTGGCTTGTTCAAAATGGGAAGACCAATCTGACATATTTATAGCATTTTTTTAATATAAAGCTGGTATTATTAGGACACCTCGAGTGAATTTTTGTTTTAAATCTAGTGCTTTAAAATAAATGTAGGTGTGAACATTTTACCAATCTCATCTTATTTTGTCATTTGAGTCAAATGTGTGGGTGAATTTAAAGGACAGACTTGACCAATGGGCGTTAAAAAGAAAATAAAACCATATGAAGATAGATATAATGAATAAAAACACACACAAAAAACAAAAGAGAATAACCATAAAAGAGTATAATGGCTAACTCACATTCCAGCATTAAAATGCCAAAGAGAATAATTGTGCAATAAAATGATTTTTACTGTTCTTTTTACCGCAAATGTCCAGTGTGGTGCATATTTGAGAACAAAACTATACCACCTGAAGTATTTCTACTGTTGGGTTTGGGAACTGCTGCTGTTCTGGTGTGAGTTAGTGACCAGGCAGGAGAGGTCATTTAAGGCTCAAGAGTGCCACCTTGTGGTCAGCACCACCTACCATCGGTGCAACACTTCTCAAATCTCTTTTCATTAGCCAATCTGTTTTTAAAAAATCTGGAACATCTCTCCCACTGATTTATGTTTCAGTTTTTTTTTTAGCAGCCCCGTGGGCTGCGGTGATGGTGTCTCATCACATTTCCGCGGGTGACGGTGCCGCTGCGGCGCGTGCGGAGCTGTGTGGGATGGCCACCGCATCCATGCAGAATACCTACCCTGTGTGTGCGTGTGCGTGTGTGTGCGTGAGAGACTCTTTCCTTGCTTAGAGTGCAAACCTAAACAAACACAAAAAATATTCTTATAGTGTGGGAGCAATGGGGTCAAAATAGCAAACCCGTTTGTGTGCGTGTGCGTGCGTGCGTGCGAGTGGTAATTTCCAGCGGCACTTTCCAGCAGCCCCCTCTCTTCCTCTCCCCCTCTGTTGCTGTAGCCTCCTTTCTTTTCTGTCATTCCTATCCCGCCTTCTTCCCTCTGTTCGGCGTGCAATAGAGTTCCCACTCTTTTTACCCTCACTTCCTGTTGTAATGCAGGATGTGGTGGAGGGGGCGTGGCTTAGGTGAGCACGCGATAGAAGGAGAGAGAGAGAGTGAACGTAGGGGGTGCAGATGAAATGCTCGTATTTTCAATTTTTTTGCACACACACATGCAGTATATACATTGTTCGTCCACATGACCAACGCATCTACAACAGCAGTAGCAACCAAGAACGACTTCTTTTCCACGATGTGGTTGCCAGGTGAGCGTGCAGCGACTTGTGTGTGTGTGTGTGTGTGTGTGTGTGTGTCACTAATTAGGGAGCATCAGACAGCGAGGGGCGGCCTGGGGAGAAAGATGGACCCCAGTCAGGAAAGGTCAGACACCATGAATGTTTATGTTGAGGGCGGAATGCAAGTCTCCTGTCCTGCATGTGGTATGAGAAGGTTGCACTCCAGTGCCGTGTTCTGCCACTTTTAATTCAAATTCAGATGCCTTTAGAAATATGCCAGTGTTGCACATTGAGGGGTGTAAATAGACCGAAAAAGAGCAATAACACTTAACCTTGTTTTAATGGTCAGCATTGGGCCAACGGGGGGGTAATTGGAGATACCAATTACCCCTTAAATGTCTTCTGCCGCCCTCAGCAGAAATACTATTTCACTAATCAAGGCAGTTGCTTTGATTTTTTATTTATTTATTTATTTATTTTTTTACAATTTTCCATCAATAATAAGTTATTCATGACTCTATTCTTGATATAAGTCAGCTAAATTGCCCCCCCTTAATATCAAAGGTTCTAAACTGGTCTCAACCTGGAAACCTCAGTTTCCCATGATCATCCAGTTCAAGTATCAAAAGTACTTATATATACATATGTATTTCTTTTCAAAATAGCTTCTCATTTTATGAAACATAAATCAGACGTGCAAAGTGCACATCATAGAACATTATTAAATAAATGTGTAGGAACGTGTACAAATATAAATAAAGTGAAATGATTTGTCAATATTCTTCTTATCAAATACCAAAATCTTATATTCCACATTTATGTGCATTTAAAATAATACAATTTACATATGAATACAAATGAGTTAAATTCTATATTTTTTTGTACAAGCAATATAGAAAATGAATGAATGAATGAAAAATGTGTCCACGGCCCACTTTTGGACCTCTCCCCTAAAGTTGAGAATCACTGCTTTATACAGCACTAATTCCTACTTTTGGAAGTTTATGTAAGTTTTCAATACATTTACTAATTTTTGTCATAAATTGGGTGATTATATACGACTTGTAAAAAAATATATACAATATATATTATATTGAGTACTATATTTTTATCATTATTGAAATACACTCCAATGTTGTCTATCTATCTTGCTATCTAACTGTCTTATACATAGATAGACAGATATACATACATGATACTTTATGCTAATCTAAAATATAAACGCAACAACTTGTTTTTGCTCCCATTCAATTCAATGATCTAAAACTGTTTCACAGTGTTTCACTATGTACACAAAAAGCCTGTTTCTATCAAAAGTTTTTCACAAATCTGTCTAAATCTTAGTGAGCATTCCAAATGGTGATTGGAAAGCATGATTATTGCTTAGGTTTGCCTGAGGTTGGCCACAGTAAAAGGCCACTCCAAAATGTGCAGTTAAACTGTAACTTTTTGTGTAACTCTAATATTATTTAAATTATATTTACATTTTTATTGATTCATATTTTATTATAATCATTACCATAATTATTCCTGTTGTATACATGTTAAATTGATTAGCTGGAATAAATCACAAGTTCAATACTTTCTTTGTTCAACCATGGAAAAGTTGTTTTATGAAAATTAGAACAAAACCCTCCATCGCATTTTTTTGTTAATTGCACAGAACTACATTCCATATCCGGTCCATAGCACCAAGAAGAAAAACAATGCACAGCACAAAAAAGCTCTAATGGTCAATGTGAATACTTCACAATGCTTCATAGCTGCTAAATAGTTTCTTTTTTAACGTTTGCCAGAGGACATTATTTTTATTTCTACACCAGCCTGTGTTGCATCATTTTTTTCATGACACAGGATTATACAGCACAAAAGTGAGTGTATTGTGAATACACACTGGCGCTGAGATGCAAAGATAGCACCCATTACTGCACTGGCTTCACTGTGTGCCAAATAAACAGTGAATTATTTTTTTAAGGTGGTGCAGATGAAGTGAGAGTTGCACCTTTTAAATGGAACTATTCAGTGTGTGTGCTGCTAATATTAACAGAGTTGGCTTAAACACACACACACACTACTGTATTGGAGTGGCAACAAGGGGAAGTCAGGAGGGGGAAGTGAGAGAAAAGACACTGCATCTTGATATACTG
This sequence comes from Oostethus manadensis, assembly GCA_024372805.1. NCBI lineage: Eukaryota > Metazoa > Chordata > Actinopteri > Syngnathiformes > Syngnathidae > Oostethus > Oostethus manadensis. Next base: position 1,030,222 of record QODF01000278.1, read on the forward strand.
TCCCAGCACAGTATTAACAACCACATTATCCACCATGCTGCCATTTCCATGCCGTATATACTATATGTCGATCAATACACACTTTTCACCGTGTGCCTGCCAACGTGTACTCTAAGCACCTTTATATACGAGAGGCGTGACTTTAAGTACTGTACAGGAGAGGAGTGGCCATTATGGCTGTTTTATTACCATTAGTCTTTTTTCTGTTGTACAGTACGCTTGTTTGAGCGCTTGAGCTTAAAAAACTCGATCAGTGTCATTTTGTCAGTTTGCGTTGCAGTATAAATGTAAGACAATGTAGCGTCTCACAAGCCATGTCTGTGCTTGGGCCTGCTGCCAATATGCCTGGAAGTTTTATGCAGTAATCTATCACACTATGACAACATTATTTTTGCCTTAAAAATGTCGTGTAATATAACAAAAACGCTCATTTTGAATTTTTCAAAAGTATATTGAAGAAGTGGCAAGGCTCGGAAGACCTGCTATGAAAAACAATAAGTATCCACTTTTTTTCGGAAATTGAAGACCAAAGAGTAGGTCTGGCATTTATTTGCCTGTGTCTTTTACACATAACCCAGCAAAAGTGCTTTCACACAGCATCATGGCATTCTGCTATCAGACCATTTAGATGTGTCATCAGTCAGCGTCAGCGACTGATGTAACAGCTAATACTGGTCTGACAGCAGCCATTGCTTTCAACACGGCATACCAGGAGAACATATGAGTGTCGGGTGATAAGGTCACACCCCTATCCCAGCATTGCAGAATACCCTTACACACAGGCGCTGTATTCACTAGCTCTGAGCTGAGGATAAAATACAGTACACTTTGATGAAATGGTTGGTGTTATTCACTGAACACAATGGATATATACTGTATGTATATATATGTGTAAAAATCCATTATACTGCAGAAATGTGATCTACATGTAGAATAAAAAAAACCTGAGCAGCAGTATGAAATAAACATTTTCCTTCTTTATTTGAATTCTTTTCTTTCCTTACAGTGTTACCAGTGCTTAACAATCAACATACACAATGATAATGCTTGTATGGATAATTAACCTGAAGGTATTTAGGCAATGCAACTTTCATTTCAGTAATATCATTATTAGATTACATTTGACAGACTAAATCTTAAATCGTCATCATCACAGACTTCTCCTGAATTCAACTAATCACCCAGAGAAACAAATTAGCTTAGAGTCCCACACAAAATACACGTATACAAGAACCAGTGTTATAAACCTATAACATTATGACACGTACCCGTCTTTGTTTTTTGGGAACTTGAAAACTGACAAATCTGGTTTTTTGGACCATCTGTTTGAGCAATTAATGGCTGAGCAGTCTGCTGCTCACCATCACTTCTAGTGTCCTTGCTTATGATGCTACCTCATAAGGTGGATTTGCCACATCAACATCACCTGTGTGTTCTGAATGAACGGCACATACTCTAGAGAAAATACTGAAAAAGGACAGATACAGTATGAAACTTTTACAGGGAGCTGCATCAGGGCCTTAACAATAGATCCGGCATTTACCTGTGCCTTTTACACAGAACACAGAGAAGGCGGAATAACTCTCAGTTATTGCAGTTAATGTCCCAGCAACGCTACATTATTTGATTGAGTGTGAAGGTCGGCACCAGATGTATAAAATACATGTTGGATAGCGACAATTGCTTCCAACACAAAATTGGGCTTGGTCAACTTCATCACCCGTATGTTCTGTATAAACGGCACGGTCATGGTAAAGGGGAAGGAAACAAAGCATTGTCAAAGGGGCTTTAGGGTGCTAACAGTACACAGTACCCAGGAACACCGTATCCTGCCGTCAGATAATTGGATACGTGGTGACATCAATGCCTGTGTCTGGTGTGTGATATGCAGGCAACAGTGTTTTAAAAGGGTATGTAAGCTTTCTTACTCGTCCACGTCTCTTTCTGGTAACTATGAACACAATTATATTGATTTATCCGATTACAAGTCATCTTGGGTCAGCTTCTTATGACCAAGGCTCGCTGCTTCCCCCCAGTGGAGAGAAACACACATTTTGACCCCTTGGCTCAGCTTTGCTCTAAAAACTTTATAACTAAATCACCATATTTGTTGCTGCGGCTTCTCTTGGTACTAAAACTGTGTTATGGAAAGAGGAGGGGGGGGGGGGGTTATTATGCAGGTGGCAGATATAATTAGTCGGTCGTTGGGCAGATTTGCATGTTTTCACAAAAGGGAAGTAGGTGTGCGCGTGTGTGCGCATGTGTGTGTGCATTGAAGGTTATCAAATAGCAGCAACATAAACTTGTCTCACTGTTTGTTTGACTAAATACAAGTGCGGTAGCCCATAATAAGTCAAATAATAACTCAGGCTGTCGTCATGGAGAGTATGAACCAGCCAGCCACCAGGACTCGTAGTGAATGACACGACACACATTGTGAGACATTTTTAGCGCCAAAACAACTCCCACACAAACACCTCAAGCTAAATTTAGAACCAGCCGACACCTTTCACAGTCAGCCTACTCTGGCTTCGACCGCTAATTGGAAAGAATGAATGAATGAAAGTGGGCAGGATTGGACTCGTGACTGATTGAGCGTACAGTGAGAACCCTCCCACGCTGCACTTGAAGGCTTCTCAACACCCCCGCCCCCCTCCCCCCAACATTGAGTCACCAGCCACTACCTGACTCAGTAATTCATCTTGACTGACTTGTCCTGTGTCTGTGTGTGCAGATATCAGGATGTCAAGGCCAGCTGAGGTTGACAAACTAGGGGCTGACTCACCACTGGACAGCACAGGTGAGAGCATCTTCCACTGAATAATATTAAGTAATATTACAACAACCACTTTATATTATTAAAAAGCGCAGTAGTAATTTGAGAGAGAGTATGTAGCACTGTTAGTATTAAAGTTAGAAATTGCTGTTCTTCACATCTTTCCTTTGCTTTCCATTCAGAATCAGAACGCAATGGATCTGAATCTAATCACCAGGTACATTCATCTGATGATCATTTCCCGTTTGTTCATATTTTAAAACGTTTTTCCTCTTGAAACTAACGTAACGTGGATCAATCAGGTCGGTTGTTAATTTGGTGCCGTTGTTAAACCTTCATTATTTTGTACAGACATTGTTTTTAAACCAGTTTTACGCTCAGACAAGTGTCAATATCATACAACATCAAAAAATGATGTTGTATGAAAAATAGAAATAAGCTGTCCCAGCGTCACACTGTTGCAATGTTTTAAACTTTTAAAGTAAGGTTTTAACATTCTTAACAAGTCTAATAAAATGAGTTAGCCTTTCTTAAGAATGCCACACGAAATCAATACGATATTTCTTTGTATCGCGATCGAAATAAATGAATATTTGGACATTCGTTGAGCTGTAACCCCAATCTGTTCCAAAGTTTAACACCACATACAGACACAGACAAGCTTTTCCTAGTGGTTCTCACTGCTTGAATTTTAAAGTTACCACAGATTAGTCAGATTATAAAACATACATTATTTCCAAAGACGTGTTATACAGTATCTGTGACTGGGGCAAGAGGAGGGGTACACCCTGGACTGATCGCCAGCCAATCGTAGGGCACATATAGACAAGCAACTCAAACCTGTGGACAATTTAGAGTTGCCAGTTAACCTAACATGCATGCTTTTGGGGTGTGGGAGGATGGCAGAGTACCCGGAGAAAATCCACGCATGCACAAAGAGAACATGCAAACTCGACACAGAAATGTCAAGCGTATAGTATGTCTAAATAAAACAGAAATGTGTTAATTTAACAATATATGCTTATTATCGTAGTTGCAATTTGCTGTGTGTGGTGTAGAAGTGCACCACACTGATAGACGTTTCCAAAATTTGTATTGGTAACTGAATGCTAGTCGGCTCTCAGTTGATTGTGCAGGTGAAATTGAATTCATATTGTAGAAGTAAACATGATGTCAAACACAAAACACTTTAAAACTCATGATAAATGTAGGTAAATAGCATTTCCTTGTAATTTATGTTTGCTCTTTCTCCCCTTTGTGTTATTAACAACAGTCTTTTTCTCCTCTTCAAGGCTCAGTCAATGAAGGTCAATCCATTCTCCCTGTCGCCGAACCTCGGCAGCAGCAAGGTGAGTGTGTTTTGTCACTCCATGTCTGTGTGTATGCGTGTCTGGCCTCGTGTTTGCTCCCCTTTTGTGTTTTAACGTCACACGCTAAGTTGTATGTCGGCAGCGTGAGAGCTCTGAATTACTCCTTTGTCCCATCCCTTGTGGTTTCAATGTAAATAAACCAACAGACTGATGGTATTCCCCTTTTCCCAGAACTCCCATGCAGAGCCTAAATAAATCATAATGCTACAACTGGTACAAATTTGCATAAGCTGCGGGAGAATGCAAATAAGTGCTGGAAGAATAGCAGTCCCCTCCTCCTCGGAGAAAGATGATGCAGCTCTTCAGGTATAACTTCATGCGTTCCCTTTTTTAGAATAAGATGGAAGAGTGTGGCGAGATGTCCCCGGCGTTGACTCCCTCTCACGGCCCGACCCCCACCCAGACGGCCCTGCAACACACACAACTCATGCTGACCGGCTCCCAGCTCGCAGGGGTGAGACAACTCAAATGGCGCTTTGCTTGGCTTGCCTTCCCTGCTGCAAACTTTGCATTAACACTTTCTGCACGCTCCCTTTCCTGCATCTTTGCGTGGCAGCTCACAGCTCTGTTGCCGGCGCAGCAGCAGCTGTTGTTGCAGCAGGCTCAAGCGCAGCTCCTGGCTGCCGCCGTGCAGCAGTCCAGCGCAGCGCACGCTGCTCATGCCGCCCACGCCGCCGCCCAGGCCAATCAGCAAGCTCAGGCAGCCGCCGCAGCCAATCAGCAAACCCAGCAGCAGCAGCAGCAGCAAACGCAGCAGGCAGGACAGACAGGCCAGCAGCAGGGTCAGGGAAAGAGCACACAGGAACACACTGCCCAAAGCGTCCCTGCCCCACCTCCTCCGCCCCATCTTACCCTCTCTCAGCCAATCCAGCTCACCGCCCAGGTACTGGCAGCCAATCAAAGCCCCTCGCTCATGAACGGCCCGATCGAGGGAGCAGTCGTGGGCCACCCTGCAGCCTTGTTTCACCTCGCATGCATTTCCCCTGTCCCCTTTTGCTGTTCCTGCTTCTTCATTTTGAATTCATTCAAATATTCTCGTCATCATCAGGACATCCAGCAGTTGCTGCAACTCCAGCAGCTGGTGTTGGTGCCCGGCCACCCACTCCCGTCTCCTGCCCAGTTCCTCCTCCCACAAGCGCAGCAGGGACAGCAAGGTGGTGTGACCGAAATATTCTGGAATGACATCATAATTACCTCTAAAGTAGAACACAATAGGTTACGTGACCCGGTGGACTTCCGAGTATGTAACTTATTGACTCAAATATAAGTCTAGATTTGGTCTTATAGAGATGCTCATGCAAACCAACAGGTGGCGCCAAACAACCTCTCAGTGCTTTTTGTCTTGACACTCACATACACTCTTGATCTAGAAACACTGCCGTGTCTTGAGAAAACTGTGTTTGTTTTATTTACACAACACAGCTATCTGTTAATTTATTTAAAAACAGGAAGTAATGTGAGTGTGAATTAGTGTATTAAGCTGACACTTCCATAAACCCTTTAACTATACAGGCAAATGTCTCAACTAACTTTTTCATCAATAACTTATACAAGTGTCAAAATAAGTCAACATTTTTGTAATAATAAAGTAAATACTACTAAATTAAAGTAAAACCGCTCGTCCTTTGAAGATGCCTTAAATACACATACTGGAAGATGCCTTAAAGACACATACTGGAAAGGGCACAGGAAGGTGTATATTGTGAGCATCTGCATGCTAAACTTTATTTTTGTATATAATTGATACCAAATTAATTGTATCGAGCAGCCAGACCCTTTCCTTTGTGTGTGGTGGCATCCCTAATATGTCAAAGAAAAAGCAAAACATCTTGTGGAGTTAATTATTGTACTTTTAGGAACGTATTATTTTAACACCATATTGTTCCACTTTACCCCCGCGCCCACTCCATCATAAATATTTGCATCATATTTAAAACGTGTGCTTTTTTCAGGACTCCTGTCGACACCAAATCTTATTCCGCTACCTCAACAAAACCAAGGGAGTTTGCTGTCTGCTCCAACTAGAATGGGGCTGCAAGCACAGGTAGGTGGAAGACGTCATGCTGTCGTAGCCCCTCTTTTGGGCAGGAAACCATATGTGGTTACTTCCTGTGAGGCAGCTGCAGGTCCAAACAGTACAGGGTCAAGCAAAAGGGGGCACACTTAAAAACATGAAACAACTGGTTGGATACTGTGTTTCCTCAGCGAGACAAGAGCATGGAGGTGAGCGGCGGAGGAGGAGGGATGACGACAGTGTCCTCAGTGCCCTCTCACCCCGAGGAACCCAGCGACCTGGAAGAGCTAGAGCAGTTTGCCCGCACTTTCAAACAGAGACGTATCAAACTGGGCTTCACGCAGGTGCAGTAATAACATTTTGTGTGTGCGTGCGTGCGTGTGTGCATAATTTGGTGTTGAGCCTTGGTTTCTTTCCCATCCAGGGGGATGTGGGCCTGGCCATGGGGAAGCTGTACGGCAACGACTTTAGCCAGACCACCATCTCTCGTTTTGAGGCGCTCAACCTGAGCTTTAAGAACATGTGCAAGCTGAAGCCGCTGCTGGAGAAGTGGCTCAACGACGCAGGTGAAGCCCCATCCTCCTCCAAATGCGTCCATTAGAAGTGTGACGTTTGTGATTGTGTATGTTTGTAATTGCCCCCCTCCAGAGACCATGTCCATAGACAGCACCCTGCCCAGCCCCAGCTCGCTGTCAAGCCCCTCGCTGGGCTTCGACGGGGTGCCCGGCCGCCGCAGGAAGAAGAGAACCAGCATAGAGACAAATGTACGCGTTGCCCTGGAGCGTGCTTTCTTGACGGTAAGACATGGAGAGCTCCCTCGGGTTCTTGAAATCCTCAAAGTAAGTCTGCCATAATAATTCCCAACATATCAATAAATAATCAGCTGCTAGCTGTGGACGCACTAACCTTAAAGTCCGTTCTTCACTATGTCTGTTGTTTACTTAGCTTGTTGACAGCATAATGGCAAAGCTCTCAGTTTACCGGTCGATCTACGTTCCTCCCCTAACCTATGGTCATGAGCTTTGGGTAGTGACCGAAAGGACAAGTCGCAGGTACAAGCGGCTGAAATGAGCTTTGTCCACAGCGTGACTGTGCTCTCGCTTAGCGATAGGGTGAGAAGCACTGTCATCCGGGAGAGACTTGGAGTAGAACCGCTGCTGCTCCGCATTGAGAGGAGCCAGATGAGGTGGCTCGGGCATCTGGTTAGGATGCCCCCCGGACGCCTACCTGGGGAGGTGTTCAGGACACGTTTGACCGAAAGGAGACCTCAGGGAAAACCCAGGACACGTTAGAGAGACTATGTATCACAGCTGGCCTGGGAACCCCTCAGGATCTGCCAGGAAGAACTAGACAAAGTAGCCGGGGAGAGGGAAGTCTGGGCTTCCATGCTTAGGCAACTGCCCCCGCGACCCGACCTCGGATAAGCAGATGAAAATGGATGGATGGATGTAATCATAGTAATAGTATGTTCAGATACTATAGATAGATTTTAAAACATATTACTGTAATTAAATGAATGAATGTAATATTAATCAATATATTGTACCCCGCCTATCTGTCGATATTATCAATATTAATTATTGATAGTACTAATAGTAATAATGGTACTTAATATTATGGGTTACTTTCAAGGCATACATACCTACAGTATATGTAGTATAATATAGTAGTGTATTATAGTATATTGTAGATACCATATATAGTGTAATAGTATAGTATAATATAATAATATATAGTATAATATAGTATAGTATACTAATATAGTATTATATATTGAATATATAAATATAATGTGTATATATACAGGTATATACATATATATACAGTATATATATATTAAATACCATGAATTATACAGAAATAAAATATTACTAATTGTAATTTATTTTCTATATGTATAGATATGAATGTTTATACATTACAGCGGTACCTTGACTTACGAGTGCATTAACTTACGAGTTTTCCAGTATACGAGCTGCTACGTGGACAAAATTCTGCTTTGGCATAAGAGCTTTGATGTGACTTACNTTCCAAACCATTCATACTTCAAAATATGCAGCTCATTCTAACATGGGTGCTTGTATTTTTTGCATTCCAAATTCCAAAAATTCAAAAAACAGGTAATGTGAAGAAGCACAAAAAAAGATTTTATCTGAATTGGGCAACATCCCTGCAAAAAGTGCCTCTCATGACCCCATGTGCCGCAGGTTTCTGATGCTTGTTTGTATATTTCTACATCTGGAGCCCCAAAACGCTCCCGTTGGTTCATACGTTTATCAAGCCAACTATCATCTTAAATGGCAAAGCTGCATTGTTGCTAGGTCTGCTCTCCATGGCAACCAAGGCTAAGACCCCCCCCTGGGGGCAGGAAGACCCTCCGTGGCCATGAACTCCAAGTAGCAGACTTTGATAGTAGCGATAACCATGGCAAATATGCACACACACACACACACACACACGACACACACTCTGCTAGTTATGAGGACAGATTGAGGTTTGAACAAAGGTCGCGGCCAAAGCCGGACAGCCCAGGTGACCTCTGACCTAGAGATGCTCCCCCCAACACCACCGCCACCACACGCCTGACCCTAAGTCCAGTCACTCACACACACACAGACATGTCAACAAACACGCCTGCTGTGGGGGTCACGTCCAATTAGACAAACACATCTGCTGCCAAATAGGTCATCAGCTGACATCAATGGATTTGGTGTTACATCACCGTTAAGCATTTTGAGATTAATTAAGAAATGTTAATGAGAATTGTCATCTCAGTCCTTAAATTAATTGTAAATGGCAACGCTACACAAAAAGTAACACATTTTCTGTCCTAAAAGATGTAGATTTCTTTAATGATATCCTGAATATTAAGTTTTCAATTTGGACTTTTCACTTTCAATTATACAGTTATATATTTGTCCAGAAGAGGGTGCTACTTTTTCCCATTCCAAGCATGCAGCAAAATATGAATGTTTTCTACCGTCTTGCCACCGAATGTGTGAATATGCTTTTGTGTATTATTGTGTATTATATTACTAAAGAATATATGTTAACGTTCTGACTGAAAAATATAATTAGTATTTTCAATTCATTTCCATCAGTTTTTGGGAATTATTGTGCTAAGATTTTGTTTTACATCTGAAACTGACAGAATACTACTACTAATATTAATATCAAATACAACTTGAATATATATTTTGTGGATTTAAAAAGTAAAAAAAGAGTGGAATTATTTGAAAGCGTTCCCATCCCCCAAATATAATTAGTGTCTGAAGTACAGTAGTTTTTAAAAGACTGGCTTGTTCAAAATGGGAAGACCAATCTGACATATTTATAGCATTTTTTTAATATAAAGCTGGTATTATTAGGACACCTCGAGTGAATTTTTGTTTTAAATCTAGTGCTTTAAAATAAATGTAGGTGTGAACATTTTACCAATCTCATCTTATTTTGTCATTTGAGTCAAATGTGTGGGTGAATTTAAAGGACAGACTTGACCAATGGGCGTTAAAAAGAAAATAAAACCATATGAAGATAGATATAATGAATAAAAACACACACAAAAAACAAAAGAGAATAACCATAAAAGAGTATAATGGCTAACTCACATTCCAGCTTTAAAATGCCAAAGAGAATAATTGTGCTATAAAATGGTTTTTACTGTTCTTTTTACCGCAAATGTCCAGTGTGGTGCATATTTGAGAACAAAACTATACCACCTGAAGTATTTCTACTGTTGGGTTTGGGAACTGCTGCTGTTCTGGTGTGAGTTAGTGACCAGGCAGGAGAGGTCATTTAAGGCTCAAGAGTGCCACCTTGTGGTCAGCACCACCTACCATCGGTGCAACACTTCTCAAATCTCTTTTCATTAGCCAATCTGTTTTTAAAAAATCTGGAACATCTCTCCCACTGATTTATGTTTCAGTTTTTTTTTTAGCAGCCCCGTGGGCTGCGGTGATGGTGTCTCATCACATTTCCGCGGGTGACGGTGCCGCTGCGGCGCGTGCGGAGCTGTGTGGGATGGCCACCGCATCCATGCAGAATACCTACCCTGTGTGTGCGTGTGCGTGTGTGTGCGTGAGAGACTCTTTCCTTGCTTAGAGTGCAAACCTAAACAAACACAAAAAATATTCTTATAGTGTGGGAGCAATGGGGTCAAAATAGCAAACCCGTTTGTGTGCGTGTGCGTGCGTGCGTGCGAGTGGTAATTTCCAGCGGCACTTTCCAGCAGCCCCCTCTCTTCCTCTCCCCCTCTGTTGCTGTAGCCTCCTTTCTTTTCTGTCATTCCTATCCCGCCTTCTTCCCTCTGTTCGGCGTGCAATAGAGTTCCCACTCTTTTTACCCTCACTTCCTGTTGTAATGCAGGATGTGGTGGAGGGGGCGTGGCTTAGGTGAGCACGCGATAGAAGGAGAGAGAGAGAGTGAACGTAGGGGGTGCAGATGAAATGCTCGTATTTTCAATTTTTTTGCACACACACATGCAGTATATACATTGTTCGTCCACATGACCAACGCATCTACAACAGCAGTAGCAACCAAGAACGACTTCTTTTCCACGATGTGGTTGCCAGGTGAGCGTGCAGCGACTTGTGTGTGTGTGTGTGTGTGTGTGTGTGTGTCACTAATTAGGGAGCATCAGACAGCGAGGGGCGGCCTGGGGAGAAAGATGGACCCCAGTCAGGAAAGGTCAGACACCATGAATGTTTATGTTGAGGGCGGAATGCAAGTCTCCTGTCCTGCATGTGGTATGAGAAGGTTGCACTCCAGTGCCGTGTTCTGCCACTTTTAATTCAAATTCAGATGCCTTTAGAAATATGCCAGTGTTGCACATTGAGGGGTGTAAATAGACCGAAAAAGAGCAATAACACTTAACCTTGTTTTAATGGTCAGCATTGGGCCAACGGGGGGGTAATTGGAGATACCAATTACCCCTTAAATGTCTTCTGCCGCCCTCAGCAGAAATACTATTTCACTAATCAAGGCAGTTGCTTTGATTTTTTATTTATTTATTTATTTATTTTTTTACAATTTTCCATCAATAATAAGTTATTCATGACTCTATTCTTGATATAAGTCAGCTAAATTGCCCCCCCTTAATATCAAAGGTTCTAAACTGGTCTCAACCTGGAAACCTCAGTTTCCCATGATCATCCAGTTCAAGTATCAAAAGTACTTATATATACATATGTATTTCTTTTCAAAATAGCTTCTCATTTTATGAAACATAAATCAGACGTGCAAAGTGCACATCATAGAACATTATTAAATAAATGTGTAGGAACGTGTACAAATATAAATAAAGTGAAATGATTTGTCAATATTCTTCTTATCAAATACCAAAATCTTATATTCCACATTTATGTGCATTTAAAATAATACAATTTACATATGAATACAAATGAGTTAAATTCTATATTTTTTTGTACAAGCAATATAGAAAATGAATGAATGAATGAAAAATGTGTCCACGGCCCACTTTTGGACCTCTCCCCTAAAGTTGAGAATCACTGCTTTATACAGCACTAATTCCTACTTTTGGAAGTTTATGTAAGTTTTCAATACATTTACTAATTTTTGTCATAAATTGGGTGATTATATACGACTTGTAAAAAAATATATACAATATATATTATATTGAGTACTATATTTTTATCATTATTGAAATACACTCCAATGTTGTCTATCTATCTTGCTATCTAACTGTCTTATACATAGATAGACAGATATACATACATGATACTTTATGCTAATCTAAAATATAAACGCAACAACTTGTTTTTGCTCCCATTCAATTCAATGATCTAAAACTGTTTCACAGTGTTTCACTATGTACACAAAAAGCCTGTTTCTATCAAAAGTTTTTCACAAATCTGTCTAAATCTTAGTGAGCATTCCAAATGGTGATTGGAAAGCATGATTATTGCTTAGGTTTGCCTGAGGTTGGCCACAGTAAAAGGCCACTCCAAAATGTGCAGTTAAACTGTAACTTTTTGTGTAACTCTAATATTATTTAAATTATATTTACATTTTTATTGATTCATATTTTATTATAATCATTACCATAATTATTCCTGTTGTATACATGTTAAATTGATTAGCTGGAATAAATCACAAGTTCAATACTTTCTTTGTTCAACCATGGAAAAGTTGTTTTATGAAAATTAGAACAAAACCCTCCATCGCATTTTTTTGTTAATTGCACAGAACTACATTCCATATCCGGTCCATAGCACCAAGAAGAAAAACAATGCACAGCACAAAAAAGCTCTAATGGTCAATGTGAATACTTCACAATGCTTCATAGCTGCTAAATAGTTTCTTTTTTAACGTTTGCCAGAGGACATTATTTTTATTTCTACACCAGCCTGTGTTGCATCATTTTTTTCATGACACAGGATTATACAGCACAAAAGTGAGTGTATTGTGAATACACACTGGCGCTGAGATGCAATGATAGCACCCATTACTGCACTGGCTTCACTGTGTGCCAAATAAACAGTGAATTATTTTTTTAAGGTGGTGCAGATGAAGTGAGAGTTGCACCTTTTAAATGGAACTATTCAGTGTGTGTGCTGCTAATATTAACAGAGTTGGCTTAAACACACACACACACTACTGTATTGGAGTGGCAACAAGGGGAAGTCAGGAGGGGGAAGTGAGAGAAAAGACACTGCATCTTGATATACTGTCCCAGCACAGTATTAACAACCACATTATCCACCATGCTGCCATTTCCATGCCGTATATACTATATGTCGATCAATACACACTTTTCACCGTGTGCCTGCCAACGTGTACTCTAAGCACCTTTATATACGAGAGGCGTGACTTTAAGTACTGTACAGGAGAGGAGTGGCCATTATGGCTGTTTTATTACCATTAGTCTTTTTTCTGTTGTACAGTACGCTTGTTTGAGCGCTTGAGCTTAAAAAACTCGATCAGTGTCATTTTGTCAGTTTGCGTTGCAGTATAAATGTAAGACAATGTAGCGTCTCACAAGCCATGTCTGTGCTTGGGCCTGCTGCCAATATGCCTGGAAGTTTTATGCAGTAATCTATCACACTATGACAACATTATTTTTGCCTTAAAAATGTCGTGTAATATAACAAAAACGCTCATTTTGAATTTTTCAAAAGTATATTGAAGAAGTGGCAAGGCTCGGAAGACCTGCTATGAAAAACAATAAGTATCCACTTTTTTTCGGAAATTGAAGACCAAAGAGTAGGTCTGGCATTTATTTGCCTGTGTCTTTTACACATAACCCAGCAAAAGTGCTTTCACACAGCATCATGGCATTCTGCTATCAGACCATTTAGATGTGTCATCAGTCAGCGTCAGCGACTGATGTAACAGCTAATACTGGTCTGACAGCAGCCATTGCTTTCAACACGGCATACCAGGAGAACATATGAGTGTCGGGTGATAAGGTCACACCCCTATCCCAGCATTGCAGAATACCCTTACACACAGGCGCTGTATTCACTAGCTCTGAGCTGAGGATAAAATACAGTACACTTTGATGAAATGGTTGGTGTTATTCACTGAACACAATGGATATATACTGTATGTATATATATGTGTAAAAATCCATTATACTGCAGAAATGTGATCTACATGTAGAATAAAAAAAACCTGAGCAGCAGTATGAAATAAACATTTTCCTTCTTTATTTTAATTCTTTTCTTTCCTTACAGTGTTACCAGTGCTTAACAATCAACATACACAATGATAATGCTTGTATGGATAATTAACCTGAAGGTATTTAGGCAATGCAACTTTCATTTCAGTAATATCATTATTAGATTACATTTGACAGACTAAATCTTAAATCGTCATCATCACAGACTTCTCCTGAATTCAACTAATCACCCAGAGAAACAAATTAGCTTAGAGTCCCACACAAAATACACGTATACAAGAACCAGTGTTATAAACCTATAACATTATGACACGTACCCGTCTTTGTTTTTTGGGAACTTGAAAACTGACAAATCTGGTTTTTTGGACCATCTGTTTGAGCAATTAATGGCTGAGCAGTCTGCTGCTCACCATCACTTCTAGTGTCCTTGCTTATGATGCGACCTCTTAAGGTGGATTTGCCACATCAACATCACCTGTGTGTTCTGAATGAACGGCACATACTCTAGAGAAAATACTGAAAAAGGATAGATACAGTATGAAACTTTTACAGGGAGCTGCATCAGGGCCTTAACAATAGATCCGGCATTTACCTGTGCCTTTTACACAGAACACAGAGAAGGCGGAATAACTCTCAGTTTTTGCAGTTAATGTCCCAGCAACGCTACATTATTTGATTGAGTGTGAAGGTCGGCACCAGATGTATAAAATACATGTTGGATAGCGACAATTGCTTCCAACACAAAATTGGGCTTGGTCAACTTCATCACCCGTATGTTCTGTATAAACGGCACGGTCATGGTAAAGGGGAAGGAAACAAAGCATTGTCAAAGGGGCTTTAGGGTGCTAACAGTACACAGTACCCAGGAACACCGTATCCTGCCGTCAGATAATTGGATACGTGGTGACATCAATGCCTGTGTCTGGTGTGTGATATGCAGGCAACAGTGTTTTAAAAGGGTATGTAAGCTTTCTTACTCGTCCACGTCTCTTTCTGGTAACTATGAACACAATTATATTGATTTATCCGATTACAAGTCATCTTGGGTCAGCTTCTTATGACCAAGGCTCGCTGCTTCCCCCCAGTGGAGAGAAACACACATTTTGACCCCTTGGCTCAGCTTTGCTCTAAAAACTTTATAACTAAATCACCATATTTGTTGCTGCGGCTTCTCTTGGTACTAAAACTGTGTTATGGAAAGAGGAGGGGGGGGGGGGGTTATTATGCAGGTGGCAGATATAATTAGTCGGTCGTTGGGCAGATTTGCATGTTTTCACAAAAGGGAAGTAGGTGTGCGCGTGTGTGCGCATGTGTGTGTGCATTGAAGGTTATCAAATAGCAGCAACATAAACTTGTCTCACTGTTTGTTTGACTAAATACAAGTGCGGTAGCCCATAATAAGTCAAATAATAACTCAGGCTGTCGTCATGGAGAGTATGAACCAGCCAGCCACCAGGACTCGTAGTGAATGACACGACACACATTGTGAGACATTTTTAGCGCCAAAACAACTCCCACACAAACACCTCAAGCTAAATTTAGAACCAGCCGACACCTTTCACAGTCAGCCTACTCTGGCTTCGACCGCTAATTGGAAAGAATGAATGAATGAAAGTGGGCAGGATTGGACTCGTGACTGATTGAGCGTACAGTGAGAACCCTCCCACGCTGCACTTGAAGGCTTCTCAACACCCCCGCCCCCCTCCCCCCAACATTGAGTCACCAGCCACTACCTGACTCAGTAATTCATCTTGACTGACTTGTCCTGTGTCTGTGTGTGCAGATATCAGGATGTCAAGGCCAGCTGAGGTTGACAAACTAGGGGCTGACTCACCACTGGACAGCACAGGTGAGAGCATCTTCCACTGAATAATATTAAGTAATATTACAACAACCACTTTATATTATTAAAAAGCGCAGTAGTAATTTGAGAGAGAGTATGTAGCACTGTTAGTATTAAAGTTAGAAATTGCTGTTCTTCACATCTTTCCTTTGCTTTCCATTCAGAATCAGAACGCAATGGATCTGAATCTAATCACCAGGTACATTCATCTGATGATCATTTCCCGTTTGTTCATATTTTAAAACGTTTTTCCTCTTGAAACTAACGTAACGTGGATCAATCAGGTCGGTTGTTAATTTGGTGCCGTTGTTAAACCTTCATTATTTTGTACAGACATTGTTTTTAAACCAGTTTTACGCTCAGACAAGTGTCATTATCATACAACATCAAAAAATGATGTTGTATGAAAAATAGAAATAAGCTGTCCCAGCGTCACACTGTTGCAATGTTTTAAACTTTTAAAGTAAGGTTTTAACATTCTTAACAAGTCTAATAAAATGAGTTAGCCTTTCTTAAGAATGCCACACGAAATCAATACGATATTTCTTTGTATCGCGATCGAAATAAATGAATATTTGGACATTCGTTGAGCTGTAACCCCAATCTGTTCCAAAGTTTAACACCACATACAGACACAGACAAGCTTTTCCTAGTGGTTCTCACTGCTTGAATTTTAAAGTTACCACAGATTAGTCAGATTATAAAACATACATTATTTCCAAAGACGTGTTATACAGTATCTGTGACTGGGGCAAGAGGAGGGGTACACCCTGGACTGATCGCCAGCCAATCGTAGGGCACATATAGACAAGCAACTCAAACCTGTGGACAATTTAGAGTTGCCAGTTAACCTAACATGCATGCTTTTGGGGTGTGGGAGGATGGCAGAGTACCCAGAGAAAATCCACGCATGCACAAAGAGAACATGCAAACTCGACACAGAAATGTCAAGCGTATAGTATGTCTAAATAAAACAGAAATGTGTTAATTTAACAATATATGCTTATTATCGTAGTTGCAATTTGCTGTGTTTGGTGTAGAAGTGCACCACACTGATAGACGTTTCCAAAATTTGTATTGGTAACTGAATGCTAGTCGGCTCTCAGTTGATTGTGCAGGTGAAATTGAATTCATATTGTAGAAGTAAACATGATGTCAAACACAAAACACTTTAAAACTCATGATAAATGTAGGTAAATAGCATTTCCTTGTAATTTATGTTTGCTCTTTCTCCCCTTTGTGTTATTAACAACAGTCTTTTTCTCCTCTTCAAGGCTCAGTCAATGAAGGTCAATCCATTCTCCCTGTCGCCGAACCTCGGCAGCAGCAAGGTGAGTGTGTTTTGTCACTCCATGTCTGTGTGTATGCGTGTCTGGCCTCGTGTTTGCTCCCCTTTTGTGTTTTAACGTCACACGCTAAGTTGTATGTCGGCAGCGTGAGAGCTCTGAATTACTCCTTTGTCCCATCCCTTGTGGTTTCAATGTAAATAAACCAACAGACTGATGGTATTCCCCTTTTCCCAGAACTCCCATGCAGAGCCTAAATAAATCATAATGCTACAACTGGTACAAATTTGCATAAGCTGCGGGAGAATGCAAATAAGTGCTGGAAGAATAGCAGTCCCCTCCTCCTCGGAGAAAGATGATGCAGCTCTTCAGGTATAACTTCATGCGTTCCCTTTTTTAGAATAAGATGGAAGAGTGTGGCGAGATGTCCCCGGCGTTGACTCCCTCTCACGGCCCGACCCCCTCCCAGACGGCCCTGCAACACACACAACTCATGCTGACCGGCTCCCAGCTCGCAGGGGTGAGACAACTCAAATGGCGCTTTGCTTGGCTTGCCTTCCCTGCTGCAAACTTTGCATTAACACTTTCTGCACGCTCCCTTTCCTGCATCTTTGCGTGGCAGCTCACAGCTCTGTTGCCGGCGCAGCAGCAGCTGTTGTTGCAGCAGGCTCAAGCGCAGCTCCTGGCTGCCGCCGTGCAGCAGTCCAGCGCAGCGCACGCTGCTCATGCCGCCCACGCCGCCGCCCAGGCCAATCAGCAAGCTCAGGCAGCCGCCGCAGCCAATCAGCAAACCCAGCAGCAGCAGCAGCAGCAAACGCAGCAGGCAGGACAGACAGGCCAGCAGCAGGGTCAGGGAAAGAGCACACAGGAACACACTGCCCAAAGCGTCCCTGCCCCACCTCCTCCGCCCCATCTTACCCTCTCTCAGCCAATCCAGCTCACCGCCCAGGTACTGGCAGCCAATCAAAGCCCCTCGCTCATGAAAGGCCCGATCGAGGGAGCAGTCGTGGGCCACCCTGCAGCCTTGTTTCACCTCGCATGCATTTCCCCTGTCCCCTTTTGCTGTTCCTGCTTCTTCATTTTGAATTCATTCAAATATTCTCGTCATCATCAGGACATCCAGCAGTTGCTGCAACTCCAGCAGCTGGTGTTGGTGCCCGGCCACCCACTCCCGTCTCCTGCCCAGTTCCTCCTCCCACAAGCGCAGCAGGGACAGCAAGGTGGTGTGACCGAAATATTCTGGAATGACATCATAATTACCTCTAAAGTAGAACACAATAGGTTACGTGACCCGGTGGACTTCCGAGTATGTAACTTATTGACTCAAATATAAGTCTAGATTTGGTCTTATAGAGATGCTCATGCAAACCAACAGGTGGCGCCAAACAACCTCTCAGTGCTTTTTGTCTTGACACTCACATACACTCTTGATCTAGAAACACTGCCGTGTCTTGAGAAAACTGTGTTTGTTTTATTTACACAACACAGCTATCTGTTAATTTATTTAAAAACAGGAAGTAATGTGAGTGTGAATTAGTGTATTAAGCTGACACTTCCATAAACCCTTTAACTATACAGGCAAATGTCTCAACTAACTTTTTCATCAATAACTTATACAAGTGTCAAAATAAGTCAACATTTTTGTAATAATAAAGTAAATACTACTAAATTAAAGTAAAACCGCTCGTCCTTTGAAGATGCCTTAAATACACATACTGGAAGATGCCTTAAAGACACATACTGGAAAGGGCACAGGAAGGTGTATATTGTGAGCATCTGCATGCTAAACTTTATTTTTGTATATAATTGATACCAAATTAATTGTATCGAGCAGCCAGACCCTTTCCTTTGTGTGGTGGCATCCCTAATATGTCAAAGAAAAAGCAAAACATCTTGTGGAGTTAATTATTGTACTTTTAGGAACGTATTATTTTAACACCATATTGTTCCACTTTACCCCCGCGCCCACTCCATCATAAATATTTGCATCATATTTAAAACGTGTGCTTTTTTCAGGACTCCTGTCGACACCAAATCTTATTCCGCTACCTCAACAAAACCAAGGGAGTTTGCTGTCTGCTCCAACTAGAATGGGGCTGCAAGCACAGGTAGGTGGAAGACGTCATGCTGTCGTAGCCCCTCTTTTGGGCAGGAAACCATATGTGGTTACTTCCTGTGAGGCAGCTGCAGGTCCAAACAGTACAGGGTCAAGCAAAAGGGGGCACACTTAAAAACATGAAACAACTGGTTGGATACTGTGTTTCCTCAGCGAGACAAGAGCATGGAGGTGAGCGGCGGAGGAGGAGGGATGACGACAGTGTCCTCAGTGCCCTCTCACCCCGAGGAACCCAGCGACCTGGAAGAGCTAGAGCAGTTTGCCCGCACTTTCAAACAGAGACGTATCAAACTGGGCTTCACGCAGGTGCAGTAATAACATTTTGTGCGTGCGTGCGTGTGTGCATAATTTGGTGTTGAGCCTTGGTTTCTTTCCCATCCAGGGGGATGTGGGCCTGGCCATGGGGAAGCTGTACGGCAACGACTTTAGCCAGACCACCATCTCTCGTTTTGAGGCGCTCAACCTGAGCTTTAAGAACATGTGCAAGCTGAAGCCGCTGCTGGAGAAGTGGCTCAACGACGCAGGTGAAGCCCCATCCTCCTCCAAATGCGTCCATTAGAAGTGTGACGTTTGTGATTGTGTATGTTTGTAATTGCCCCCCTCCAGAGACCATGTCCATAGACAGCACCCTGCCCAGCCCCAGCTCGCTGTCAAGCCCCTCGCTGGGCTTCGACGGGGTGCCCGGCCGCCGCAGGAAGAAGAGAACCAGCATAGAGACAAATGTACGCGTTGCCCTGGAGCGTGCTTTCTTGACGGTAAGACATGGAGAGCTCCCTCGGGTTCTTGAAATCCTCAAAGTAAGTCTGCCATAATAATTCCCAACATATCAATAAATAATCAGCTGCTAGCTGTGGACGCACTAACCTTAAAGTCCGTTCTTCACTATGTCTGTTGTTTACTTAGCTTGTTGACAGCATAATGGCAAAGCTCTCAGTTTACCGGTCGATCTACGTTCCTCCCCTAACCTATGGTCATGAGCTTTGGGTAGTGACCGAAAGGACAAGTCGCAGGTACAAGCGGCTGAAATGAGCTTTGTCCACAGCGTGACTGTGCTCTCGCTTAGCGATAGGGTGAGAAGCACTGTCATCCGGGAGAGACTTGGAGTAGAACCGCTGCTGCTCCGCATTGAGAGGAGCCAGATGAGGTGGCTCGGGCATCTGGTTAGGATGCCCCCCGGACGCCTACCTGGGGAGGTGTTCAGGACACGTTTGACCGAAAGGAGACCTCAGGGAAAACCCAGGACACGTTAGAGAGACTATGTATCACAGCTGGCCTGGGAACCCCTCAGGATCTGCCAGGAAGAACTAGACAAAGTAGCCGGGGAGAGGGAAGTCTGGGCTTCCATGCTTAGGCAACTGCCCCCGCGACCCGACCTCGGATAAGCAGATGAAAATGGATGGATGGATGTAATCATAGTAATAGTATGTTCAGATACTATAGATAGATTTTAAAACATATTACTGTAATTAAATGAATGAATGTAATATTAATCAATATATTGTACCCCGCCTATCTGTCGATATTATCAATATTAATTATTGATAGTACTAATAGTAATAATGGTACTTAATATTATGGGTTACTTTCAAGGCATACATACCTACAGTATATGTAGTATAATATAGTAGTGTATTATAGTATATTGTAGATACCATATATAGTGTAATAGTATAGTATAATATAATAATATATAGTATAATATAGTATAGTATACTAATATAGTATTATATATTGAATATATAAATATAATGTGTATATATACAGGTATATACATATATATACAGTATATATATATTAAATACCATGAATTACACAGAAATAAAATATTACTAATTGTAATTTATTTTCTATATGTATAGATATGAATGTTTATACAGTACAGCGGTACCTTGACTTACGAGTGCATTAACTTACGAGTTTTCCAGTATACGAGCTGCTACGTGGACAAAATTCTGCTTTGGCATAAGAGCTTTGATGTGACTTACAAGCGTACAAACATCTATTTCAACCCTATTCAGACAAAGACGATCTGAGGCTTAAATGCACAATTACTTTATCAAACCTGCTCTTCATCCATACGAAGCTGCCGTTTTCAGAGTCTGTAAAGGAACATTTTTGAAACCTGGGTCTCAGAGTGGAAAAATTTAAAGACGGCGTTAGGTTAGCAGGTTAGGTTACCTGCCCCCAGCTTCTATGAAAGCACTTGCGTCATAGCTCCACCCCTTTACCGACACGCATGCGTTATAACTGCAAACACAGAAACAACAATGGCGCCGTACTGTGTTTTGTTTTTGTTTACAACCCTAATGAGGATAAGCAGCATAGAAAATGCATAGATGGATAGAATTATGTAGTGTACTGTACGAATAGTACGAATTAGTACGAATACCAAATCTCACTCCAACCGCCTCCACCACCCCTACATCTCCGTCTGCTCTTCAAGGTAAAATACACCTTAGAATTTAAAGTTGATTTCTTTACACTTTCTTTAATTATGTTTTAATATAAGTTTCTCGTACATTATTGAGTGTGGAGACACCTCGTTCTTATTCAAAAACCTATCAACAATAAAAATTGTTGTGTTTTTTGAGGGCACTGGAACCAATGAATGGCATTGACATTATTTCTTATGGGGACAATTGTTCTGACATACAAGTAAATCGAGTTCAATCTAGGTCAGGGAACTAAATCGACTCGTAAGTCAAGGTACCACTGTACACAAGTTAATGTTACAGTAACAATGCTAATCCTACTAATAATTATCATATTAGTAGTAGAAGATCATTTAAATGTAAAAATATATTGACTCAATATTAAATAATTAATAGTGAGTTCTGAGAGACTCATTTTAGGCTAATACAAAATATGTATTGATCTCCGTGCCATTCCTTTGCCATTTTGATGATGAAATTAATGTGGAGTAAAAACATGGGAAAGTTCTTATGAGGTCGTAACTGCTTCCTGAGTCTGCTACTTTCTTTTGGGTTGCAGAACCAGAAGCCTACCTCAGAGGAGATTCTGCTGATTGCCGAGCAGCTCAACATGGAGAAGGAGGTGATACGGGTGTGGTTCTGTAACCGCCGGCAGAAAGAGAAACGCATCAATCCCAACAGCGCCACCCCGCCCCTGCCCAGCCAGCCCCCCGCGGCTCCGCCCCCACACAAGCCCCCCTGCTACAGCCCTCACATGGTGCGTGGAGGAGATGACGAGTGAACATTTGGAAACATAAAAAAAGGTTTAATTTCCTGTTTCATCACCCCACTCTCTTAACAGATGTCCAGTCCGCTCTCGCAGGCGGTGACCAGTCTGAATAGCACAACGGCAGCAACCACCATGTCCCCCATTGGCCCTCTGACCTCCAGCCTCACCTCCCTCACCTCCCTCACCTCCAGCCACCCTTCCCACAGCTCCGCACCCTCCCCGGTGACTCCTCCTCCACCTCCTCCAGCTGCAGCTCCTCCTGCCACTCCTGTTGGTCCTCCACGCAGCACGGCCAGCCCCGCCACTTCCAGTCACAGCACACTCAATCTGAACGCTGGGTAAGATGATGGCCACTTATAGCTTTTTAATCCAAATCAATGTGTCTGAATTGCAGTAATTCATTTACATTCACATGCACATCCACGCACACACAGGAATCCGGACATGCTGCAGCTCAGTGTAAGCAGTGCATGCTAACTATGTGTGTGTTGGTGTGTGTGTTCACAGCTTGTGGCGTATGGCTAAAAAGAACGGTGACGTGTCTAGCTACATCACCGATTTCGCTGCAAACTTGAGGTAAATAAGACATGTCTCACACACACACACACACACATATAACTGTACATCAAAGGCAAAGTCATTTGGAGAATCTACTAGGACTGTGTACAAATAGTAATGCAATGTAATACGAGTTTTTTGGAAATAGTGTGTAATAATAACCTTATCTTATTACTAAATTACTTAACTGCTACTCATTAGTTCCTCATTTGTTCTTCATTAGTTTCACAGTAACTCCACTACTCATTAGTTCCTCATTAGTTCTTCATTGGTTCTTCCTTACAGTAGTTTCTCAGTAACTACACTACTCAATAGTTCCTCATTAGTTCTTCATTAGTATCTCAGTAACTACTGTATTTTTGTGTACTTTTTTGTAAAGTGAGACCAATATTCTTAGCTCTTGTGCAAGTGTAAAAAGTTAAGTGCTGAATGGTAAAACTAACTTTGTAATATTCTTAGTTAAGCACTGACTGGTTAAAGTAGCTTTTTAGCATTCTTAACTCCCGTACAAGTTTAAAAAGAAGTTAACTGCTCTTTGGTAAAATGAACTACACGCATGTCATAATTGACAGATAAGCAGTATACATTCAGTTTATTCCCTTTTATTATTGTTGCTGGCTTTTTGTTGACTTAGCCTTATTGTACTGAGCTGCAATGAGAAATAAGTCTGACTACGAGGGTAGGTATGTTGCAATAAGCTCAATTTCCAGTTCTATGGTTGTTGTCACTTTTCCTTTTTTCCATCCCCGGTAACTTTCTGTGGTGGCAACTTTGGCGACTATTTTTCTATACTTATGTAGTCGAAATGTGAATTGAACGATTTTATCATTTCCACTGTAAGTGTTCAACATCCTGTTCTTCTGTTTTAACACTCAGTTTATCCTCTGCTTGTTCTTGCTGCTTAACTTGCTCATTTCCTGCCCTCTTTCTCCTCTGCTTGTGTGTGTTTGTGTATGTATGCCTACATGTATGGTGGTGCTGTGTGTGCGTGACAAAACAGGAACACTGTGATGGGGGTTAACACAGGGATGAACCAAGCTCTCCTCGGTAACAATCCCCTGGCCACTATTCAAGGTGTGTGTGTGTGAAAAGACCTGTGGTTTTACCCCTGTTAAGATAGGAGGAAAATAGAAGTTTCTCACTCTGGATAAATAAATATATTGAAATAAACAATTCAAGTCTAATTATGTCATTAACATCCATGAGTGGGAGTGATGTTGCCTGCGCGAATGTGTTCCTGTGAGTGTGTTCATCTTCCTCATCTGCATCCTTTTTTTCCCTGCATGAGTTGTTAAAAGAAAATGTCACCATAAAACATTTTATATGTGAAGCCGCAATAGAGGCAAGGTGAAATGTATTTTTAGAATCAACTAGCACATTTCAAACTCTCATGGGACTTGGAGGACCATAACTCATCCATAAAGTGTTTCCATTAAATGGTCCATAATGCAGTACCCTGATAATAGTACATCTCAACGGCAGGCTGCGGGTAAAAAAAAATAAAATGACAAAAGCGTCACATGAAGAGATGTTACCATGACAACTGTCATCTGAATGATTTGAGTGAACTTCAAATTGTTTTTCTTTAGTGACGTTGACCACGTTGTGCTCTTTCTGTCACAACGGTTGTAACAGCCTCAGAGACCTGACCTGTATAGAGGCTTTTTTTCAAATATTAAATAAATATGAAGTCAATAAAATCAATAATTAAAACATAAAATAATTCATTCATTAAAATAAAAAATGATCAACTAAATTGCTTGTGTTAATTAAAATATGCTAAATAATCTTAAACCAAATTGTCATGTAAAAAAATTGTTCAATTAAATACCATTAAGATAATTACTATACAAATAGCCTATTAGGGGTGTAACAATTCAACCGTGTCACGATTCGTCATTGCCGATTCGATTCAACGACAATATTGGTTCATTTAGAACGATATGATCCGATAGGTGCCCTGCGATTGACTGGCGACGAATCCAGGGTGTTTCCTGGCTCTCGCCCAAAATCAGCTGGGATAGGCTCCAGCATACCCGCGACCCTAATGAGGATAAGCGGCATAGAAAATAAATGAATGAATAGAATTGAGATAATTACTATACAAATAGTCTATTAGGGGTGTAACAATTCGATCGTATCACGATTCGCCAGTGCCGATTTGATTCAACGACGATATTGGTTCATTTACTGTAGAACGATACGATCCCAAAGGTGCCATGCGATTGATTGGCGACCAGTCGCCCAAAGTCAGCTGGGATAGGCTCCAGCATACCCGCGACCCTAATGAGGATAAGCGGTATAGAAAATGAATGAATTAATCATCCGAAAGATTTCGATAATTTAAAATCAATTCAGTAACTTTTTCAGCCAAAAATTCAACCAGTCTGACTGTGAAATAAATACCTGGATACTGGACAGTGCAGCTGAAAAATCCTAAATTGTCTTTGCTGTTTGTAAAGGAATCAGGTATACATTAAGTATGAATATAAACAAACAGGTAAACAACAATTCATGCCAAATGCATTCACGTTTATTTGAATAAAGTCCACTTCAGGTTGAATTAACAAAAGTGAATTAACAGGTTGGATGATTAGTTCTATCTGACAAAACATGACTAACATTAATTTCATATCTCAGCTGGAGGTAGCAGAGTTGAAGATGCTGAGTTCTCTTTGGGTGTGACCAGGATGGACAGGATCAGGAATGAGTACATCAAAGGGACAGCCACATGCTAGAGGTTTTGGAGATAAAGTCAGAGAGGCCAGACTTAAATAGTTTGGACATGTCCAGAGGAGAGAGAGTGAACATATTGGTAGAAGGATGCTGAGATTTGAACTGCCAGGCAGGAGGCCTAAAGGAAGACCAAAGTGGAGTTTAAGGATTTAGTGAAAGAGGACATGAAGGTAGTTGGCGCAAGAGAAGGGGATGCAGAAGACAGAGTTAGATGGAGGCAATTGATTTGCTGCGGTGACCCCTGAAGGGATAAGCCGAAAGGAAAATAAGGTTTTCTCCAACCAGAATTAAAGAAGTTATTTCGCACCACCATCAGAATTGAATGAAAAGGCATCTGCAGACAGATATTAAAATGAATGTATATCCTACATAATGTAAAATCTGCACATACGCTAGTATAGCCACAAATATGGATTTGATCAAGACGCTTATCATTGCAAGGAATAATGGCACACACGCTCGCACGACAACAGTGGCTCCCTCAACTGATATGAATGAATCGTTACACCCCTACAGTCTGTTTACTGATTGACTGCTTTATTCACATTGTATTTATTTACTTCATTGACTTGAATTGTTGCCTTTAAAAAGGCTCCATTACAGCGGCCACAAAATAAATACATTGTTAAATTCCATCCATTTATTCATTTTCTGTGCCACTTATCCCACTATTGGGACAGCGATTATGCTGGAGCCTATCCCAGCTGATTTTGGGTGAGAGGCAGGGTACACCCTGGACTGGTCATGGTTAAATTCATGTTTAATAAGTAATAGATACACAAAGAAATCCGTCATGTATATAATACATTGGCAATCAAATAAGTTAACAAACAAAACTAATATTTCATTTATTTCAATGAATGGGACGATTCCATTCATTATTTAGCATGTAATTAATTCACATTTTATTTGTCACTTTTTGTGACAAAAAACTTCAATGGCAGTGGCCAATAAAAGCTCACATTTCCTAAATAAGTCCATAGATACAGTTGTCATAAAACAAATACATTATTAAATAGATTCAAAAGGTCATTAAATAAACCCTTATTCTAGTCCTTTCTATTTATTTTTAATTTAGTAATTTATATGTCATTTTAATGAATTCATTCCTATATACAGTGAGGGAAAAAACTATTTGAACCCCAGCTGATTTTGTAAGTTTGTCCACTAACAAAGAAATGATCAGTCTATAATTTCAATGGTAGGTTTATTTGAACCAGATTTGGCTGCCGAAGACCAGGTCGCCCGGACACCCGCCCTCGACCACTGCCCAAATCACACAGCACCGGACCCTTATGCTTGCCCCTGCAAGGGATGGGTCTGCGGGGGGGAGTTCCCGTGTTAGGGTGAGGAGCTCGGCCACCCGGGAGGAACTCAGAGTAGAGCCGCTGCTCCTTCACATCGAGAAGAGCCATTTGAGGTGGCTCGGGCATCTAGTCCAGATGCCTCCCGGGCACCTCCCTGGTGAGGTGTTTCGGGCATGCCTAGTTCGGAGAAGGCCCCAGGGAAGACCTAGGACACGCTGGAGGGACTATGTCTCACAGCTGGCCTGGGAACGCCTTGGTGTCCTCCCGATGGAGCTGGAAGAGGTCGCTGGGGACCGGGAAGTCTGGACTTCCCTACTGAAGCTGCTGCCCCCGCGACCCGGACCCGGATAAGCGGTGGAAAATGGATGGATGGATGGAT
>QODF01000278.1:1057507-1079707 GCA_024372805.1 Oostethus manadensis
TTTCCATGAAGGAAATAAGTATTTGACCCCGTATCCGTCAGCAAGATCTCTAGCTCCCAGGTGGATCTTATACAGGTAACAAGCTGACATTGGCAGCCCTCTCAGCTTGTTACCTGTATAAAAGAGACCTGTCCACAGAAGCAATCAATCAATCCAGATGCCAAACTCTGCACCATGGCCAAGACCAAAGAGCTTTCCAAGAATGTCACGTACAAGATTGTGGACCTACACAAGGCTGGAATGGGCTACAAGACCATCCCCAAGCAGCTGGGTGAGAAGGTGACAACAGTTGGTGCCATTATTCGCAAATGGAAGAAACATAAATTAGCTGCCAATCTCCCTCGGTCTGGAGCTCCATGCAAGCTCTCACCTCGTGGAGTTTCAATGATAATGAGAATGGTAAAGGAATCTGCCCAGAACCACTTGGGAGGAACTTGTCAATGATCTCAAGGCAGCTGGGAGCATAGTCACCACAAAAACAGTTGGTACGCCGTGAAGGACTGAAATCCTGCTGTGCCTGCAAGGTCCCCCTGCTCAAGAAAGTCCATCTACAGGCCCGTTTGAAGTTTGCCACTGAACATCTGACTGATTCAGAGGAAGACTGGGTGAAAGTCTTGTGGTCAGATGAGACCAAAATTGAGCTCTTTGGCATCAACTCAACTCGCCATGTTTGGAGGAGGAGGAATGCTGCCTATGACATAGGCAGCATTCATATGCCTATGAACCCTGTCCCCACCATCAAATATGGAGGAGGAAACATTATGCTTTGGGAGTGTTTTTCTGCCAAGGGGACAGGACAATTGCACCGCATCAAAGGGAGGATGGATGGGGCCATGTACCGTCAAGTGTTGGGTGAGAACCTCCCCCCTCAGTCAGGGCATTGAAAATGGGTCGTGATTGGGTATTCCAGCATGACAATGATCCAAAACACACGGCCAAGGCAACAAAAGATTGGCTCAAAAAGAAGCATATTAAGGTCATGGAGTGGCCTAGTCAGTCTCCAGACCTCAATCCCATAGAAAATCTGTGGAGGGAGCTGAAGGTTCGAGTTGCCAAACATCAGCCATGAAACATTAATGACTTGGAGAGGATCTGCAAAGAGGAGTGGGCCAAAGTCCCCGCTGAGATGTGTGCAAACCTTCTGGCCAACTACAAGAAATGGCTGACCTCTGTGATTGCCAACAAACGTTTTTCAAATGGATCATATACTTATTTCCTTCATGAAAATGCAAATTAATTTATAACTCTTTTTGAAACGCATTTTTCGGGATTTTTTTTTTTCATTGTTGTCTCTCAGTGTTCAAATAAACCTACCATTGAAATTATAGACTGATCATTTCTTTGTTAGTAGGCAAACTTACAAAATCAGATGGGGTTCAAATAGTTTTTTTACCTCACTGTATTTTTTTTTCATTAAGTGCCTTTATATTTATTAAATGTTGTCAAGCATGCCATGAGGTGAAAGAGTGTTTTGCTTATTGAAGCCTTTCCTGTCCTGTCTCCCTCAGCCCTAGCAGCCAGTGGTGGCCAGCTGCCCCTTTCCAGTCTTGAGGGTGGCGGTAAGATGATGCTGGGGGCATCAGGTGGCCAGGCAGGGAACCTGGCGTCCTCTCTGTTCCTCAACCACCCCGCTCTCCTCCACATGAGCCAGAACCCTGGCGCCGGACTGGTCAGCGCAGCCGTAGCCAAAGCTTCTCTCCCCTCCCCCTTTGCCCCTTCAGCCAGCAGCATCAGCCCCTCCCTCTGCTCCCCTTCCCCTTGCTCCAGCCCCGCCTCCTCCTGCTCGTCCATCGAAATGGCACACAGCCCCCCCTCCTTGAGCGGGTCCAAGATGGAGTGACGGTGGCCGGTGAGCAGCCAATCAGAGAGAGGAGGAGGAGGAAGGAAGGAAGTAAGAATCTCGCCTTTCACACCAAAGCTAGCTCTTCCCTTTGTGTCTCGCGCTCTTCTTCCGGCAGCTCTTCACGCCATCCATCCTTCCCTCGCCGTCTTACGATGCCAAAAATTCACAGAATGAAAGAGGGAGGGAAGGAGCGAGTGATAGAAGAGGGGAAAAAGGGGGCGGAATTGATGGGAAGACTGAAACCAAAAATCTAGCCAAACAGTCTGCATGGCACCTCTCCATCTACAACAACCGTGACTCTTTAGGACGAGCAGAGAAGCCTAAAACCAAAAATGACTAAACGCGGTAAAGGACAAAAAGACTTAAACGTAGGAGGACTTCTTTTTTTTTTATTTAAAAAAAGCTGCGGGTCTGTCGGAAGAGGAGGAGAATTTTAAACCAAAAATATAACCTAAGAAGAAGAAGAAGAAGGAAGAGGAGGAGCGGTGGCGGCGGTGGAACACACAATGACAAAAAAAGACAACCATACCAAAATCCCAAATACCAAAAAATACGGAGAGAAAAGCTTTATTCAAAAAGGACATGTAAATAAATACTGAAGCTATCCAGGACCAGGACTCCACAGCTAAACATACACATCCTGTTTGTGTCCTCTCATCATTCTCATTCTCATTCTCATTCTCATTCTCACCGTCAGGAGGCTTTACATAGCATAGCCTCGCTTTATACTAGCACTACTTATCATGCACCCTTATCGCTTCCTCATCATCATCGTCTTCATCACTTAACCCCCTTTTTTGCACAGGATTAGAGGTCAAACTCCCAATGTGCTCATAAACAGAAGCCTCTTTCACACAGAAATGCCACAAAATAGAAGATTCAATTATCCTTTACACAGGACCGAAGGTAAACTTCTTTCACACAGAGACTGATGCAAAAATAGGAACAAAAATACTATAAGGCGGGATAGAGTACTTTGCAAAATACCCGTACACACAGGCGTCGTCCCGCTTTTGTTACGGCTCTGATAGTACCTACCGGGGTGGAATGTTGATTTGACTGCGTCGGTGCCGTTTAAACAAGAACAGCGACTAGGTGGAAAAAAACAAGTTTAAATGCAATGTGACAGGGGCTAGAGTTCAGAGATTATCCAAAAGCCAGCCCAAGGGCAATTTGAGGTCCGCAACTCAATTTTGTGCTCATAACACCAAAAACTTTGCAAGAAAAACAATAACAAAATGAAAGTCACTCTAGCAATAGAGGCACAGCACAGCAGAGCGAGGAAAAAGACATTTCTCATATTTCAGGCTATTTTTCGGTAATTCAAGACTTTTTTTTTAAAGTACAACATAAACGTGTTTTGGGGGAATGTCGGGCATCAGACCATACAGATATGAACCATATCGGTAACGAGCAACATGGGCACCGATTCTGACGAATCTGAAGACGGCGCAGCCAATAACCGTTGTCACGGCAATGTCAATATGTCCACACCATATATATATATCAGTCATATATCAGTCATCTGATATAACACACAAAAACATAAATAATAAACAGGAATGTTGTTTTGCTGGCAGTGATTGCCACAGAGATATATGCACACTGTAAGTTAACTTTCCTTTAACTGTGAAATAGTACCAAAACAATTGTCCTCGAAGTGTGCCGAGCACAATACCGGCGATTCTGGTGGTGTCCATTTTGCTCGGATTTGTTGCACTTGCCTGATCCATTTATCAAGGTGAATTGGGTATTTCGTCAAGGTGAATAAGTTTACTCCTTCTGCTCAAATGTTTAAGCTAAAGCCTGCCACACAATGCTCATAATATCAACAAATATGTATTACAAAAACAAAAATGGGTCACCACAACACAAACAATTGAAACAATGGAGGCGGCGTCCATTGTACCATTGTACCTCTGCATTCTGCTTTGTCACCAATAATACTGACATGATACTTAGGCTGTGACCTCAAAATACTTTTTGCTACATGGATGATCATGGTATCAAATTAACGACGACGATGGTTACCATAGTTTGGATGAAGTGTGCATATCTACTAGGTGAGAGTAAATGAAGTTGCTAGTTCACTTGAGTTTTAGTTACTAAAAAATACAATTATGACATTAAATAATTGTAATTTATCAAAATTTAGACTGGCTAAAACTGAGTCAAAATTGAAATGGCCTTTGGTGAAATAGTGATCCACGTGTTTGAAGGTAAATTATGAACTGTGGTGGACAGCAGACCGAATGCCTGTCATTCATTTGTCTTTTGGGTTGGGGGCGTTGTTTGTGAACTATATTTTTGCCGCCAAATGTGTTTTCTGTTGTCACATTCATTCCATTGTTGACTGTTGAAGAATAAAGTCCTGCTTGAGACCAACCCTGCACATTGGTGACCCCGACGTGTTCCAGTGTGGCAGTTGAAAAAACACATAGTGTTTGTTTCAAGCAGGACTTGACTAGAGTCTGCCACAATACTAAGCAGGGGCAGGTCCAAAATGATGGTCCTTGCAAAACAATACGTGTTTGAGGTGGTACTTTGGGGTAAAAGGTTTTGAGAACCATTGTTCTAGAGGCTTTGGAGGATAAATCAACAGAAAACATCAAACAAGACGTGAGTATCAAGGTTAATGAAAGCCTTGTTTGGTGACCTCTCATTTCCTGCTTTGTCAATCAACTTTTTGTCTTTCTTCATCATCACGTCATCGTTCGTCATTTTCGTCACTGCCATGTCCGACTGCCATTAAACTCTCAAATGGAAACCAAAGCATTTTTCAAGGCTTCTTCAAGAGCCTCATCTTTAAGACATTTGAACTAACACACCCTGCGGGGTCAGCGGGGGGTGGGGGTGCTAGGGCGACTAACCAGGACCCGGTGTTACCCAACGGACACCCCCCCTCACCTCTGGGAAATCAGTTTGCCTATACTGTCAGAGACCAATGCTTTACTTGGAAGGCAAAAAGCAAGGAGGGGCACTTGGACGTGAGCAAAGCAGGCGTCACATCTTTTCTAAGAGGATACCAAAAATGAACCCAAACCAAAAAGCAACCCGAGGAATGACCGAAGCAAACCAAAAATAAAGAACACCAAACCAAATGTGTGGAGGGAGGCGGGGGGGACTCTCAGGCCCCACCTTAAAGTGAGTAGCACAGGTGAGGCTCCCAAAAACGCCAGGCATATAGACGGGGACTGGGGATGAGGCCTTGATGAAGGACAGTACACACCCCTGCCCCCTGCACCCCGTCCTCCGCCTCTCTCTCCAGCCCAGCTCTTTGGTCCTGGATGGAACCAAACGCAAACGACCTCACTGAACTGAATCTTTAATTTTTCTGTCGGTCGGTTCTTTTATCTCTGCTGTGTCTCTTGATGCTGATGTTCTCTGTACTGTACCTTAGTGCTTATTATTATTATGAACATGACTCATTTGGAAGAACGCTTACTTCACTACACAAAAGCTCCTTATTTTTTTCTAGTCGTGCTAGAGATTTTTATCAGGTGGTTGGGAAAAGGGAAAAAATGCTGTGAAAATTTAGCTTCCAGATTTTTTCAAAACACCAAAAAAACCAACAACAAACCAAATACAGAAGCGACGGTCTTGCCCACGATAGGGTGCCAAAATAGAGGACGAGCTTGCGCCGTGATTCGAACGACTCGCAGGTCTCGGGCGCAGGCGTTACCCAAAGACGATTTGGTTCGATCCGCTAAAACAGTCGACGCGCGAGAATCCTTCCCAAAAACCAAACTTTTAGATGTGGAGGTTTGCACCTCAAAGGTGACGCCTTTTTGTCCACATTGACTCTTTAGACGGAATGTATCTGTTAGTGCTTCTATAGATTTTGTAGTAAAAAAAAGAAAAAAAAAGATATATGTTCTACTGCTTACTTATTGCCAATGTATAAAAAAAACAACATTAAAAGCATTGATGACTTGATTTTAGACCAAAAATTTTTAACTATCTCTCTTTTTTTCCATTTTGAAATGATGATTTAGACTTTTGATTGTACTATTTATTCAGGGTAGGGTCGATTTGATTTTACGTGTTCCCTTGCTGTTATTTATTTGTTAAATTATTCCTAGAGGTGCTTTTTTTTCAAATTCTGGGATGGATGTAATTTTGATGTCCTTAACCCTCGCTCCACCCACCTTTTGCTGAAGTTCTTTCTTCTAGACACCAAATAATTCCAGAGTTTGAGACGGCATCTTTCTCACATTGAAGAGGCAGCGCTACGTGGACCCGCACAAGTAGAACTATCATAAATTATCATCGACCACCAACAGTTTGAGTGTTGTTGGAGGCCACCTTTTATAAATCATTGACACATTTCTGGTTTTAGTGTCAGTGGGACGCTTTTGCGATGCATACATGGCCCCGCATGCCCCCTGGTGCCGTCACAGTGCTGCCTCTGTTCTCTTTCTCCACTGGGAGAAACGACTAAAAGCTTTACTGCTACATTACCAAATATAAGAAAAACACAAGAGAAGACCAACAGGGGTGTAGGTTACTTTCTTTCTTTTTTTTTTTTTTATACCTGTCAGTCTTATTTTGATTGTGTTAACTTCATCCAGTGTTGGATGTCAAAGAGAGATAGTTCATCATATACCTCATATTCTCTGATGATAAACCAAATGATGCTTTTAAAATGTGGGGGGTTCCGGTGCGGTGGGGACAGGGGTGGTGTGAGGGTGACAGGATGTTGTGTTGACGGAGACGTTATCTTTCTCACAGCTACTGCAAAATAGCATTGGAGACTTAACAGCAGAGGATCAGGCATTTATCCACCTGTGCCTTTTACACAGGACGCAGTGGCGGGATCTGGCGGCACGTGTGTGCGCTTTCCACGCGGCATTTGCGTGACATCTTGCAAATCAAAACGACATGTCAGATAGCTGCTGCAACTCAAATGTCACGTTACGGAATGTGTCCGCTTTGTCAACCCTTTCATACAGAAAAGTGGACAAATGATTGATCCTCCCGTTAGCACACACACAACCTGCTCTCCCTCGGTACCTCCACCCTGCCGCAAATGCACACACACACACACACACAGCTCCTCACCACCCCCCGACTCCCCGCCCTTGCTGTCTATGCTGAGCTTTGAACGCCGCCTTCCCCTCTTACGCCGCCCTCCACGCGGCCTTCCTGTCAAACATGGACTTAAGGCTTGCTCTCTGGAAGCCCAAATTCATTCATTCTTTACCTCCATGGTCAATTATGACGAAGCACCACGAGGGGGGTTATTCGGGTGGACGGCGTGGACTGTGGTTGCTAGGTGACGCGTCTCTTCAAGAATCTCTGTGCAGTAAGAAGGACGGAGGGGATCTTTTCTTTGCTTTTGGCGTGAAGCGCTGTCACTCTGATAGGTCACTTTATCGTGGACTTCAGGGTGTCTAAACGGAAGGTGCTGCCCTGCGTGGCGGGGATGCCCCCCTTAAGTGAATGATACCAAAGTCTATGCCCCTCCACGAGGCCCAGTATCCACATTCTTCAAATCCCTGATGTCCACCTGAGTGCTCAGGAAGATCGCTTTTCCTCCACGGGCCTTCAGCAGCTTCATCCCAAAAACGTGCCCGCAGATAAATCCAACATCATACGTGAAAGAAGCTTTAAAACCGAATATGTCGATATCACCAGCGATATCACCGGTTCACTCCTATAGGGAAACATGGAAGTAGAACCACAGTGCTGTAATGTGACCTTCTCTCACCGCTGCATACCACTTCTCACGCAAGAATGTCACTTTCTAGCAGATTATGAAGATGAATGTAAACATAACTACTGATAATGTTAAGATGTGAAAATAAAAATAAAAAACTCTTCACTATAGTTGACACAAGACAAAATAATTACAACCCAGATCCTGGGACCTTTTTTCTCATCACCGCATCCCACTTCTCACGTTGAAAGTGTCACCTTGCAAGCCGGTAGTGAAGACGAGTATAAAATAACCTACTTTTGGTCTTAAGAGCAATAGTCTTAACTTTAATGACAAAGTTGTAAAGTCGCATCATTTTTATATATTTTTTTTAAATGTCTTACAAGTATAAAAATTAGTTATCCACTCATTAATGTTGACATTCTTCTGCCACGCAGTAAATATTTATGTTAAAAAGTGCTGAAAGGGAAGCTTTATCTTTCCAATGCATCCCGCTTCTCTCGCCAAAAGTCACCTTATGAATGAAGACATAAAAATGTGTTAACCACTTTTAATGTTACGACATAAAAACAATTCATAGTCCAAAGTTTAAATGCAATGATGAGCATCGGTCTTTTTTTATTTTTAACTCTCCATAGGTAAAATGTCAACATTAAGCAGTGCCTATGTTAGCCATTCCTTAATGTTGACATTCTACAGCCACACCGCAAAAACCGGCACTAAGGTGACCTTATTCTCTCACCTGCATGCACGTCTGTTGGCAAAAGTATCAAATAAAAAACAAAAAGTAACTGTCACATAAGCGAACGGGATTCATTACTGCTTTGAATGGGAATCCACTTCAGTCACATAACTTCCGGTGTATAGTCTGTTTTTTTATCTTATTTATCAGCATCCCTTCTTCTGGAATTAGTATCAACAAAATCTGCAACATACCAAAGAAAAAGCATCCTGCAAACTCTGATTCCTTCGTGCGACTTGAGATGCATATTTTTCGTCAGATTACTAAAACTCGGCTTTCCGACTGTATACAAGTAGCAGCTGGCAAAAATATCCCCCTTCCACTTAGGAACTGTGATACGAGTCACATGGTTGCATCCTCAGAGTTGGCATAGCATCAAGCAATGGAAGCAGCAAGCCTTTTAACAAACACGACGATACATGTGTTGGTTTTGTTCTAAATAACTTGCTTTTTATTTACTTTTACACATGCCAGCTTCCCCGTTTGCTATGCTAAGCTAAGCGAACCATCTGATGCCTCTTGCTACCCCTGTGACAGGCGAGAACAAGTGCTTTAACATGTGAAAGAGTATCAGGAACTAACATCTGTGGGCACGACGGAATGAAGCTGTTAGAGGACTTGTTAGCAAAGCTGCTACGTTCCCCTCCATCTTGCCTCGTGCACTCCTTCATCCCCTTTCTTCAATTTTCCAGCCATCCTTCTGTCTTCTGCAATGCAGCTAAAGTCCAAAGGTTCTCCAGCCACTCAGCAAAAACAGTCAACTGTTAAAAATAAATAAATAAAACCAAAGAGCTTACCTTAACTTGACCTTTTTTTCCCCCTCTCACCACTCTCAGCATCCCACTTCTGTCGCCAAAAGCGTCACCTAGCAATCCGGTCTTTGCAACCTCAGCTATCCAAAGGGAAATAATACTACTAATAATGATGCTAATGAAGATGATGAAATGTATATTTTTTAAGTATTTGTCATTGGGAAAAGAATCTGAATTATGCTGATCTTGACGACGATGATGATGATAATGAAGTTTCTCTTGGTATCTTTGTAGCTGTTCTGATCCTTTTTAAGTTCTTTCTGCCGGAGTACTGCTTAACTGTCATCAACCCAACCTCCCTCCCTCCCCTCTTTTCCACCTTCTCCCCCCTTCTCCCCTATCGCCCAACGTCCGGTCCCGACCTTTGACCCCTGCCTGTCTACGGCTGTGTATTTGTGAGTAAGGGGTTTCCCTGGGGTGGTAATGTTTGCCAACTTCCTTGTTCATGTAGCTTTAATTGCCCCTGTCACCTTGTATCCTTAATGCTGTATGAATGCGTACCATCATTCACCCCCCCCCCCCAATTTCCTTTTGTGTCTTCCATCATGTGAGCAGTCCCCTCCCCCTCGTAGTAGCAAGTTTTAGTGTGTTTATCTTGAAAACAAGAAAAAAAAAAGACAAAGAAAAAGTAACTCTGCTTGTTCATTGTACAGTGTTGTTCATTTTAAGTCATTTTTGTAACTGAATGTGTTTCATTCATCCAAATAAAAACAGCAGACAAAAACTGTACAGATGACCCCCCCCCATCCCTACGCCTCCCCTCTTGACTGCTTCTTTGGTCTTCTCTGTGACCTTTGACACCCCATTCATGTCCCACAGGGATGAAAAAAAGCTGTCTTGTCACAATATGACCAGCAGAGGGCACTGGAGACCTCATTTTGTTGTTAGCCAAACAAGTAAAAAAAAAACATCCATTGCCTGTGGGATAGTAACTGCACTAGCACAAAGTATACCTAATCCTTAGTGTATTTTTCATATTATGTGCCATTATCTTAAGGTATAACTTGTGCTACATTCTAGCGCAAATTTGGCATACAAACTGTAGTGACACAGAATTTGCCCATAACCCACGGTACAAACCTGTTTTATATACCCTTTAACTGAGAATATAACTTAATCCCAGGGTAGTACAGAATATGCACAGCCAAACCTGTGGTACCTGAACTTTACTGTGACAGAATATACCCTATAAACTACGCTATTGTGCTATTAAATATGCCGTATACAGTGTACCCTAAAATGAATACCCCATCCATCCATCTTCTATGCCGCTTATCCTCATTAGGGTCACGGGGATGCTGGAGCCTATCCCAGCAGACTTTGGGCGAGAGGCGGGGTACACCCTGGACTGGTCGCCAGTCAATCGCAGGGCACATATAGACAAACAACCAGTCACACTCACATTCATACCGATGGACAATTTAGAGTCGCCAATTAACCTAACATGCATGTTTTTGGAATGTGGGAGGAAACCGGAGTACCCGGAGAAAACCCACACACGCACGGGGAGAACATGCAAACTCCACACGGAGATGCCCAACGGAGATTTGAACCTAGGTCTTCCAGATCTCCTGACTGTGTGGCCAATGTGCTAACCACTCAGCCACCGTGCGGCCCTAAAATGAATACATTTCTTTATTTTTTGAATACACCCTAATGTTGGAGATACCATGATAGTACAGAATATACCCAATTATGAGGTGAAATAAACTGAACTAACACAGATATACCCTTATCCCAGTGTATAAACTACAATATGCTAATACAGAATATACTGTACGGTACATATCCCAAACCCGGGGTATAAACGTTGCTATTGATTGTTTTAGTGTAGATTAGAGTAAATACCTTAACCCTAACTTGTATTAAAAAGTAATATATCTGCCTCATTCATAATATAAACTGTACCAACACAGAATATACTAATAACAATGCTAATACCAAATCTACTGTACATATCCTTAATCTGGAATATAAATGGTGCTATTAATTGGGTTGCAAAGTGTTGAACAGAATATACCTTCACCCTAACTAGTATTAACATATTATATATCCACCCCATGCATAATATAAACTGTACATACAAAGAATATACCTTTACCTGTCTTATAAAGGGTACTTGAGGCGAATATACCTGAATCCGAGCCCACATTTATGAACTATAATAGTATAATACACCATAAACCAAAGGAATTGGGTAACATCCACCCAAATGCAAACTATACCAACACTGTACTAGTGTACTATAAGTGCACTAGGCTAGAATGTACCCTAACCCTAAGTCGTGTTAATAACCTATACTCATAATATACCCTAAATTTTGAGTAACTGGATAGTATACCTCTCTCCAAGTGATTGTAAACTGCTAACACAGAATATACCCCAAATTAAGGGGGTTTACTGTATACCCTAACCCAAAACTAGAACGCAGTACACTCTTGATCGAGCCTGCTCTAGCACATAATGTACCCTAAACCAGTATAGTATATAAGGAACACCAGCATAGTGTCTAATATGGGGTTATAAAGTATACCGGTCAAGTATGTTATATCCCTTATATTTGGCGGACCTTGTTAGGTCCGTCCATGATCTGCGCTCATCCCCTGATGAACTGTCTCTCTTCCACTCCATCCATCTCTTCCTCCTCCTCCTCCTCCTCCTCCTACTGCTGTGTGTCACAGTAGGTGGATGATTAGGTAGGATGCTGGAGAGAGTGTGTATGTTCCTGTGACAGCTTTTAGACACCCACCTCCACATTGAGTCATGCACCGTGGGGGACATGCGATCATGTGATCCAGTCACCAGGGTGACTCGGGTAGATCTGTGTCGTCACTCAAAAATGTAACCCTTTGATGCTTTGCCTGGGCTTGCTTTGAGTGACGATGAGCATACACGCTAACGTTGCCAATCACACTACGTGCCGTTTCTCACTGGCTGGAGTGTGGGCAGAAGTAACAGCCTTGTTAATGTCAGTAATATGAATTCCCCTTTTGTGAGGAAACGCTCATCGTGAGGGGAAAAGGTGGAATACTGCCCAAAAAGTACTATTGTTGCGAGAAAAAGAATGTAATTTTGTAAAAATAAAATTGTAATATTACAAGAAAACACATAATTGTAGGAGAATACTTACATTTTTATATTATGAGAATAAAGTCATAATTTTGTGAGAAAAGTCATAATTTTGATACAATTTTTTACAAGAAAACAGAAGTATTGTTATATTGAAGGTAAACCGTTTTAAAAGAATACATTTGTAATATTGCGAGACGCGAGATTGAGAGATTGCGAGATTATGTTATAGAGAACTTTAATCATAATTCTTTCTCTAACATAACTTTATGGTATGTTGTTATGTTATCATGAGATTAATTGTGCAAGAAATGGTCCAAATTTTGCAAAACAGTTACACAAAATTATAATACATTTGTAACAAAGTCCCTAATTTTACAAAAAATTTAATTATATTATGACAGAAAAGTAAATGTGTTGTATTTGAAGAAAGTTGTAAAATTACATATGGTAGTAAGAAGAAAAATCACATTTTTATGAAAAGCAAAAGGCTTTTTATATAAAACTACGTAATCTTATGAAAATAATGCTGTCAATTTTGCTGTCAAAAAGTCAATTTTATGAGAATAAATTATACATTTAGCAAGAAATAGTTATTATATTGCAAGGAAAAAAATTTAAAAAGTTGTAACCTTTCTAAAAAAAAGTATTTTAAGAAAAAGTTGTAATGGCTGGATATAGAGCAAGCACTGTGTGATGATCTAGAAATCTGTCATCTACCATTCATCAGTTAACCATTAAACATCATAAATGTTACAAAAGTATGAACATCAGCTCCCCTCTGACAGCTTGGTGGGAATTTCTTAAAATAAACAAATGTTCCCTCTATCCATGTAAGCTGACACCCATCTGGAACAACCCTGACATCCTACAAAATAAAAGAATGATAAACTTTCCTCTCTGGAAAAACAAAGGGATAAAACACTTGGATAATATCATAGTGGAAGGAAAGTTTGTGTCATTTGATACGCTCACCTCCCAATATGGAATCAGCAGCACCAAATTTTTAGAATACCACCAAATCAAATCTATAATAGGAAAAAAATACACGCCCAATCAATTGAACCTGCAAATGCCAACCAAGGTTGGAGAATTCTGTAACCTCTGTGCCCCAAAGTTATTATCAAAAGTATATAGGCTTAACAATAAAACAGAAGATTTAATACACCTACCGACTGCAAAATGGGAAACAGACCTATTCAGTAATTTGGATGAAAACATATGGATACAAATATGTTCAATTACATTTAAAATGACGAAAAACTGAAATCTACAGCTGATTCAGTTCAAAATTCTTCATAGGACTCATTATACAGGACAATGGATGTTCAAGATGGGTCTCACAAAGTCAAATATTTGCTCACATTGCACAAATAACTCTGTTGATAACTATATACATGCTGTGTGGTATTGTGCACCTGTCCAAAGGTTTTGGCTTCAGGTATGTGAGGAGCTGTCCACTTGGTCCAGATGTAATATTCCAGCACACCCCACATTGTGTTTACTTGGCCATTTAGGTGGCATCAATGTCGATAATAACACCTCACGTATGGTCCTTACTGCGTTATGCATCGCAAAGAAAACTATTCTCATGAATTGGAAAACAAAAGCCAATCTAAGTATGAACCAATTTAGGAACCTTTTATTCGATCATATTTCTTGTGAGACAATGTCTAGCTCTTTAAACAATCAATTGGACCAATCTCAATCACTCTGGTCCCCGGTGATTAGCTCTTTCACTTCACTCTGAGAGTTGGGGAGGTGCCAGGGGCATACGAGCCGCTAGGGGTCCCTTGGGGAGGGGGGCTGGGCTACGCTGCTCTGCGGGGGACCGGTGTTTATCTCTATAGAGGCTGGGGTAGGTCTGGTGCCGAGACGACCGGTTGGTGGAGGGGCGGGGGACCGTGGGTTGGGGGCTGGGTCGTGGCCGTCGGGCCCGGGTGGCTGTGGCTGGGTGTGGTTGGGGCGGCACTCCTGGGCCCTGGGTTCCGGGGGCTGCCTCTACCCGGATGTGGGAGTGGGGGCGTATCTGACCCCCGGGGGCATCTGTGTTGGCGTCCCGGTGCCGGATTGGTGCCTGGGAGGACCAGGGTTTTCTTGGACGCTCCCTGGGGCTGGGGGGGTCGGGGGGATTGTTTCGGCTCCGGGTCTCAGTCGGCGGCAGTGCTGGGAGGAGTGCCTGCGTGCGTGCAACGCTCTGTGGATTTTCCGGCGTCCGGGTATGGTGGTATGGCATCGTGACTCGGGGGAGCTCGCGGTGATGCTGCTCGCTGCATTGGGGGGTGGCACATCCAGGTGCATATGTGAAAATGTAGGTGTGTAAGTGTGTGTGTGGTGGCATGTGTGAGTATGGTACCAGGGTTTGGTGTGGGTACTGGGGCTGGGGTGGACGGGTCATGGGGGGTGAGAAGGGGTAGACCCATGGGCCCTCTATGGGCGCCTGCTTCTGGCATTGGGGGAGGCGATGGCCTGCGGCAGTTGTGTCTGGGGTGGCCTGGAGCTCCCGAGGTGTTGGGTATGGCCCCTGCTTTGGGGGGTTGGGTGGCTTCTGGGCTCGGGGGCTCGGGAGCGGTTGTCCTGCTTGCCCGAAGCTGGCCGGCCTCCGGCGGGTGTTCCGGCGGTTGGCGGCCGGGCCCCCCTTGCGACCCCTGCTCGGCTGCTGGGCGGCGTCGGGCCGGGTCTCCCTTGCACCTCTTCGGAGTGGACTCGTGGTTGCCTCTTGGGGTGGCGGGGTCGGGCCTTCCCCTCTGTGGGGAGCCTGCTGGGGGGCCGTGCTCCGGGGTCTTCCTAGTCGGACCCTCACTTTTGGAGGGAGTGTGGTTTGGGATGCATGGCGGTGTTCACCACGGGCATCTCCTCGTTCTCTGTTTCGCTCTGATGCAGTTATCCTGTCACTGCAGAGTAATGTAGATTTAATGTAGATTTGTTGCACGTGTCATTTGGATGGTCATTGTTCAAGAGGTTCTGTTTCTTTTCTTGTTGTTTTTCTTGTATGTTTATCATTATTAGTAAATATGTATGTATGTGTGTATACATATATATGCACACTGTATGTGTGTGTATGTATGTATGTACTGCATGGATATGTGTATGTGCACAGTCTGTGTATGTATGCGTGTACGAATATGTGCATATATATATGTGTGTGTATATGTATGTATGCATATATATGTATATGTATATGAATGTGTGTACATGAATATTAGTATTATCATTATTATTATTATTTTTTTCTTCTTTCCCCTGTATTTTTGCTCATTTTGCTCTGTGACTGTTCTGGTTGTTGCTGAAATCTTGATTATCACGGTTGTTTATAATGTGGTTGAAATATGTTGTGAGGTTCTTCTGCACCCTTTCTTATATCCCCCACCCCACCTCCCACCCGTCCCTTTTCAGGTCAGGTCCGGCATCGAAATGTGGCGCAACAAAATTCATAATAAACGCAGTCAAATGTCAAGGGAGACTCATTTGGATTA
Source organism: Oostethus manadensis (assembly GCA_024372805.1). Lineage (NCBI taxonomy): Eukaryota > Metazoa > Chordata > Actinopteri > Syngnathiformes > Syngnathidae > Oostethus > Oostethus manadensis. The sequence continues at coordinate 1,073,109 of QODF01000278.1, forward strand.
TGAAGTCTCCCTTGGCAAAGAAATTTTGCTCAGCATTTAAAGGCAGCTTGACTCCCATTCAGCTGTTATGATGCTGGACAAGACACAAAAAAAAGTTGTAATAATGCAAAAAAACCTAGCAAGGTTGTGATTTTTCTGACAGGAAAAGTGGGAATTTTATCATGCCTAAACTCATTGTGATGGTCTGCTGGGAACGTCTGGCCCCTGTCAGAAGGAGCTTCAACTTCCACCTGTCGTGGTGGTAATCCCAGGACCTGTTGGTGGACACCAATGTTGCCAGTGGATGCCATTTAGCTAAAGAAGGAGTCCTGTCGGGCCTTTTTGGCCCATGGGACTCCGCAGGCAGCTGACAGGTACCGGCAGGCCAAGCAGCGCTGGATAGTTGCTGGACATGGGAGGAGTTTAAAGAAGCCATTGAGAACAACTTCCAGATGGCTTTGTAGAGAATCAGGACTACCATTCGCTCTCTCAGGAGGGGGAAGCAGTGCAGAGTCACCACCGTGTATGGTGGGAATGGTGTGCTGCTAACCTCGACTCGAGATGTTGTGGACCAGTGGAAGGAAAACTTTGAAGAATCTGAATCTGAACCTCAATCCCACTGACACGTCTTCCAATGAGGAAACAGTACCTGGGGACTCCGCAGTGGGCTCTGCTATCTCTGAGGCTAAGGTTGCTAAGATGGTCAAAAACTCCTGGGTGGCAGGACCCCAGGGGTGGATGAGATCAGCCCAGAGTTTCTTAAAGCCATGGATTCTGTGAGCATGTTTTGGTTAACATGACTTTGCAGCATCGTGTGGAATCGGGGGCGGTGCCTCTGGATTGGCAGACCGGCATGGTGGTACCCCTTTTTAAGAAGGGGGACCAGAGGGTGTGTTTTAACTATTGTGGGATCACGCTTCTCGGCCTGGTAAGATCTATTTAGGGGTTCTGGAGAGGAGGATCTGTTGGAAAGTAGCAGCAAGGTTTTCGTCCTAGTTGTGTAATTGTTGGTCTTCTACAGTCTTGGCGGGGTCCTTGAGGGTGCATGGGAGTTTGCCCAACCAGTCTACATGTGTTTTGTGGGCGTGGAGAAGGCATTCAACTGTGTTCCTAGAGGAATTCTGTGGGGAGTACTCCAAGAATATTGGGTACCGGACCACTATATTCTGGGGGTTCATTCCGTTTGACCAGTGTCAGAGTTTTGTCCACATTGCCGGCAATAGGTTTCCCTGCCCTTTGTCACAGATTCTGTTGGTTACTTTTATGAACAGAAAGGTCCGGTTTGGTGGCTGCAAACTGGGTCTCTGGTTTTTGCAGATTATGTAGTCCTGCTGACTTCATCGAGCTGTAACCTTCAACCGTAAGAGGGTGAAGCAGCTGTGATGAGAATCAGCACCTTCAAGTACAAGTCTATGGTTCTCGCTCAGACAAGGGTGGCGTGCCATCTGGAGGTCTTGGATGAGATCCTGCCCCAAGTGGAGGAGTTTAAGTACCCTAGGATCTTGTTCACAAGTGAGGGAAGGTTGGAACGCGAGATCGACAGGAAAATTGGTGCTGCGTCGTCAGTGATGTGGACTTTGCATCAGTCCGTTGTGGTGGAGAGGGAGCTGAGCCCAAAGGCAAAGCTCTCAATGTACTGGTTGATCTACGTTCCAACCCACCTATGGTCGTGAGCTTTAAGTAGTGACCCAGAGGAGAAGATCGCGGGTACAAGCGACCGAAATGAGTCTTATCCGCAAGGTGGCTGGGCTCTCCCTTAGAGATAGGGTGAAAAGCACTATCAACCGGGAGTAACTTGAACTAGAACCGCTGCTCCTCCGCGTTGAGAGGAGCCAGATGAGGTGGCTCGGGCATCTGGTTAGGATGCCTCCCGGGCCCCTTCCCAGGGAGGTGCTCGGGGCAGGGTCCAACCGGTATGGGGCCTCAGGGAGGACCCCGAACACGTTGGAGAGACTATGTCTCTCAACTGGCCTGGGAACACCTTGGGATTCTCCTGGAGAAGCCGGATGAAGTGGCCGCAGAGAAGGAAGTCTGGGATTCCCTGCTTAGGCTGCTACCCCCGCGATCCGACCTCAGATAAGCGAAAGAAGATGGATGGATGAACGATTCAAATGAAAAAAGTGTATTATTACATCCTTAAAAATGTTACGAGTTTTTAAACAATTCTGTTCCTGCAGACTCTTGTTCTTGCCCAGCCTATAATTTCCAGTTCAAACTGGCTGATGGGTGTTTTTCAATGGCCTGGAGCTCAGTTATGCTCAGGCCCAATGGATTCTGCTAGCAAGCTTGTGTGAACAAGAAAAATAAGTACCAATTTTATTGGCTGCTGTGTCTGTTAGCTAGCTAAAAAGATTTATTCCAGGTGTATCCTGTCACTAGTTATTGTGATATGTTTGTGAGCATAATTAGTGCATGGTGCAGGAGCACACTACAGCCGTTTTATTCGTAGGCATTTTATTTAACACAGGAGTCATTCTTTTAGCTTTGGATGGATTCTGGTAAAGGTGCCGAGAATAACGACTCACTGTGTCTCTGCTAACACACACGTCAGCAGAACAGCTGACCATTTACCAAGTGTGTGCGTGCGTGCGTGCGTGCGTGCGTGAGATTGGTGCCATTGAGAGACAGTGATGAAGTGCCACTAGACAGATCTGGTTTCCATCCCCTTAACACAATTGTGCGTGTGTGTGTGTGTGTGTCTCATCTCAGTGTTGTGTTTGTGTTCTTGCGCTAACTCACCCTTTGACCTCTTGCCCTCTCATAAAACATAGACACACATATATGACATGTTTGTGTATTTTAATTGCCACTATATATATATATATATATANTAAGAGAAAAAAGTAGCAATATTCCATTACAAATTATAGCAATTTAGCAATAAAAACTACCAATTGTTTGATTAAAAAGTCTACTACTGTTTACATTTTTTTTATTCATAAAAATTTGACAGAAAAATTGCAATTTTGTAATGAAAAGTATCAACATTAAAATAAAAAAGTAAAATATGTCTATATATATATATATATATATATATATAATTTCAAAATATTAGAAGAAAAAAGTAGCTTTTTGCATAAAAAAGAAGCAGTTTTGGAAATTTAATAAAGAAAATGAAAAATTATAATATTGTTTCAACAAATTTACAAGGAAGGTGATAATTTTGTGGGAAAAGTTTTAATGAATAGTTTGTGCATAAAAAACATTGTAATATTATGACACTCAAATAATTGTATTATATTGACCTACATATACAACAAAAGCTGTATTTTTTGAGAAAAAGGTTTTAATTACAAAGTAATAATAAAGTCTTGATTTATTGTGGTACATTGTGTTTAAAACAGATTATTTTGATTACAAAAGTTACAAGTTACAAGTTACAGTTATCATGAATTTAATCTCATAGAATGAGATAAAATTAATGATATTCCAAGAAGTTGTATATTGGGAGGGCGAAAAATTATTAGGGAATAAAATAAATTCTAATGTAAATTGTACTGTATTTTCTTTTTTTGTCTGAATTTTTACCACAGAAAGTAAAAATAGGTGTAGTATGTAACATTGTTAGATATGCATGACATTAATATAGCAATAAATGACTGAATTAGGGAAAATGAGTGACAAAGATGTTGATGCGGGTAATATGGACTTTCTGTACCCAAGTGTCGCATGCAGAGCGCCAGTCTTTTGGAGTGAATGAGTGGCGTATACTGCAAGAGCATCACCCACACTGTGAATGAGCTCACCACGCCTCTCCTCCACAAGGGGGCCGAGTGTGGCGGCATAATGGCCTACAGATGACTGGGAGAAAGCCTGCGGTGAATATGACACATAACCATTCCTCCCACAGCGGTGGCTGTGGGAGGGAGGGCATGCGTAGATCAGACAGAGCTGTGCAACACACATGCTCTCTGTCCGCCGGCCTTTTCCTACACTGGCATGTGATGCATGACACAACTCACACACCTACAGACCTGATGGCCATGCACACAAATCACCATCAGAAGGAGGATGCTGCTAAGGGAAAACGCAAATACTGTACACACTTAAAAAGCATTTGTTGATATTGCACTTTAAAAGGTGGAGTGATCATCAGGGTATATGCTATACTACTGGGGGAAAGAAACGCACTTTCATTACTATGCAAATAAAGTCTTCATTTGTCAGAATATTCAATTATGAGCCACAAGTAAAAGTACTAAGTGTATAAGGAAAATAGTTGCAAAGACTAAAAAAAACAAAACTGTAACATTGAAAAAAATGTGATAATTGTCATACGATCATTTTTATTCGACGAGTGTTAAAATTATGAGTATTGCAACACAAAAGTTGAAATTTTCCATGAATAAAATTGTAACATTACAATAAAAAATTTTTTTATTGTAATCTAATGGGAATAAAAATGTGAAATATGAAAAAAACATTAAAATAATTAAAAATAATTAATGAAAAATAAAAATAAATAAATAAACAAGCACGTGTTTTTTTTTTAGGGCTGTCAATTTAATAAAACATTTATTTGAAATTAATACTTAACTCATAATTAATCCCTACTTCACTTGTACACTATTTGTAAATATGAAAATATTGTTTATCTGATATTCTCTTTATTTGTAATATTGTTTTTATTTTATTATATTATACTTAGATATTGTAATTTAATATTTTATTATATATTATTTTATTCACATTGCATGGCTTTTTTTGGTTATTTAAGAGCGTTTGTCTTTTTCCGTTTCTGTTTTTTCATGTTGGTAGAGGACCAAACAGAAAAAAAATATATATATATATATATAAATATATATATATATATAGTATAAAAATATTTTTAAAAATATATACAATTTAATTACGACAACAATAAATTTAACAAAGGCTCCAACTTAACTGAAATCAAATTCAAGTTTTGGCCCAACTTAACTGAGGTCAAATGAACAATAACTGAACTCAAACAAACTACCCTGAAACCAAAGAAACAGAGGCTGCTTAAATTGGGGTGGAGGAACTTAAACATACCAAGAGGGAGGGATAACTTCATTTGAGCAAACAAAACAAAAGGATAACTTGGGAAACTAAAAGAAAATCCATCACATAACGTCCCCCCGAAACCTAGATAGCAACTCCTAGCCTAAATTTAGGTAGCAGTTCAAAGCAAAACAAAAGACAGCTCGCACCTGAAAACATTAATCAGTTGGGACACGTTATGCCAAGGCAACTTCTCACTTCTCCCAGAGGCGACGTAATTTGTGAAAACTTAAATCAGAGCAACACAAATAACTTTGGTCTTGCTGAGAGAGCCATTTGACAGAGTTTTCCAGCTAGTCTTGCCATTCAAAATACCCCTTTCTTTGCCCCTTTCTGCACCGTAGTTGCTCCCGCTTGTAGCTTCACACAAAACTGCAGTTCCTCAAACTACGGTGTGAGCCGAGGGTCAAACAGGATGCACGCACGTTAATCGTGTGTCAAACAATTAGTGCTGTTAAAGGACACTTCTGTTAACGCATCATTAACGTGTTAATTTTGACAGTCCTAGTTTTTTTTTGTTTTTTTTTATCATTTTAACGTCAAACTATTGTGTTATATAATGTTTTGGGCAAATGTTGTGCTAATAACTTTTTTGCAGAAAAAATGTTACAAGAAAATCGATATGTTACACAAAAATGAGTTGTGTTACAATAAATAAGGCACCTTTCCATCCATCCATCCATTTTCTATGCCGTTTAATCTCAATAAGGTCGCGGGGCTAAGATGGAGCCTATCCCAGCTGTCTTCGGGCAAGAGGTGGGGTACAACCTGGACTGGTAAGAACCATTTCATAAAGTCTAAATGTCACAATTTTAAGAGAAAAAGTGTTTAGTCTGAGCTAAAAGTTGTAATTTCAAAAGTTGTAATAATTATAATTTCAATATTATAAGGAAAAAGTACTAATTGTATTGTGTGTTATTTGGCGGAGGAAAAAATCATAATCTTATAAGAATCTTCTTTTCCTTTCCGCTTATCCCTTCAGGGGTCGCCACAGCGAATCAATTGCCTCCATCTAACTCTGTCTTCTGAATCCTCTTCTCTTGCGCCAACTACCTTCATGTCCTCTTTCACTACATCCATAAACCTCCTCTTTGGTCTTCCTCTAGGCCTCCTGCCTGGCAATTCAAAACTCAGCATCCTTCTACCAATATATTCACTCTCTCTCCTCTGGACATGTCCGAACCATCTCAGTCTGGCCTCTCTGACTTTATCTCCAAAACCTCTAACATGTGCTGTCCCTCTGATGTGCTCATTCCTGATCCTGTCCATCCTGGTCACACCCAAAGAGAACCTCAGCATCTTCATCTCTGCTACCTCCAGCTCTGCCTCCTGTCTTTTCCTCAGCGGCACTGTCTCTAAACCAAACAACATCGCTGGTCTCACCACAGTTTTGTACACCTTTCCTTTCATTTTAGCTGAAACTCTTCTATCACACATCACACCCGACACTTTTCTCCACCCATTCCAGCCTGCCTGCACACGCTTCTTCACCTCTTTTCCACACTCTCCATTGCTCTGGACTGTTGACCCTAAGTACTTAAAATCCTCCACCTTCTTTATCTCTTCTCCCTGTAACCTCACTCTTCCACTTGGGT
>QODF01000278.1:1083268-1113697 GCA_024372805.1 Oostethus manadensis
TTTAGAGTCGCCAATTAACCTAACATGCATGTTTTTGGAATGTGGGAGGAAACCGGAGTACCCGGAGAAAACCCACACACGCACGGGGAGAACATGCAAACTCCACACAGAGATGCCCAACGGAGATTTGAACCCAGGTCTTACAGATCTCCTGACTGTGTGGCCAATGTGCTAACCACTCAGCCACCGTGCGGCCCACTTCCCTCAGTCACTCTTTTAAAAAAAATATTTTAAGTCATGTTGTTTTGTGGTTGACTAAAGCCTATTATTAGTAATAGTTCAGCAAATTATACATATTTTTTTGACCAGATATGTGGTATGGTCTAGAGACAGCGTCGCTGAGGAAAAGACAGGAGGAAGAGCTGGAGGTAGCAGAGATGAGAATGCTCAGGTTCACTTTGGGTGTGACCAGGATGGACAGGATCAGTAATGTGTACATCAAAGGGAAAGCACATGTTTTAGAGGTTTTGGAGATAAAGTCAGAGAAGCCAGACTGAGATGTTTCAGACATGTCCAGATGAGACAGAGTGAATATATTGGTAGAAAGATGCAGAGTTTTGAACTGCAAGGCAGAAAGCCTAGAGGAAAACCAAAGAGGAGGTTTATGGAGGTAGTGAAAGAGGACATGAAGGTGGTTGGTGCGAGAGAAGATGCAGAAGACAGGGTTAGATGGAGGCAATTGATTCGCTGTTAGCGACCCCTGAAGGGATAAGCCGAAAGGAACATAAGATACATTTTTTTTTGCCTAAATTAAGCATTTTTGAACATAAAAATAGCAAAGGCATTCGGAAGACCTGACATGTAGGATTCTACACCGGTCACTTGGCGTCAGTAATGTTATTGTAATGTTTGATGAGACACACAAACACCAGATTTGATTGCCGAAACAGTAGGTTTTTATTACAGATTTGAGTGGCACAACAATCCCAAATAAAAATCCCTAATAAATCTCAGGCTACCGTTGCGGCTCTAACGCATGCCGAGAAACTCTACTCACGACCCCCAACATCACTTCCTGTTCGTTCCAGACCGAAACACATTTACAACAACACAAGTCTTAAATGGCTTATTTACTCCTTTTGTGTCTACTGTATTGGGTAGTTTGAGTGGAAAGATGACTATAGGGGTGTTAGTTCATGCCTGTAGGGCTCTAATAAAGTTAAATGATAAGTGGCATAGAAAATGGATGGATGGATATTATTTAGAACATTGCGAACAGGTTTTTCCTGCTTTTAACTACGAAAATATTTGATTTATAAATAAAAGAATCTTACTTCGCAGAAACCACGATTTACAAGGTATTTCATTTACTTATGTGCACATTCCGACCTAGCTTCTGGCTTCAAACGTCACATTACATCACACACCTCTACTGCGTTGGGTGTGTTTTGGACAAATACACCATATGTTGGCACTGTTATTAGCCCATTGACTTGAAATTCTCTCACAGCACAATGCACTCTACAAATCACACACTGTAACTTTGGAGTGTTTGGCCGAATCACCACCAAATTTGACGCACACCGTTAGAGGACTGACAAAAAGGTGTGTTTAAATTTCACCACAATTTGTTGAAAAACATGGCCGCCATCAAGCAAAAGTTTTTTGCAGGGCCATGGGCGGAACTAAGGGTCCGTAAATCATCTACTGTTTCTTTAATGACGGTAAAATTTTATCTGCATGTACAGTATGCAAGCATGTTTTCCAAAGCAATTTGAGCACAACCCCTAGTGGGAAGATACTGGTTTTTGTGTTTCTAGTATGCTAGGCGTAATATGTCACTGTGAAAAGTGGAAGAGGAAGTTATTGGCTGTGCCAGAAGGAGAGAGAGGCTTTGTTCCTGGGTGAGATACAGGAGATAGTGTCAACACTCACGCTGAGCTCAATATAGCAACTGTCACCGGGCCAGGCATTCCGCTCTCTCCTTACCATGCCGACACCAGCGTCTTCCTCCTTCACCTTCCCAAGCACGTTTTTCCTTTACCCCACCCGACCGTCCATCAATGTCACATCCAGGAACGGATCTCCATCTTCCCTCGGCCACTCTGCTGTGTGCAACATATTACAACTTGACACCAGGCCAAGACATCGGTTTAATATAACGTGCTCTCACGTTACCATCCCTCTCCGACTCCCACCGCCGTGCTATCAAATGGACACAGGCTGCTCGCCTTCTAGACAAAAAAAACAACACCTTTTTTTTAATCTTGAATAGCTCCCTCATTGCCATGGTGATCCAACAGAGAGAGACTTTGATAAAAATAGTCTCAACAGTCTCAACAGGTTTCAGGAATGGCCATGATGGGACAAATCAACCATGGCTCATTTGCACTTGTCCTTTCATATGGAAACTAAGCATTTACGCAAAAGTTCCTTTTTGTGATGTAGTATATGTCCCCCTAGAGCCTCTTTTTGCTCCACTTTTGAGGAGAAATCTTTGCATTTCCATAAGGTCATGAAGGAAAAGGCTGCCTTCCTCGTGGACATGACACTGTTAAATGATACCCCCACCCCGTGGAGGAAAAGAAAAAACAGGCTTCACTACACATCATAAACACAGCCCATCAGTGAGCTACAGACATGGGAACTGGAAGTTTGATTTTTTTATTTTTTTTAGCAGTTTTCATAAGCAGCTCAGAACTTCGTACATCATTCTTTCTCATAATAGTAAAGATATTATTAAATTGTCAATGTTGTATTGTACGGTAACATTACATTTTTTTTCATTACATTTTATTTATTACATTTACATTTATTTATTACATATATTGCAGCAAATTGGTTCCAGATCCAGCCATGATAAGTGAATTTCTGTGAAGTATGAGTTATTCCATATAAATGCAATATTACATATAACAATAATTACACTAGAAAAATGGCAAGTCATAATTTTCCAAAAACAGAAAGACCCATGAATAGACATTGCTTTTTCCACTTAGCGTAATGCATCCAGGAAAAACAAAGACGAAAGAGGACAATCAACAAAAAAACAAAGACAACACAGAAAAAGCAAAGCCAAAATGGAATTGTAACTATAGGGGTGTTATTACATGTCTAAGGGGCTCTAATAATGTTGAAAATGTATTTACAACGTCTTAAACAGATTTTCTATGTTCTTGCTATAAAAATATTCCATTTATAAATAAGGACTCCTACTTTATCGGTCTGGTGTGGAGCCAATTAACAGTCTTAAACGAGGGATGACTGTTTATATAAAAAGTAGCTAAAGGGCTCAATCGTGCTTCTTTGGAGACACATACTCAAACACCGCTTTTTAGCATTAAAGCTACAGGCACAAAGTGGCGCTTCAAATTAACTTTAAAATTGTTCTACCAGGTGAACCTCCTCCTCGTGCCGTATTCTTCCTCGATCCTTGCTTGTCCCGCCCCCACCACACCAGCAACACCCCTATCTCCCTGTTCACCACACCTCTCCCTGTGGTAATCCCATTACTCATGTGTGAAGACCAGCTGGGGAAGAGCGGGAGGAAGGAAAAGGGAGGGAGAATGTGGACAGAGGATGACTGTGTGGAGTCTCAGCTAGACGGATGGACACTGAAGTTCAAACAGGCAGAAAAATATGCTAAAAAACTGACATGCAATACATACAGTATATTCTCAACTTTTTATCATCATTAGACTTCTAGATTATAGTCGTTTGGAGTTTTCCTTGCAAAAATGTTTTGCTTCATGGCAGCCATGTTTTGTTTTTATACCCAATCTTGCTGACATATTACACACGTGTGCTTGTCAGTCCCCGTAAAGCAGGCATGTTTTTTTTTATCAATTTTTTCTGCTTTTCTGTTATTTACAAACATTTTTCACATATACTTGTCTTTTAATGTGTTTTTATTCTCACAATATTTTGACTTTATCCTAATATTATAACTTTTACCCACTGTAAGTTTTCTAAAAGTATAGCTTTATTGTTTGTTTCTCATAATATTATTGAAAGTTTACATTTTTAGTCTTTAATATTTTAAATATTTTTTGTGTGAATATTATGAGCTTTTTTCCTAATACTTGGGTTACTTGGTCTTCAAATTACTGATCTTTGTTCATTTTTGCTGTTTTTTTTCTTTTTAGTTTTCTTGTGTAATTTGTATTTTTAAAGTGTGTACCAATTTTTGTGGTGACTGGACTAATCACTAATCACACTTAAGTTACAGTGCTTTAGTAGAGCCACTGACCCGTGTGAGAAATTTCAAGCCAATGCCACTTATGGGGTTTGATAGCAGCACCACCACGTGGTGTATTTGTCTGAAAAAGAATAGCTCAGACAACATGACAGGGGTGCCCGTTTTGACACAGTTTCACTTTTTTGGGTGCTGAGTAAAAGAGTTTTCTGGGGTCCTCGACACATTCGGAAAATACAATTACACCAAAAACCAGTTGTTGTTTTTTTAAGTTAACAGCGAAAATGGCATTGTGAGGAAGGTGCCAACCCTCCCTCACTGATCAGGTGTACACTTCCATTTTCATTCCTGTTTTGTATATTTCATATTTAGTATTTATTGTTTAATTCTATAGATTTGCATGTATTTCATAATTATGCTCTGTGTTAACTGCTAAAGATTGGATCCTTATTTAGTTAGTTTTCACACAGAAATAATTGGTTTCCTGGTTTCTCATCAATTTCTCTTTTCATTGAGGTGATTGGCTGGGGCACTGACATGAAGGCGCGCCCATGTGAGTGCAGGCCAGGTGCAGAACATTGCACCTGATGAGACTGTTCCAAGTGGCACACGACGGACGGGAAGAATTTAGTTGGCAAGCATTTGTGGAATGTAAATATGGTGTTTTAATGGGTAGCAAACATAGAAATTTAGAAGAATTGTAATTGTAAATATACGTGTGTTGGTATAGGTAAATGTATTTTTGTAATTGAATAATAATGAATTGTGTGCACCATCTCCACCTCTGGATTTGGGTCATTGGTGCTGGCTCCACTATTAGAGGGGGAATTGTGAGCGGGTTAGAAAAGAAAGGCTGGTGGAATGGGAAGGAGAAATTCTGTCACTCTGTTCTGTGAATAAAACGCAAATCGTGCCACTTCAAGATTCTGCTGTGTTTGTTCAGCTCCTCAGACATGCTGGTCATCCTGGGCTGGTAAGAGGCCTTTTTAACAACTAAAATCTTACAGGCATCAAGAGCAGTGATTTCCATCCATGCATCCATTTTCTATACCGCTTATCCTCATTAGGGTTGCGGGTATGGTCGAGCCTATCTCAGCTGACTTTGGGCGGGAGGCGGAGTACACCTTGGACTGGTCGCCAGTCAATCGCAGAACAAAGAGCAGTGATTTTTCAAGAATAAAGACAAAATATTCAGAGAAGAAATTGCATAAAGTTGAAATATTCCATTCCATTTTCCTACGCTTATCCGGGTCCGGATTGCGGGGGCAGCAGTCTCAGTAGGGAAGTCCAGACTTCCCGGTCCCCGGCGACCTCTTCCAGCTCCACCGGGAGGACACCAAGGTGTTCCCATGCCAGCTGTGAGTCCTCCACATAGTCCCTCCAGCGTGTCCTAAGGTCTTCCCCGGGACCTTCTCCTGGCTGGGCATGCCCTAAACACCTCACCAGGGAGGCGCCCGGGAGGCATCCGAACGAGATGTCCAAGCATCTGACCTCTTGAGCATCTTGACCTCAACTTGCTCCTCTCGAAGGAGCAGCGGCTCTACTCTGAGCTCCTCCCGGATGGCCGAGCTCCTCACCCTATCTCTTAGGGTGAGTCCAGCCACCCTACGGAGGAAAATCATTTCCGCCACTTGTATTCTTCTGGCTCAGCTCTCTCTTCACCACGACAGTCTGATACAGCGACCGCATTACTGCTGACGACCTCACGCTCCAATCATCCCTCACTAGTGAAAAAGACCCCGAGATACTTGAACTCCTCCACCTGAGACAAGACCTCACTCCAAACCCAGAGGGTACAGTCCACCCGTTTCCGACTGAGACCCATGGCCTCGGATTTGGAGGTGCTGAGTCTCATCCCAGAAGCTTCACACTCAGCTGCAAACCGCTCCAGTAAACGCTGAAGGTCACAGCCTGATGAGGCCACATCGTCTGCAAATAGCAGAGACGAGATCCTAAGGCCACCAAGCTGGACTCCCTCAACACCTTGACTGCACCTAGAAATTCTGTCCATGAAGATTATGAACAGAATCGGTGACAAAGGGCAGCCTTGGCGGAGGCCAACGTTCACAGAAAACAAAGCACATGTATGAAATTCAGGGCGGAACTCGCCATTGGGGAGTGTTTTAACTACTCCAATTACCTCAGCCACGGTGATAGAACTGTCCACGTACGTATCCTCAGACTCTGCTTCTTCTACAGAAGGAATGTCAGTGGGATTGAGAAGGGCCTCAAAGTATTACTTCCACCAACCAACTATATCCACAGTCGAGGTCAGCAAGCCCCCGTCCGCACTGTAAACAGTGTGAAATGGGGACTGCTTCCCCTTTCTGAGGTGTCGGACGGTTTGCCAGAACCTCTTTGAGGCCGACAAAGTCGTGCTCCATAGCCTCACCGAACTCCCCCCACTCCTGAGTTTTTGCCTCGACCACCTGCCTGCTTCGGGAGTCCCACAAGCCATACATGCTTGATAGGACTCCTTCAGCTTGACAGCAACCCTAACCCCCGGTGTCCATCGGGTTCGGGTCTTGCCGCCACGACTGGCACCGACCACCTTGCGGCTGCAACTACGATCGGCTGCCTCAGCAATGGAGGCACAGACCAGGTGACCAGGACATCACCAGGTGGTGATGAGTTGAAATATTAGGGACTAAAAAAATAAATTTTTTTGAGCAGCCATAATATTATGAGAAACATACAAGCACTATATTGTGCATCTTTAGAAAACTTAGTTTGTGTGGAAATTAGGCTAATAAAATGAAGTCAAAATATAATGAAAATAAAGATATTTTATAAATTATATTAAGAGGAAAAAATTACAAAAAATGTTAAGTGTTTAAAAAAAAAAAATCAAATAAAAACGTAAAACACAACAAAACATAAGGAGAATGTTTATTCCTCCAAATAATAACACATACATGTATCACAGATGCAGACTTCTGTTTCTTCTTTAGTTATAAAACTAGCTTGGTTTATAAAGTATAAGCGTGCAACCTTTGATTTTTCAGTACACAGACCTCGCTGGAAAAAGTTTGGACACCTCTGATCTAGGACTCTGACATTTACACTCCAGAAGGGTGTGAGTTGTTCTAGTTTTTTCATTCACTTGGTTGAACACTGAGGTGTCCCAATACTTTTGTCCATTTAGTCACCTACTCAGTGAAGGTTTTTTCACAGGAGAAAAAAAATCAAGAAAGAGCGAGAGGATAAAGAGCCACATTAGAGTGTTTCAGCCATTAAATGAAGCATTGACAAACAATGTGTGTGTGTGTGTGAGCGCACTCTAGTGGAACTAGAGCTCGGCTGCTGACATTTAAAGGCGCATTTACAGCATGGTACATTCTGAACACTAATGAACATGAAGCTTCACTCCTCCCCCTCATCCTCCCGTACTCTTTTCACCACGCGTCCGCCCTCCCACCATCCTCTGCCACCTCTTCCTCACACTCACTTCCTCCTGCCAGGATTGTCAACACCACAGACTCACAAATGAGGTGATCATAAGCGGCTGTTCTCTTCATGAAATGATCGGTTTTCACCAAAATTGAGCCTGAAAAAGTGTCACAAACGTGGCCATGTCGGCTAAAGTGCTAACATCACACTTTAACAGGAAGATCAGCAGCATAGGTTAGCCTGAAGAAACACAAAACGATGCAACGTACAGCTCCCGCATCCGTAGCTGACTGTCTGGGTATATGACAGAGCTTCATTGGAAGATGTGTAGCGAAGCCTGTGCATATGGTTTTTGCATACACGGAGCAGGTGTTATTACTATATGTCCATGAGGAACCACAAACTTCAAAAGTGTGTCTCTTCTCATAAAAATCCAATATTCAGTCATTCATTTATTTTCCATGCCACTTGTCGAGCGATTAATGTCGTAGGGGTATGCTGGAGCCTATCCCAGCAGACTTTGAGCGAGAGGCAGGGTAGACCCAGGACTGATCGCCAGGGCACATGCAGACAGACAACCTTTCACCCAAAGCCCAAATGTAGATACTAACTCAGATCTTTCAGATCTCCTGGCTGCATGCTAACCACCAGGCCACCGTGTGGCCAACATACAATATTTGTTTCATTTAATGAATTATAATCATAGTGAACCATTAATGAAATAGTAATGATAAAAATAACTGAAGTAAAAATAGTCTTTTACTGAGGTATGGTTGTCTTGTGTTGAAAAGGTATTTAAAAAAATTCCTTATTAAATAATTACTTTAGGCTTTGGGGTATATTTGCAAAAATATAATATAATTAGGTGAAGTCAGATTATTCTTGTAGTCAGAGCAAACGAGCGGTGCAAACATCTTACGCAAAAAATGTCATAGTAGTGTTTATTCTATATGAGAAAGTATTATTTCTTTCTTTGGTGATTTTTTTTTCCCATTCCAATTCCAAATAAAAATTTAAGGGTGTTTTTTTTTTTATTTCGGTAAAAAGAGTCACACAATTCAGACCATTAAATTTTCCCGGCTCCGGCTTGCCCAGTAAACTAGCTGATGTGCTTGACAAGCAGATTGCATCACAAGAAGAGCCTTGTCCCGTTGGTTCCGCATCATCGCTACACTCCCTCCGTGTCCCGTCCCGCTCTTTTCATCCCATGCTGGCTTTATGCGGCGCTACCCGTCCCTAATCGCAGTGACAGACAGACGCTCGGCACAGAAAGACGGAGAGAATGAAAGGGAGAGTAAAAGACTTTGTCAGCGTAGTGTCAGTGTCTATGTAAATGCTCGCATTTGGGCGGGGTGCTGATCATGCCCACGTTTCTTCCCAATGGATCACTGCTCTTTTTATATGGGAAAAATGGTGGGGATTTTAACTATGTAGGTTGCCATCATACCAGGAAAACTACCGTACTCTCTATTACTATCTCATGTGCTTTTTGAACTCCAATTCTCCTAAAGCTCACCATTTGTTATTCGTTCTAAAACTGCTCGATTCTCCTTCTTGGCTTGGCATATACAATACTTACACGACCTCTTGTTGCTAGGCAGAGTTCATAGGGGTCAACCGTAGCTGCCCCATGGGCTGACGCAAAAAAGGCACCCTGAGAGACTGACAAAAAACAAAACTAACAAAAAGATTTTTCTATTTTTACGCATTCACGTTGCGCTGTATTAAAATGAAAATTAGAAAGGAGGAAACGCCATGTTGTAAATTTCTCTTGGAGATGAGTAAAGTATCAGTCCTGTATCTTGGATTTTGTGGCTTCACTCTATCACAGTTTTTCTAAACATATATTAATAAATCATGCTGGCTTGTGGTTGAATATCAGTTAACTGTTACATAAAACCACTGGTTTTTTTTGCCTAAAGCATTGACCAGCATAATAATAAATTAAATTAAATTAATTAAGTAGAATAAATTTACACTGGTCACTAGGTGTCTAGTAATTGTTTGGTGAGGCGTGCACCAGACTTGATAGCTAGAAAATCAGGCGTTAATTGCAGGATTAAACTATCTCACACAATGGAACATAAAATTCCCAAAAATAACAACTGAAAAAATAACACGGGCTACTGTTGTGGCATCCGGAAGACATTTATTGCGACACACACAAACACAAGTCTTATTTATGTCGTAAATGGTTTATTTTCTTGACTATGTCTACTTGATTTGGTAATACGTGTGTAAAAATGTCTGTCTGGGGTGTTATTTCATATATAGAGGGTGCTAATCATGTTGAAAACCATTGTTAATCTAGGTGCTAACACCAAATAACTACTTTTCAGGCATAGTGACACAACGCCTCACGCCACTACCGACAGGTAACAGGCCCGCTCCAAAACAATGCGATAGGAAACCAATCTTTACTGACTGGGAAACAAGAACGAGCATATGAACAACTTAAAAGTAAAGTATTAGCCCACGTTCCATGTTTTGTTTGTACACGACTAAATGGACTGTGTACAGTATATGTATCAGAATCGATATAACGGTGGACATTTGTCCATCTGGTACAGCTGGCCTGGGGCGT
Source organism: Oostethus manadensis (assembly GCA_024372805.1). Taxonomy (NCBI): domain Eukaryota; kingdom Metazoa; phylum Chordata; class Actinopteri; order Syngnathiformes; family Syngnathidae; genus Oostethus; species Oostethus manadensis. The sequence goes on from QODF01000278.1 coordinate 1,093,378, forward strand.
TTTTCCAGTTGATTTTGAGTAGGTGGAAAAAAGTTTCTACCACCTCAGGTTGTGTTAACACTAGCAGTTCTTCTTTTGTTGTGATGCAATCTCTTGGCACAATGTTCTCCTTGCCGTACACTTGAAGCCTTTCCATTGATGGTACCACTGTGTACCACTTAGTGCAGCAGAAACACTTTATTTTTTCTGGAATGACCAGGTCATGTCGGTCCGGACTCTCTAGGCCCGCTTCTGCTCATTTCAGTCTCACTTTTTTCCCCCCTCAGCTTCCAATACCAGTAGCTCTTCCTCCGTATATGCAGGCTCCAAAAGCTAACGTTCTGGATCCTCATTTGTCTAAAATTTGTGACGGCGGTGGCTCTCACAAAAAGGAAAGAAGTTTCAATAATGCTTAAAATTACCAAAATACTGTGGCAACGAATATATTGTGTTGTTCAAAGCACAAATTAATCAGAGAAATAATCAGAGAGAATGAAGTCTGAATTATATGAGGAAAATGTGTAATTGAAGAGAAAATAATCATAATATTACAGAAATTAAGTCATAAACAGGCATACAAATTGAAGACTGTGGGGATTTTGTGAAGTTACACTAGCATAAGTCATAATCTAATGAGAAAACGGTTATATTATATATTTTAAGAAACAAAGTTGTGAAAAGGTTTGAATCTCTGTTGGGCATCTCTGTATGGAGTTTGCATGATCTCCCCGTGCATGCATGGGATTTTCTCCGGGTATTCAGGTTTCCCCCCACATTCCAAAAACATGCATGTTAGGTTAATAACAACCGCAAATTGTCTATATGGATGAATGTGAGTGTGAATGTTTGTTTGTCTACATGTGCCCTGCTATTGGCTGGCAACCAGTCCAGGGTGTACCCCGCCTCATGCCCGAAGTCAACTGGGAAAGGTTCTTTAATACCCGCGATCCTGATGAGGATAAGCGTCATAGGAAATGGATGGTTTAGTGGTGGAAGGTGTGAAAAGATTCTTTTAACGTTTCATATTAGCACAACTTTAGTAAAGGAACAGAAGGACTTCGATTTCATAGCTATGATTTTTTTTCTGTAATTGTACAATGGTTTTCCTTTTACTGTTGCCTTAATACCTACATTCTTCTACATTTCCCTACATAAGCTGGAAAAAGGGTCAAATAACTGGAATGTTTTAAGTATTAGTACTATAGCAAATCCTCTGTTATTGTGGTTAATGGGTTCCAGACCCAACTGTTATAAACCTTTTTTCGACCTCCTGGTCATGGTTTTTAACATTATTTCAGCCCTCTAAATAAATAAATAATGAAATAACACTCATGTAGACACCTCTACATTCATATTACCCAATTTAGTGTCACGATCCGGGTGTTGTGCCCGTGACAGTTTAGGTTTTAAGTGGGGTTTCCTTTGTTGTGGTGTTTTCCCGTTTCGTGGCTAGTTAGTTTTCCTTTGATTAGACACACCTGTTCCTCACTTGTGTTTCTTGCTATTTAAGTTCAGGTGTGTGCATCTTTAGTTGGTCGGGTCATTGCCATATTGTCATTGGATGTCGTGTGTGCTTCGCTTTCCGTGGACCTGTTTTTGTTCCTGCCTCGCAGCTTTATTATTAAAAGACTCTTTTCCCACACTTACCTGCCTGACGTCCTGCTCGCTTCTTCCCCGGGGTTCTCGCTATGCCGCGCCGAGCTAGCCGAGCAACAGCGAACCGTGACATTTAGTAGATATAATCAGAAAAAAATTGGCCATTTAAGAGAAAAATAAAACTTCTTCTTGTGTGTGTCGTTGTAACTGTGTTCCAATATGTGATGTCGGGGGTTCAAAGTTGAAGTTTAGCTTGTTGTAACATGTTACGATTATGATTATTATTAATACAACTATTATGCTGTTATTATTGAGCCTGAGATCATTCAAACCTGCAATAAAAGCCCATTACTGACACCTAGTGACCAATGTAGAATACTACATTTACAATTTGAATGCGTTTCTTATTGTCTTGTATTTGGGTAGCATGTTGGCTTCACACAGTCAGGAGGTTGAGGGTTCGAATCTGCGTTGGGCATCTCTGTGTAGAGTTTTTATGTTCTCCCCGTGCGTGCGTGGGTTTTCTCCGGGTACTCCGGTTTCCTTCCACATTCCAAAAACATGCATGTTAGGTTAATTGGTGACTCTAAATTGTCCATTAGAGTATGAATGGGAGTGTGAATGGTGGTTTGTATGCCCAACGATTGACTGGCGACCTGTCCAGGGTGTACTCCCCCTCCCGCCCCAAGTCACCTGGGATAGGCTCCAGCATACCCATGAGGATAAGCAGCATATAAAATGGATGGATGGATTCATTTAGCCATTTAAATTTATGAAATGTGCTTTTTTTTCTATTCTTTTTTTTTTACTAATAAACCATATTCAACCACAAAACAAAACTGTATTTATATATACTGAAGTCGCAAATTTTGAACCACAATTTGGCAATATTATATCAACGTCTGTCTTTTATGATAAAAAAAAGTTTTAATTCAAGAAAAAAATAGTTATAATTTTATGGAAATAAAGTAAATAAGTGATCTGAAAGTTGGCACTCCCATCGTAGTGCTGACTCTTTCTCCACATCCACCGGGTTATCAATGAAATGGTGACGCCATCTCCAGATGAGTTACGCAACAGTGATTTCGTAGCCGATTTTAAGATGAAAGTCTGAGTCCCAAGTTCCCATGGTGATACAGTTTAGAAGAGAGCCACCTTTATTGTGCAGGCAAGTCCGGGTTTAGATTCATCACACCTAGTTAACCCACTAAACTCACTTCTCAGCATACCCCCAACTGATGGCCACACACACCACTCAACTTGTTTGTACTCCTTGGGTCAAAAAGGCTCTAATAACTGCAGTTTTGAGTAGGGGCGACCCATAGTGCACCCCGTTTCCTACCACCAACTTAACAAGGTTCAAAGACAGATTCATGATGGGACTCGAGAAGGTCAAGAACCATCCTCGGACGGTCTCTACGACACAGATGGCCGGCAGTAGGTGTAATTAGTGTGGGCACTGGGTGTGGTGGAGCCCGTTAAGCAGGCACCACAGGCAGCGTACAGACAAGCACAAGCACAACAGAGCCTGATTTTAGCAATCAGCAGAGTCCAGGCAGGAAGCAACAGAGGTGCAAAGAGTGCCAAAGGCTGACGTGATTCATGAACAAACATTTTTCCCTTCTTGTAATGCCTCCTTCTCCACAGCAAATCAGCATGGTAGGTCAAATCCTGCTTCACATGCCTTTCTTTATCAGGGACAGAAAAGTTCAACTGAGCCTGAAAAGCAAAGCAAAGATGGCTCGCTCTGATACAAAAAATGAATAAAAAAGCATTAGAGAGTGGACAAAAAGGGGGGAAAAAAAGTGCCGGCAGCAGCTGAGGGGAAAACATGTGCATCAGGGTGGCGGTTGATACCTCCCCCCTCACACACACTCACCCCTCAGCCTCACCCCTACGAAATGGGCGAGGGGTAAAAGCGAGCAAAGCTGTGGAGAACAAGGAGTGGGAGAGAAAACACAAGAGAGTCAATGGCTTCTTTGTCATCGGAGAACTTGTTTATTTTCAAGCTTGCATCTCCAACTGCCAGAAGACACAGACTGATCCTCCATCCATCCTCTTCATTTTTATGTCTGCTAATGTCTAGTTTGAACTCCAGCAGGCACTCAATGGAGCACAGGCCTCAGAATAATTGATAACACACAAAAGCAGGATAACAGTGTTTGGAAACTGCAACAGAAAAACAACCGAAAGAGATGAAGCCGCTCGGGTTTTAACTGGGATAAACTGCTGCGTTGTTCTAATGGTCTCTTCCCTAACCCGCGTCACACCCCTCCACACTATCTAGCAGAAATCGGTGAAGTAGTTTTCATGTTATGCTGGTAACAAACAATGTTGTTGGTTGACTGTGTACATTTGTTGGCGAAAGCTTACTCTTCTTCTCCTGAACCCCTGCACACAAAAGGTCTCAAATTGGTCAAAACGTGCACCTATGCTGTAATGCCTGTGCTATTATTTTTCTGACAAATTCACCACACTCCAGGCACTGTTATTAAACCCCACAAGTGGCATTGCCTTGCAATTTCTCACACAGCTCAATGCACACTACAAAACTTTAGAATGTGAATGGGCCCACGTCAATCTTGGCTTGCTTCATCTTGTTTAGAGCGAGTCACCAAACTTCCCTGCCACTCTCCGTCCAACCGTCCTACCAATGTAGCTCTGTCCTTTTGTCATGTTCCATCCATCCATCCATTTTCTATACTGCTTATCCTCATTAGGGTCGCGGGTATGCTGGAGCCTAACCCAGCTGACTTGGGACGGGAGGCGGGGTACACCCTGGACTGGTCGCCAGTCAACTGCAGGGCAGACAAACAAACATTCACATTCACATCCATACCTATGGACAATTTAGAGTCACCAGTTAATCTAAACGTGCATGTTTTGGGAATATGGGAGGTGATTCAAACCCTGATCTCCTGACAGTGAGGCCAACGTGCTACCCACTCATGCACCGTGCGGCCCTCTTCCTGTATGCCAGTACACTAAAATACATAGGTTAGGTAATGTGACAGTGACACAAACTTTTTGCATGTTTATGTTATTTGATGCAAGCGGCAACCTGTCCCACATGTTCCCACGCCGCACAGACAGCCTACTATACTATACTTTTTTCTTTCACCTCTTCTCTGGTCCCAAATGCTCATATGTGGGAATGCGTAAAGGAAAGATGTGATGACGTTATTGAGTGATAACGAGCACTCCAGGTCCGTACTGGTGGATGGCTGGTCTGCATTCATTTAGTGCTTTTCAATTGATGTTGTTCCTGTGTTAGTTTAACACAATACACAATAAATAAAATAAATGTAAGCGCTGCTATTTATTTACATCCATTCTTGTCTTCAGGCATGGTAAGCCCGACAGTCATTTCGCAGGCAGCCCAGGCTCTCGTGCTGTTTGAGGGACAGTTCACACGGAAACTCACAACGATAAAGTATGTTATTGTTTCAGCTTCTCATCCACACGAAAACTGCCTTTTCTCTGCCGAGAAACTGCATGTTTTGAAAACGGCTTCCAGACTGGGAATGTCTGAAAACGCCAGCTTGATGTTTTGGGGAAGACAAGCAACCCACTTTTTTTTTCAAACGACGACGCCACCGCCCCGTCGCTGTCACATGAACGGAAGTGAGCTTCGACGACAACTAACATAATATCTGAATATTTCCATTAGCCTGACTCACCTCAGTAAACGTTCTCCTGACATTTTGTTGTCTCAAACTCCAAAATCATCGTAAGTCTAGACTAGCATTGGAAAGCGGAACTTGTGGACTTCTATGTCACGTGGCCACATAGGTGTGCCTTGTGTAGTACGTCGTTTCCACCCAGGGATTTGTTCCCGTCTGAATGCAACTATTTACTAATCCGGCACAGTGTGGACGCACATTTTTTCCAACCTGCCAAGAAAGAATCACAGCAGCGTTCCCGTGTGGGCAGAGAGGCAGTGTAATGTGACGGCACACGCTGTCAGCCGGCTGCTGGTCTTGCGATAGCCGATGCATGGCTCTACAAGTGATTCATCTAAGGATTTATGACTCATTGTTATCGATCCAGGAGGCTGCTAATGACACCTGTTGCTTGCCACATCGGTTTATCCTTCACAACCCTAGTAACTACGCTCTAATGCAGCCTTTCATCCATGACTATGTGATGAATGATAACTGAGGATATCCATTAGATATATGCATTTTGATCACAACCCATAGGGGACACCTCAATGTCATTCTTATGCGCATTTTCCTGATTGAGAAGGTCCAGCGTCCCCTTTTGTTTTTGTATTTTTTTGTGCGGTTTTCTTATCAGGCAGCACAGAGCCGGTTTCCTGAGCTGGCCAGCGAAATCCTGTTTGTAAATCACACCACGGGGACACTGCTGCTGTTGCTAGGGGACTTTGTTTATTTTACGACCACTCGTCTCATCCTGTTGACATGGCACAAGGCGCTGGTGCATTACACCGATGTGACGACACGCTGACAAACGCAGCGCCTCCGTGCATCCATCTATCTATCTTGTGCTCCAGAGAGTGCAAAAGAGGGGATGCACTTCACTTCCCGTGCATGACGCCTCACCCACCCACCGGCGTTTAACACCGTTATTGCGTCAGCGGCGTGTGAGGAAGCAGGAGGTCATCTTGTTTGTGGTGACAGGATGCACTCATAGCACTCTGTGTGGCGTTTTGCCATGACCGGATGTCTTTCTGCCACCTCTGAGCATTTCATATGCACTTAAAGTAGCGCATAGACACTGCACAGTAACTGCGTCTATTCCCAGTCAAAGGCCCTGCAGATGCAGCTTGGTTGGCTGCAGCTCAAGAGTTTGCCCGCCACTGGGTGTGATACATTTGCAGCGGAACAAGATGCGGGTTCATATTTAAATGAATAGCACAAAAAACTTTTGTTGTTGTGTCACTCTGAATGAAGAGTTTTGTGTGCTTTGATCTGAGGGTTTGTATTTACTCAAGAGATTCAAATTAGGGTTGTTGACTCTGGTTAACCAGCGCTTTACTGGAATACCACTCTTGGTTATTTACAATATAACTAACATTGTTATCACTAACATTGTAATCAATGGCTGTTGTTATGCGAGGTTAACTTTACTTTTTCACCACCAGCATTGGAAAAAAATATTCTATGCATGGTGACTGTACGTCAAAACAAGAACCACGTCCGGTACATTTTGAAGGATATAAGACTCAAAATGGTCAAATTTGTAGCTATTTATCACAATTATGTGTTTGAAAAAAATACTGATATTAATCCCCACGGGATTTCAGATTTATTTTTTTGTATTTTGCCTCAGCTTTTCCACAAAGTTGCAATGTTTTTCTTTTTCAATAACATTGCATGATCCTGTAATGTGACACATTTGTTATCAATAGTTTAGTGCTCTTTATAGCAGGAATATCTACAAATCAAACAGTGGAACCTTGGTTAGCTTCATTCATCCGTTCCAGAAGGTACACTTATCACAGAACACACATTTATTATTTTTCCCTTGTTAATGCAAAGAATGTGTTCCAAAAAGCCAAAAATGTTAACACAAAACACATTTTTATAGTTGTACAATTATAGTTTTACATGCAGAAAACAATTAGAAATGCATTTAAAGAGATATAAATGATGAATTAAGATAAATGAATGTTACTTTCACCTCATTGAAGATGTGATTCTTGCCAAAGACATGATGTGGCATCAACACAGACTCTCGCTGTGTTTTGCCATGAGTTTTTTCTTGAATTCAGTCGTGGTTCTCACCTCAAGTCTCTGTTTAACCCCAAATCAAGCCAAAAAATGGCCGAACATTTTGAAGAAGAAAGAGAGAAACACTATTAAATTCAAAAATAACTCATGGCGAAACACAAAGGTGGTGCCCTTGTTGATGTCGATGCAACACTGTTTGTGTCATTCATGTCCTCAATGACAGTAAATGCAACCTTAAAGGATCGTTTTTGCCTTTTATTCATCATTTATATGCATTTAGAATGGTTTAATGCATTCAAAAAAACTTGTTTTGTGATTATATTTTTGAGACTTGTAGCGTAACTGTGTTAGTTAGCAAAGAACTACACAGTTCCTGTGTCCATGTTTTAGCAAGCTAATAGGCAGCCAACAAGGACCTTTTGTGATTTAAAAAATACATTAAGAACACCGTTGGACTCACGCAGTGTACTAATAACACAATAAGACATGGTTGTTGCTTGTCAACTGCAGAAGGTGCACCACAATATTTCACAAGCTTCCCTTAAATTGCATTGGGAATACAGCTGGCATAGAAAATGGATGGATGGCTATAGGACATTATTTACACAACGAAAACTCTAAATCAAGAAAACAAATGAAGCGCAGTTAGCGTGCATACAGTAGCTACCCTGGAACGTTGTCTTATTTGTTGACATGTACTCCATAATGTGGTAGACATAAAGTGTGGATATAGCGCAACACCTTTACCTTTGGTCTCTGTCTTCTTTCCTCTTCCTTCTAAATTGTGAACATGATAGCTTTGACTTTCTCTTTTCCATGTTTTGTTGACAAAAACACTTCATCCTCATCACCCGCCATCACTCAACTAGCAGTCAAGGTTAAACCAACTCATATTGACTCACGAGTCTCTCCTTTTTAATTCACATTTTATAATGTGAGACTCTTAAATTGCAATATGCTGTAATTAATACAGTATAGCACTAAGAATGAAAAATTTTTAGTTGTTTTAGTTTTATTTTGGAGAAATTACTGTTGTAATTTTCTTTTTCACCTTGTAATTAACCTGAGAGCTGAGGCCTCCTTCCACCCCGCTCACGACCTCGTTTGATGCAAGCGGTGGACGTTTGATGACGTCTAAGCAGGGGCGGACTCAGGCAAACACAGAGGGGCCACCAGAAGTCTCATAAAAAATGACCCCCGCCCCCAATTTGCAGCACATACAACTGTTTTAGTCTTCACGTGATGGAAACTACATCCAAATGCATCATCTTGACCACTGGCCCTCCCTTTTAATGCAATGGACTATTCCATGCATTTGATCTTGTTAGTTAACTCCACACTACCAAAGGTGTCTCAACAAACGTAGACCCGACAACAGCAAGCAGCACCGCCACTGTCGGTGTCAGCTGGGGACAATGCAGCAGATGAAGCTAAGAGTGACGATTTTATTCCAAAAATGTGAGTATTAAAGCAGTAAACTGTTAAATGTCGCTTAAGGTTTTCAGCAATTACAGTAAAAGCGTTGATGCACTTGTTAGGTAATCATAATCACCCAGGAGGATTTTAAGGACTTTATCTAGCTCAGAAAATCTGAGAATTTTCCCATATTCACACTTGTTAGTAGATACCAACCATTTTTATTTTAAAATCTATCGTCAATTTTTGAGGGAATAGAAACATGGCTATGTAACTAGCAAATTAAGGCAGTGGATCTCAGATATTTTCTGCCATGCCTCCCCTGGGTGCCATAAATGTTGTTGTACGTTTGAAATACTATTGACTACTGATAATATCTATTTATTTATCTGTACTGCACAAACTGAATTTGAAACTGAAACCAAGAAAATGCAAAAAAAATGGAGAGCTGTGAAGTGTATTCAAGAGTCAAATGGCATGTTGAGTATGATAAATTTGGACATACTTTGAAAGTCTCCCCTGAGAGTTCACTACTTTCCCCAAGGGGGGCCCGTCCCACTATTTGAGAACCACTGAATTAAGGCGACAAATAACTGTAACAGATTTCAAAAGCAGGAAAAGAAAGTGGCCTAAATTACATACTCACATTGTGGAGGGCCCTAATGTGGATGTGGAGGGCCCCAATGACTAGGTTGGCCCCCAATTGACTAAATACTCCCCTGCTCCTGAACAGCATTTGGGCAGGAGTATCCAGCCTGTAGAGGGCTCCCATTTGCCACACATATCCTGATGAGCAAATGATTGTTGAGCAGTAATAAATTGGATTTTTTTTAAATTCACCCTCGAGGCGCCCACTTGAGAATGCCATTTTCTAAGCCGCTTATCTCCATTAGGGTCGCGGGGGTATGCTGGAGCCTATCCCAGGTGATTTCGGGTAAAAGGCAGGGTGAGGAGCTCGGCCATCCGGGAGGAGCTCAGAGTAGAGCCGCTGCTCCTTCACATCGAGAGGAGCCAGTTGAGGTGGCTCGGGCATCTAGTCCGTATGCCTCCTGGGCGCCTCCCTGGTGAGGTGTTTCGGGCATGCCCAGTCGGCAGAAGGCCCCCGGGAAGACATAGGACACGCTGGAGGGACTATGTCTCACAGCTGGCCTGGGAACGCCTTGGTGTCCTCCCGATGGAGCTGGAAGAGGTCGCTGGGGACCGGGAAGTCTGGACTTCCCTACTGAAGCTGCTGCCCCCGCGACCCGGACCCGGATAAGCGGTGGAAAATGGATGGCTGGATGGATGGCAGGGTACACCCTTGACTGGTCGCCAGTCAATGGCAGGGCACATAGAGACAAACAATCATTCAAACACTCACATGCGTACCTATGAACAATTTAGAATCACCAATTAACCTAAAATGTATGTTTTTGGAATGTGGGGGAAAACCGAAGTACCCAGAGAAGACACACGGGGAGAACATGCAAACTCTAGACAGAGATGCCAAGCTGAAATTTGAACCCAAGTCTCAGCTTTCCTGTGGCCAACATGCTAACCACTCAGACACCGTGTAGCCATTCCTTGAACTCATGTACTGTAATCAAAAAGCTTGAGGGGTGAATGCTATGTATGCACATATGCGTATTTGGATCATTTTCAATATATTTTTTATTCATTGTAGGGGTTGATATTATCATTCATTCATTCATTCATTTTCTATACAGCTTATCCTCATTAGGGTCACGGGGATGCTGGAGCCTATCCCAGCAGACTTTGGGCGAGAGGCGGGGTACACCCTGGACTGGTCGCCAGTCAATCGCAGGGCACATATAGACAAACAAACATTCACAATCACATTCATACTCTAATGGACAATTTAGAGTCACCAATTAACCTAACATGCATGTTTTTGGAATGTGGGGGGAAACCGGAGTACCCGGAGAAAACCCACACACGCACGGGGAGAACATGCAAACTCCACACAGAGATGCCCAACGGAGATTTGAACCCAGGTCTTCCAGATCTCCTGACTGTGTGGCCAATGTGCTAACCACTCAGCCACCGTGCGGGGGTTGATATTAGTGTATCTATATGTATAGTGTGGTCCATCTGCTGCCCTTTTTGCACGTGACTAATTCACACAAACGTGTCATGTTTTTGGAAAGCGAACACCATCAAGCTATAGCTTCCTGATTGGCCACTTCTTTGCCATCCGCAAATCACAGACTATCTCTCTGTATGTTTTGTGCTTGTCAATCAGAAACTTTTGTGTATGTTCCAACACATTGTATATAGTTTACCCTGCTATCATTCAAAACACTGGGGAATTTCTTGGTAAATGAGAGATAAAGAGAGATTATCATCAGACGTCTACATCTCTGTCAATGTCAGCAAGGGAGGGAGGATGTGGGTGGGTGATGCAGGGACACATTTGATTGGTTAGGCGGTTGGCGTGCGCAATTAAGCGCTACTCTGATTGATTAACTCAGATTAACTCACGTGAATGATTATAACTACTATATTAATCATTACAAGTAATATGTCCAACTAATTCATTTAATTGTTACAAACATTTATTAATTTCAGTTTAACAAAACCTTTTAATGAATCTTACTTGTACACTCGAAACACAATTTTTTAAATTAATTTTATTTTTTGTTTGAAATTATTGATAAAACATTATCTTAATGAGTTTTAAATAATATGTGCAACTGATTACTTTACTTCCTTTTTAACGATACATGTGAACAAAATGATCAAAATTAAAAAATTAAAATCAAAATTGCTCCTTGAAACTTAATTTGACAAATATTTGTTTTTCTTTTCTTACATCTATCTGTATAATCCATGCTAATCAAAAATAAATAATCAGTCTATTACTATATTAATATCTTAAATTTGTACAATAGTGTAATATTTTGCCTTAAATAATAACAAATATAATAGCGATTATATTACATTCATTTAGCCTGCTAACAGTATTATGGTTGACGTCAATAGAGCACACGCCGGATGTGACGTCACCACGCCAGGCGAGCTTGGGCAGTGTCCATGACAACGGCGCGCGCGCGTGCTTGCGTAATTACGCCAACTCGTGGGCCCCTGACTCGTGCTCATAAGTGGGCGTGACTCACCGCGCCTCCCTCCTGCCCTCCCTCCGCCTCCGTCATTGTGGGCGGGTCTTACGCGGAAGCGAGGGAGCGAAACACAACACCCGCAGGACCGAGCGAGGCGTGACTGGTGGAGGGGAGGGGGCGGGACGGAGGAAAAGGAGAAGAAGAAGAAGAAGAAAAAGAGTGGCGTGAGCGCCGGAGAAGCGCCTGGTAGATAGAGAAAAAAGTCCGTCAGGAGCGAAGACTTGGTGTGTGGAAGTCACGTCAAAGCTCGGCGGCAACATGTCGAACAGTGACGAAGATGCGGCCGAAGCGGAGTAAGAAGCAGCACTCGCCGCTGGAGAGTTCGCCAAAGAAGTTCCTGGAAGAGTGAACGCGCTTTTTTGCTTGAGTTAGGACGGTACTTCGGACGGTCGACCGCTTCCCCCCTCTCCTCAACTTTGAGGGGACGAGAAATAAAAGAGGCAACCAGCCTCCGCCACACGCCGTAACCCCGGACCCCAAGCGCTTAGCTCACCGGCGAGCGAGCCCCCTTGGTCGGCTTCGCGTCACAAGTTGTCACCGTGTAGCGACGTAGTAAAAGGCCAGACCCCAGTTGGCGGAGTTTCTCCAACTTTAACGCATAAAGAATGAAGACACCTGGAGATAGCGGTAAGTGATATATAGTTGACTGTACTGTTCCACTAACAACCTGTTGATTTGACTCCGCTCCCCCCTCAAAAAACAGATCTTCTGCAGATCTAACTATACTGTACTCTAGATAATACTATTAATTCAAAGAGGAAGTGTAAGGTTGTGTCACCCTGGCAACCCACCACAATGCCACCATCCAACATCTCTCCTGCATCCTTCATTGTAGGCAAAGTCAAGTCCTTTTTTTATTCATGTAGCGTTAGTTCAACTCAAGGCATTTACACTTAAACATTTCATGCATGAGAAGTGTGGGGCGGTCGTCTGTCTCGACCAGAGAGACAGAGTTGGAAGACCAAGGGTAGATAGAAAGAGTCCAGAGTGATATGAAAGCAATAACAACAATTATATCAGTAAAAACAGACAATCCAAAGAAGTGAGAAGTCGCAGCATTCCCTCAGTAAATGATATTAACCCAATATTAATAAGAGCAGCAACTGGGGGTTTCCGGTAGTCATCTGAGGTTTGTGTGTGGGTCTGATTCCTGAAATGCTTGCATAAGTTTCTTATTGTGTGCGGAAAGCCAAAGCAAATCCCCCCCCATCTTGAGAAACTAAAGAGGAAGTGAAAGCGTTTGTTCTGGTGGTCCAAGTTGTCTCGAATAAACTAACCCTGTCTCAGTAGCAGTCACAGGTGGTCTAATAGTACAGATGACATAGAACAAACACATACATATTTAATAACAACTTGTTTTTTCTGCACATTCTCGCATTTTCCCCTCCACTTGGGACTCCCTTCCCCCCCATGTGCCATGTCCCCTCCAGACTCTCGCTGCACCCGTAGTTCGCCACCCCCCCCCCAGCCCTGCACATTCCTACACACACACTCCTGGCTGCAGCCGGACGAAGCCGCCAGGCATCCCATCATGAACTTGTATGGCTTTTGCATTGCAGCTCGAGTGCTTCTGGGAAGCTACTAAGTATTGATAGTGTTTATGGGTCTGATGTATGCAGCGTGTGTGCTTGTCAGCCGCTGTGTGAATGTCAAGAATGACTTTTTCCTTTATCCTTCCCGTGTGTGTTAGGCATGGAAAGTGCTGCGGCCTTGAAGTAATAACATACTAACTTGATGCATTAAATCTTCATTTAATGTGTAACATACTTATATAAAACTATATAAGTGTCGAGAAGTCCTTTTCATTTCCTCAACTCACCCTAAAGTCATATAATTTGAAATAGAAAAGACCCCAAAACTGCAAAAAACAATGTATTGCGTGAAACTTTGCCGTACATCGGATAAGTGTGCATCTAAGCAGTAACTGTGGATGTCCATTTTGTTTTGTTTTTATGACATGATCATATACCCGAGACCTCAGTTCAGCTTGCATCAATGTAATCAAATCAGGAGGTTTGTTTTTGTTAGAGTTTAGCGTTTGTGTGACACAGACAAGAGAAGATGAGATGTGTGAATGTAGTCGTAATAAAGGGTTGATGATGGTGACAGTTTGACCCTGGAACTGATTATTTCAATTTGCATATTTTCTGTGTGGAAATTATTTTGGAACCATATTGAAGTAAATAAACCAAAAAAAAGGCACATTTTGTATTGTATTTTCCCCAGATAGCTGAATTGATTCATCGCTTGCGGGCATATCTCTAACAACAAATCTGATATTTTGTAGCATTTTTTCAAGCATTTATTGAAGTATTTAATCTGCCCTGCCCTGAGCTGTTTGATCTCCTGCTGTTTTTGCATTTGCAATCAGAACACAAGTTTTAACCTTCGGCTTTTGAGTGTATTTCCTGGAGATGTGTCCGATAAAAAGACCGCGTGTCGTAAACTGTTCCTTGTTTTGGCGCCACTGCTGGACAACTACAGTAACCTAAATAGAGGTTTGCTGCTTTTAGGTTGTATTAGTCAGCAGGTAGCAATTTCTACCTCGTATCCCTCCAAAGTTGTCGATTTGTTTTTTTGTAGTGATACACTCTCCTACTGTATTCTCCGGAATTTATCATGGCTACACACTCCATCCTTCCTTATTCATTCATTTTTCTGTCTCTGACGGGATAAGGACTGGCGTGCGTCTTTGTGCAATGGAATTGCATAGTAGCGGGACCCCTGGCTCTGGAGTGGCCATTGTGTATGTGTGGAGTGTGGGACAATGGTGGGAGTGGGGCAGGCCCCCGAGGCTGATTGTGCACGAACTTGTGGGGGCCAGGCACCTCTCATTGTCCTCGTAATGGTGCAGTGTGGTTGGTAGTGTGCTGTCTTTTGAGCACACGTGAATTTTCATCATTCAACAGTTGACAATCAACTTCATTGGCAAAGCATCGTTGGGATTGACATACAGGTATATCATGGACAAAACGTGGAAGCAAGGCAGGAGACAAAAGGAAACGCTCTCTGTCGCGGAGATGATCAGGAAAATCTGGCTCACATTGCTGACCACAGCAAAAACCCACAGCCTCCCATTATCCCAATACAGTTTTATGACCTGATTTATGGGAAGAGGCCGTGCTGTGATCGGGCTCGGACAACACGCCTGAAATAGATGGTGCCTTTTAAGAAAACTGGTTATCTTCTGTTTAATCAGCAGTGAGGAACGGCCGTTTTTTCCTTCCCTGACAAACCTGAGGGTGACGATCCCGTGTTTTTATCAGTGTCATATTTACACAAGAGAATACACAAAGTGTGTTTTATGGAGTTATAATCCAAATGCCCCGGAGCACTGGTCGACACAACGGTTTTTCACAAAAAAGTTTTGGCTGTCAGTGACGCTAAGTACATTGGTATTTGAAAAATGTCTAATCTTTCCCTTTCAGGGGTAGAATAAAGTCCACACTGTTTGTGTTTCACACAAATGGCTTTAGCAAGAGTTATTCCGAATCTTACTCAGAAGCTTTTAAACGGGAACAACAGCCTCATTTGTTGCATATTAAGATGCTTGGATTCCTTAATTTATTGGAGGCTCACGTGTGACGACTTTTTCTACTTCTTGTGCAGTTGGGTAACAACTTTTGATTGACTAAACACAATAAATAATGGTATAGCCTGTCATCACACCAGATAGGATAATTACATTTAAAACCGTACAAAACCTTTTTAAGATGTTGTGGCTTGTTGATAAAACTTACACCATCTTTATTGCAAGATCTCAGTCAATCATGGTATAGTGGTAAAAAACGAATAATTATACAGTATTCTGAAATTGCTGATGATAACTCAAACGGACAGGTTTGTCAATAAATAGTACAGTAATCTTTTTTTATACTAGTTAATTGGTTCCAGACCCCGACCATGATAACTTCATTTCCGTGAAGTAGGATTCCTTATTTATAAATTGAATATTTTTCTTGTACAGCACAGAAAACCTGTTTACAACCCGTTAAATACTGTTTTAACACTATCAGAGCTCTCTAGACATAAACTAACACCACTATAGTCGTCTTTGCAATGGTATTATGCAATATAGTAGACTTAATAAGAGTAAATAATCAATATAAGCCATAAATAAGACTCATGCTCATCTGTGTTGTTATAAATGTGGTCCCTGGGGGATCTGAGTGGCGGGCGGACAAGAAGTTGAGTTTTATCTTGGCGAGGATTATTGCAGCAACAGTAGCCCGTGGTTTTATCAGGATTTTTGTGCCAGTTGTGAAATAAATCAAACCTGCAATAAAAGCATGTTGCGCCACTGATCAAATCTGGTGTATGTCTCACTGAACATTAGAGTAACACTACAATACTGACTCCTAGTGATCAGTGTAGAATAGTACATATCGTCAACATCTTGAATGCCCTTTAAATGGATTTAGTTCATTTAGCCATATTTATGCTTGAAAATGCTTAATTTAGGCAAAACATACATACAATTTGCTGAAATATGCATTTTTAACTAAATAGGCCATAACAAGAAACCATATGATTTATTAATAAATATATTTTTTTAAAGCGTGATAGAGTGAAGCTGCGAAATATACTGTATATTGTTGACAATGCTTTTGATGCCGGTTTGAATGCGAGTTTGCTTACTTCACGTAACTTCACTTAAGTCTGTTATGAGTGGCCTGAAACACCTTACATCACATGCATGCTGTTTTTAAAACAAAATTGTATTCCAGTGGCCTCTGTTGACAAATTACTTGTGGAGGAGTGGTGTGTGGTGAGGGTCTGGTTCCAGTGGTGAAAATGTCTGTATTTAGCCAAGAATGTGACCAAAGGGAACAATGTGCTCAGCCAGTCGACACTAATGGACCTCCCTGCTATTAGTGCTGTGTTGCCCTTGACCATAAAGACCATGGGCATGGGGGCAAGGCAGTATTACCCTTGACAGACCAGTGTGCTACCCTCCACATTAACCTCTGATCACATTATTGAGTTCTGTGGACTGATTATATTATCTCAAATGCTGCAAAGTGAAAACCTCCATTAAAAGTTTGCTAAATATGTCCTGAGGCTTGTTGTCTGTAAGGCCAGTTTTACTTTAACATCATTGATTACAACCACAGCATGACCTCATATTGACTCTATTAGTTACTGGCTGCGTGTCTGTGCGGGGCAGGCTGTTGACTGATAACTTTTGGCCAATGCTTACATGTGAGTAAGAGCACACACACACTGCTGCTGCTGCTTTTTATTGGAATTCTTGGACCTCCCACATTCCTGCTTAGAAGGTTAATAGTTGCCGGCTGTGTTGCATTACGCATGAGGGGAAACACAACAGCCAGTATCTCTGCGAGCGTTTCCAGAACCCACTCACCATGACTCGCAGGAGCATGCATTTGCACACAGATGCCCTTTTGGTTGTTCTGATTGACAATATGAATTTGGAAGACATGCAAGCATAAATGTCATACAAATCTCCTCGAAGTTGTATAATCATTGGAAGATGTCTGTATGTTGTGTAAACTAACTCTTCTACATAAAATAAACACTGTTATTAAATCCCCCAGTTTGATGAGCCTGATTGACACACAACTTAATGCACTCTTCAAACAACCAACTGTAACTTAAGGCTATTTATTCCAATTACCACGACATTTGTTTCACAACTTTAAGGGACTGACAAGCACATGATTGTGAAGTTTGAGCAAGATTGGTTGAAAAACATGGCCGCCATCAAGAAAAACCTGTTTGGAGGGGCACAGGTTGGACTTGTCTAATTGGCCATACATTAAAAGTGTAGTGATTGTAAAACTTTACTGTATTACATGTATCCTAGCCTATCCTCCAAAACATGTGGAGCATAACCCATGAGGACACCATAAATGTCATTTTTGGTCACGTGACCTCACTGAGCTGAGTTATTGTACTATGTGTTTTAGAGCACAGCTATCTACGGAACTTCTCAGCCATGCCCAGCCCACACACAGTGGGAGAAAAACTAATTGGTGTCACGATTTAGAATCACCCATGTGTCAAGTTGCCATGGTTCTGAATTGGTTGCGATACAATATAATTTCTGGAACAAGTTCCTTTTTTTTTTTGAAGGATTCCAAAATGCGGGGTCTGGTCAACATGTTAACATTAGGCCGTTTTTTCTAGAAAAAGTACACACCCTTATATTAGCTGGATATTTGAGTTGGCCACTGTATTCACAATATGAATATGAATATGAATATGGCAGTGGTGCATCCTCTTTTGCACAATCCTCATTTTTTTGCTCAATTTCAGCCAAACTAGTGACGGCTGTTGCACACCACCGATGGTTGAAATGGATGAACAAAAAAACACTCCTATGCCCCCATTTTTTCCAGTCAGCGGGCTTGTCAATCATCGAACAAAGATTTTTTTTAAATGAACTATTCCGGGAGAATTCGAACGTTAGTCCAGGTTTTGATTTTTTGTTTTGATTTTTTTTACCGTAATACAACTTTGTAGCTCGAAGTTCATACAGAAAAAAAGTTCTTATTCACTGCAAATGTATGGACAATGCAGTAAGATTGACCAACAGCTGCCCTTGTGCGCGTGTGTATGTGTGTCACTGCGTGCGTACGTGCGTGTGTGTGTGTGTGCGCGTGTGTGTGTGTGTTGTAATGGTATACAGGGGTTTTACGTAGCGGCATTGTTGCTGAGGTGACTTGGTGTGAGGAACAGGTAGCGGCGTGTTTTTGTAAAAGTATATCAAGTGTGTACACAAAGGAGGCTGGGTAGTTTTCTGGGTGGGCAGCTGTGACATGCATGAGAGAGTGTGCGTGAAAGGTATTACTTGTGAACAAAGTGTGTGTGTATAACAGGTTCTCGGTGACCAAGGCGCCACTGAAATCGATCCGAGTATGATCGGCACACGTGACGACCAGGTAACTCTATTCCTCTGATCCTTCCACATGAGAGCTTTTATTTTCGGATGGAGAAACAACACGAGAGCCTTCGCGTTGCAGCTTGGAGAGTGGCTTCATAATAATCAAGAGTGTCACATCACTTAGTCTTATTACACAGTCCCTAATGACATCACAACCCCTCTGGGTGCTCCTAATCCTGCCCCCGGTGGCGCTGCCCCCGACAGTAGCGGGGCGGCGGTGCTGTTGTAATGTATACTCCTAATCTTCTTGGATTAGCCCCAATAATGCTGGGCATGCTGAGGGTATCGTTACATGGTGAGGGATCAGCAAACAGCCAGGCTGATCATGTGCATTCCAGGCGAGAACTCAGCAGGGCAACAGTCGTCTTCTGCCATTGACAATGTAAGACACAGAGGAGGAAAAAAGGACTCAATAATGCTGGAGCCTCAAAATTCTCAGTGTTCAAAGGTTGGAGAGTTTGAAAACTGACCACAAATGTCATGAAAAATAGGCCTGTAACGTCATGTGAGATATCAGCTTGTGAGAAATTGGACAATGTATTTTTTTTTTTGGCAAACAGAAAGTGCATGATGTTAATAGGAAATGTGGATAGATTTATGCAAAGTAGAAAAACAATCCTGGAAATAATATGGCTTAAGTGACAACAAAGGGACACCTATGTGAAGAGACATAGTAATCCTCCCGCTGGAAGCTCGTCACTTAGTCATTCATTGAGTGTATTCAAGTTTTAACTTATTTTTATGCCTGTATGATGCATAAGATGTTTAATGCAGGCAGTCAACTTCAGCGAGCCACATCCTCAAATGGTAGGTCTACATCATTTGTCAATAATGGAATAATTTTTTTTTTGTGTCTTGTCCAGCATCATACCAGCTGAATGGGAGTCAAGCTGCCTTTAAATGCTGAGCAAAATTTCTTTGCCAAGGGAGACTTCATAATCCAAATGAGTCTCCCTTGACATTTGACTGCGTTTATTATGAATTTTGTTGCGCCACATTTCGATGCCGGACCTGACCTGAAAAGGGACGGGTGGGAGGTGGGGTGGGGGATATAAGAAAGGGTGCAGAAGAACCTTACAAACATATTTCAACCATATTATAAACAACCGTGATAATCAAGATTTCAGCAACAACCAGAACAGTCACAGAGCAAAATGAGCCAAAATACAGGGGAAAGAAGAAAAAAATAATAATAATAATGATAATACTAATATTCATGTACACACATTCATATACATATACACACACACACATATATACATATATATATATATATATGCACATATTCGTACATGTATACATACACATACTGTGCACATACACATATCCATGCAGTATATACATACATACACACACATACAGTGTGCATATATATGTATACACACATACATACATACATATTTACTAATAATGATAAACATACAAGAAAAACAACGAGAAAAGAAACAGAACCTCTTGAACAATGACCATCCAAATGACACGTGCAACAAATCTACATTAAATCTACATTACTCTGCAGTGACAGGATAACCGCATCAGAGCGAAACAGAGAACGAGGAGATGCCCGTGGTGAACACCGCCATGCATCCCAAACCACACTCCCTCCA
>QODF01000278.1:1116651-1127450 GCA_024372805.1 Oostethus manadensis
CCAGTTGAGGTGGCTCGGGCATCTAGTCCGGATGCCTCCCGGGCGCCTCCCTGGTGAGGTGTTTCGGGCATGCCCAGTCGGGAGAAGGCCCCCGGGAAGACCTAGGACACGCTGGAGGGACTATGTCTCACAGCTGGCCTGGGAACGCCTTGGTGTCCTCCCGATGGAGCTGGAAGAGGTTGCTGGGGACCGGGAAGTGTGGACTTCCCTACTGAAGCTGCTGCCCTCGCGACCCGGACCCAGATAAGCGGAGAAAAATGGATGGATGGATAGACATACAAAAGAATAAAAAGTCAGAAAGGGGGCAAATAGTTTTTCACACCACTGTATGCCTCATCAAAGTATGTCTAGTTTGATAATAGTTTACTTCTTATTACACTTGGAACTTAAGAATGTTTAAACCCGCAAACTAAACGTTTGTTCAACAGGCATCCTTCTCTCCACTTGCTTAAATACTGCACTTACATCATCAAAGTCTGAGTGCTTTTAACTTTTTTCAGTTCAATAACTTTGTTATGCAGTGGTTGACTTCTTCATAGCTTCGTTCCTCTCGACCTCCTTCACTACTATACTTACGTCACTTGTCATCAAAGGAGGAGTAGATTTTAAATGATTTTGTATAGCTTTTTTCTGCAGTGGTTAACGTCTTTTTACACTTGTACAACACTTAAAAAATGTTACTTATAACTGGACAGTTAACAAAACTCTTTTGAAAGCAACGTGGGTTATTGTGTTAGAGTGCCACTGTATTTTTTTCAATGGCTCAATACAGATAATATGATACCGACGGCTATGTGGAATGAAGCATGCAGACTAGTTGGAGCTTCCCTGTGGTTGAGTGCATGTGACAGCGATCATACTGACCTACTGTCCCGGCCCTTCACATTTAAGGAAGACGGTGAGTGCGGCGCTCCTAACCCCTCTCTAACCCCTCTCTGGTCCACACCCTGTAGAAAGGCAGCAGTGTTTGAATAGTTTCTCTTGCTATTTTTATCTGGGAATCTGCCTCTGTGCTGGCCTGGGGAAGAAAGAGGGGGAAGTGTGGGGTGTAGGACAAATATCTAATCTAATTTTGGCTGATGGGAAGTGACTAACAGAGCCTCGGCCAAGTGCTCGCATAGTGGCAACATTTTGTGTGTATACGTGTGGTTGACAGTCGAGCTAATAAAATGCAGTCTGGCGCCAAGTTAAACTTTCTCTCTTGTCACCTCTTCCCTTCATCCCACCCCAAATCCTCCCTCACATCTCCTTGTCCCCCCCCATCCCGCCACCCCACGTCAGGAATGTGAGATCACGTTTGGACTTTTTTTTTCTCCCCCTCTTCCTCCTATACCCTTTTTTCTTTTCTCTACCTCCATCCTCCATGTTCAGACTTGTTCTCTGAACTGCTCATGTTGAACAACACTTCATAGCATTTTTTCATAGGCGAGGCTTTAAGCCTTAGCCAGTGCGGTGTCAAAGGTAAAATGTCAACAAGTCATTAATTTTGAAAAAAAATGGATTTAAGTCAACATTACCTAAATAGAAAAAGAACCTTCAACAACAGCTGGACTGTTTGAAGGTTCAGGTACAGCCCAAAAACTGCCACCTGTCTGGTCTCGTATTTATAGCCACATTTCCACCAAGGTGTCCACTACTTCACGGTATGATTTGGAATGGAAAAGACCGATCTGCCTTGATGAACCCGATCTGAGTTTCCACTATGGGCTGTCTAAGCAGGATGGCGCCAAATGCGTCAGCTTAAATAGCGTTACATTATAACAGCGAGGCACTCTGTAACCTGCCAGCAGATAACTAAAAAGAAGACAGGACAACAGTGAGAGTGAATTTTGGGAGTGATTAGACGAAATATTTTTTTTCAATATATTATAATTTTTTTAGAATAATTTTTTAAAATTTTAATTCTGTGTTTATTTGACCAAAAACGATAATAAAAAAATGCTGTATATTGGCCTATGGGCTCCTATGTATTCCGGCACGCAATTGATGACCTCATCAAATCACGTCCAAAGAGTGTAAACAACCGTGGGTAGCTAGTAACAAGCCTGTCTAACTTTACGTCTGTAGTGTCTCCTTGCTATATTCAACCTTCGATTTGCAATGACTGCAAAGTGTCGGAACCATGACTTCTTCTTTCAATACGTCCAATCCCAAGATCAAAGATGCCGGATTCACCAAAGTTTCTCTAGCCATGCTTTGCCATCATGCCCAATCGCAAGTATTTTGACATGTAACTGCTGTATGTTGTTTACAGCCGATTTCTTATTGTTTTGTTTGTCACACGTAAATGTTTCAGATCATCTAACAAACATTAGTCAATGAAAACACAACTGAACACAAAATGCAGTTTTAATGAAAACTTTTACTATTAAGGAAAAAAAAACATCTAAACTACATGGCCCTGTGTGAAAAAGTGATTGCCGCCACATGTCACCCCCTTGGTCTGAGATTAATCAAGGTCTAGAAAGACACTGGGCTAAAACGGCTTGCATGGCAGAGTTCCAAGATGAAAACCACTGCTTGATGTTATTTGTTGCTGCTAAGGGTTATTATATTTAGGGGGCAATCACTTTTTACACACAGAGCCACTTAGGTTTGGCTTTTCTTCTCCTTTTAATAATAAAAAGTTTCATATATTTAAAACATTTAAGTGTGATCTAAACTAGCAGTATTGTCAGAGCGTACATCTATGTATGACAGACTGATGTTAGTCTTGCTGTACTGTTTATCAATAAAGTAACAAATGTCGTAGTGAGGATGACCACATTATGTTTGACATACTACAGCACAGAACGGTGAGTTATTATGTCTAAGTAGGTAATGTGAGTATAACAGTGACTATAGGGGTGTTATTTAATGTCTACAGGGCACTAATAATGGGTGATAACTATTTTAAGAAAGTTATAATCAGGTTTTCTATGCTCTATCTACAAAATATTTTATTTATTATTATCCAGTTCTACTTCATGTTAGGGACTGGAGCCAGTTAACCGCCATAAACGAGGGACGACTGTATACATCTGTATACTTTTTGGTCAAAACTGGACTTGAAACGAAAAAAACAAACCATCACCTTCTGCCTTTTATCAGCTGATATTTCCTCATTCTCAAATGCCAATGCTGTTTTATCGCTCAAGATTTACAAAGCTGATGCATCGGGCTAAATAAACCCAAATGATCGCTAATCACCCTCACGCAAGTCTGCTTCTGTTCCCTAGCCAGGTGTCTGACTCTGTACCAGATGGAGCCATTCGACCACGCGTCCGATCCAGAAGGAGGTTTTATTTTTGTTTGGAAGTAACTGCGGTGCACGTGTGTTGTGTGCGCATACACCGACATGAAACCTTTTTAAAGCATCGATTGACCTTCCCGTCCCAACCATCCTCTGCTGCCTCTCCCTATCACTCCTGTGTCACCAATCCGTGCTGGAATACCCAAGTGGCGGCTCTTCTTCCATTAGCCACCTCCTCCTCCTCCTCCTCTTCCTCTTTCTGGCTTCATATCCTACCCTGCTCCTTTTTTCTGATTTACGAGCTGGCACCACTCACTGCACACATACAATGCTGATGACTGATAACATGACTCAGACTGTGCAGTGGCTGTCAGTTTTTGTCGGAGTGCATCAGAGTTTGGGACGTCCCAGAAAGTTAGTCTAAAATCCTTCCATGCAAACTCCTAAATCTTCTTCTACTGTAGACGTCATCCTCTCAAAAAGGCTCTTTTTTGGCTTTCCAGGTGTTGTGTATGTGTTTTTCTGTTCCGGCCTAAGAGAAATTGAATAATGCATCAGATCATTGGAAAGGTATTTATAGGAAAGCAGAAGGATTAAAGTTTAATGACCGTGCCGGCCATCAGTGCCGAGCATCATGGAATCCGAGCACCCCGCACACACACAAACACACATGCATGAACATCAGCACACACGCATAAATGGACGCACACCTGGAAACCGGCTGGTCTAGTAAAACCTCTCGTGCATAACAGCAAGTCACTTTGTGGCTTTCATTAATGAGTGCCATCGCACAATGTCTGGGCGTGTGCTACTAGTTAAAGAAGGCGGCCACTAAAATAATTTGACAACAATTTGTTCTGAGATGTGATTTTATGATGGCAAAAAGTGCCTTACACCTTTTTGAAATTGTTTACATGTGGAATTTTATAAAACAGCTTTGTAGATCTTATTTTTGACACTTCACTTTTGTGACTTTTTATAACCTTCTACCTTCATTTGCCTTGGCCCTTGTATTTAAGTCAAGACATTGAGTAAAAATTGTTATTCGATTAATGAAGTATCTATCCATCAAATTTATCTTTATAAATTAATACATAATTATTACAATATTATTAAATATTCAAGGATTGCTGTAATTAACCTATTGTTGTTTTATTATATTTTATAATGATAATATTTTTTTTAATTATTTTAAAAAATATATTTTAAATGCTGGGCGTTTTTGTATAGGTTTTTGGCTCATCGATAAGGCATGTAAAAAAACAGTTGATCGCTGTAAACAAAGTCAATAAATTTAACCATTTAACTCACCATTTAACAGGTGAAAAGACTGAATGTGGGGGGTTTAATCACTTAACATTTTTTTGTTCACAGTCTTACAAGTGTAAAAAAAAGGGGAGTGTTCTTTTCACTTAAGAATAAATGCAGCTGGCTTTCCATTTTTTGTCCTTCTATTTATTATTATCATTGTCAAACTCTATGTAGCCATATTGTACTGAGCGGCCAGGAGAGAGACAAGTGTACAGTTATTTTCACTATATTAGTTTTTGTTGCTACATTTCCAATATGTATATACAGTATATGCAGTAACTTCCATTTCCACTTCTGTGGTTATTGTCACTTTTCGCACTGGCATGTAACATTAGAAGTTCCACTGTATTTGACATTTGACCTCCATTCGTATATTAATAAGCATTTGTCGTGAGAGGTCCATGACATCAGGTCAAGCAGCATGCTTTGCCCACATTGTGTGTGTGTCTTTGTAACTTTGTTGAGCTTCTCTGCAAGAAAATTGTAGAGAAGCTGGGTTTTCTTTATTAGAAAACCCATCTCAGGTTGTGACTAGTGCTTGGAATTAATATTGAAAAAGCAATCAAGACGAGAGCTACTTTACATCACTGGGATGCTTAAAAACATGAACTTTGAAGTGCGTATGTCACCAAAAAAGGTTGAAAAAAAACCAAAAACAAAATTAAGAAACTCAGGTTAAAAAAAAAGTTTTTGTCCTACTGCTGTCACCCGCAAGTAACAACTAACATACAAGGGAAATAAAGTGATGATTTTTAAATGGACCCCCAGCGAGTCCTCTCGGCTGTGTGTCACGTTGAGGAGCAAACTCAACCGAACACAGCCATGGACGCACAACAAGTCACATATTTACAATAATAACATTCACTGTTATTGTGTCGTGAAGAAGATGATATAACACACACAGAAAAAATCAGCCATAACTGACACGGCAAAGCTTACTCCATCTCCTCTAGTGTTTGAGGAAGAGCCTTTCACACAGTGACTGGGCATAATATAAATATGTACATAGGCATTCTTCTCTCTGCGAAACGTCACTTCCTCCTACTGATAAAGTGCAAAACATTTGAGCACACATCCAACACAGGAAATATGCCCCTCAATGTTAGTTTCATGGCGAAAATAACAACATTAACACGTGTTTCGGTGTCTTGAGCACTTTAATGTTTTAATGACTACAGTGGGCGTGATGAATCGTGGCTGCACTCCAGTAGATTTCATGTGTGCAATCAATAATAACACATTGTATACGCGTTTCCTTGGAAACTAGTCTTAAGTGTAGGATGTTAGGCTTTCTCAGAGATGCCTGTTGATGTTTATATATATATATAAACATCAACAGGCATCTCTGAGAAAGCCAAACCAAACCAAAGTCTTTGGGTTCCGGGGGGAGTATGGTTGTTATATACCTCAGCCTATTACTGTAACTTTAGTGACTAAACAGAAGGGTCTTGCAGTAAATTTATTGATTATCCAGCCTGCACCTCTGCACATGTAGGTGTTTTATGTGTTAGTAGGCTTATTGTTTTTGTCTGGCCCAAGCATTGGCCAGGGTCTTATTCTTCCTATGCCTTGTTGATGGAGGAGGTGGCTGACAGAGGTTGATGTGTGCGGGATCTGTGTATTTTAAGCAGAAGCCCGAAAAAATAGGCTCCTATCCTTTGTACTGAATATGAGATTGATTGCAATTATTTTATCCACGCAAGGTTCAGCAAGCTGCATTAAGTATTAGACGGGTGTTTGGACTTGTTATCATGTTGGAAACCTTAGTTTCTAAAGGGAGGGCTTCATTCTGTGCTGCACAATGTCACACATTTTTGTGTCATGTGTGTTGACTCAACTGTACACTGACTATGCTGAAGTATATATTTAATTTTTTTGTTAACCGGATAAAAGGCCCATTGAGATCAAGTCCTTTCACGCATGTGGCTGGACAAGCAAGGCAACAGCATACATAAAAAAAAAAACATAATAACAAAACAAACATTGAGATGTTACGAGCCAACAGTTTAAAAAAGTGCAGGCGTTATTCTTACAGTAACAACTCCAGAGCACGGGCACTGTTCAAAGGAGTCATCCAAATGTAGTGATTCAACGGGAGGGTCTCTGCATGGTTTTTATTTATTATGCAGCCTCTGCACCCTTGCACGTTCAGGTGTTTTATGTGTTAGCAGGGATTAGCCAGGATCAGCCAGGTTTGTTGGACTCATTCTGCCTAAGGCTAGTTGGCAGAAGAGACAGCATACAGAGGACAGTGCGAGTGTGGTATTTGAGCATCTTCGAATGAGCATGCCTTGACGGACAGTCATCCTTCAACAGAAGAGGAACTTTCATTAAAGTGTTTCCACAAGGTTGGAAGCATACCATTGCTCAAAATGTCTTCAGAGGAAAACTGCAAATCAGAATGTGGCACGGTAAAAGAGAACACAGTATGGTTGCTGCCCCCATCCAAACAAACTGATCCTCTACAGCAGTGGTTCTCAACTGGTTTGTCTGCGGAACCCACCATGACCACTCAATGACAAGCGGCAAACCAAACCAAGTGGAATTTTTTTTCAACTCAAACTTCTCAAATATCTTCTATTTAAAGGAACAATTTGCAACACAACGTGGGCTGCAGTGGTGAGACGCTGACCTCTTTTTATGGCGCGCTTATGTGTGTTGGACGGACTCACTCAAACTTGACAACATTGCCCGTGAACATAACACACACCATTGCAAGGCGAAGCAAGCGAATAGCATAGACAAGAATGTGAGGTGCCTTTATGAATTTATCAGGTGATTGCATTTTTTTTTTTTGCACAGGCATAGTCCTGCGACCGACTGAAAGTGGCTTCACAGCCCAATTTTGGGTCCCGACCAACCAGTTGAGAGTCATTGATATTGAGTATATTTTACAGCGGTATGAAAAAGTTTGGGCACCCCAGCTAATTGTCAAGATTTTCCTTTATAAATCATTAGTTGTTTGGATCAGAAAGTTCAGTTAAATATATCAAATAGCACACAAAGGTGCATAAATCTGGGCACCCTTGTTGTTTTATTGATTTGAATAACTTTAGCACTAATTATTGGAACACAAGATTTGTTTGGTAAGCTCATTGACCCTTGACCAATGTACCTAGGTCATGCCAGTCATGAGTAGGGGTATTTAATAGGGGTGCAACCATGCGTTTTAACAACGATTCGATTCAGGGACGATATTGGTTCGTGTAGAACGATGTGATCCGAAATGATTCAGTAACTTTAAATCGATGCAGTAATTTTTTACCAAAAATTCAAGCAGTCTGACGGTGAAATAAGTAGCTGGATAATGGACAGTGCAGGTGAAGTTTCCTAAATTCTCTTTGCTTTTTGTAAGGGAATTAGGTATTCATTAATTATGGATATAAACAAAAAAATAAACAATTCATGGCAAATGCATTCACCTTTTATTTGAATAAAGTGCAACCAACACTTTAAATTAAGAATAAATTAACAGGTTGAGTGTTTAATTCTATCTGATAAAATATGACTAACTTTAATTTGATACCTCATTCACTAACATGTGGTATGAGGTGAATGAGCTGTGGAGACCCCTGATGGGCCCCCGAAAGGAAAACAAGAAGATTCACTTCTCTAACCAAAACTATTAAAGAAGTTATTTGTCACCACCATATTTGAATGAAATATCATGTGCAGATAGATCATTAAAGTGAATGAATATCCTACATACTGTAACTGTATTGACACTATTAAAGCTACAAGGAGACGTTTGATCAACACACCTATCATTGCAAGAAAAAATGGAACATACGCCAGAACAACAGTGGCTCCCAATTGGCCCCCCGTTCATCCAGAACGCAAATGTCATCCGTGTCTAATCGACTTACGACAAATCAAATTGTTACAAGGATAATGTTTAACGTATTTATCATTGAAAAAGCTAAAAAAACACCCATCCATATAAAACCTGCAGTGCTTAAATCCGGTGTTTTTTTCCTATATAGAATAAAGGAGGAGATCCTATATAGTATAGATTAACTCGATTGATTACCTTTCAAATGATCGTTAAATCAATAATTGTCGTCTGGAATGGCAATCTGGCGAAGACAGATCGATGTAGTTGGATTGTAGGAATATAAATCGATACATCGATCTAGTGAATGAATCATTACACCCCTAGTATTTAAGGTAATTGCACGTTGTTCTGTTCTTTGCAACTTTTCTAAAGTGTGGCAACAGCCTCAAAACATCGGTCAAATGACCAAAAAACAAAAATTGTTCAACATCATGGTTTGGAAGAAAGATACGAAAAGCTAGCTCAAAGATTCAGCTGCCAGTTTCCACTGTGAGGAACATAGTGAGGTAATGTTGGACGACAAGCCCAGTTTGAAGTGGCAGGTTAGGAAAAATGTCAGACAAGCAGAGACATATGATGGTGACAACAGTCAAAGTCAACCCACAGAGCAGCTCCAAAGACCTACAACATGATCTTCCTCCAGATGGTGTAACTGTGCATCGGTCAACTATTCAGCGCAATTTGCACAAGGGGTTGCGGTATGAGAAAAAAGCTTTTTCTGCGCACATGCCACAAACTGAGTCACATGAGGTATGCTAAAGCACATTTGGACAACCCAGCTTCATTTTGGGCAGTGACGTTTTCATTTTCAGATGTAGCTTGTCTACACATAAAGGACACGGCAACGTTGCCAGATTTTTCCACACTGGAGGGCGTTTAAAAAAAAATACAGTTTCAGGATACCCAGCGTTTAAAAAAAAATACAGTTTCAGGATACCCAGTGAATGAAAAGCAGAAATGATAAAATACTCCTGAAAAATGGAGAAAACCTGAAAATGGAAAACCTGAAAATGTTCCCTGTGTGGACATCCCCTTAGTAGTTCACAAGGCGGCTAATCCGATTTAATGTCAGGCAAACAAATTAATTGTACAAGTTTGTTCACAAGTGATTTGGAGTAACTGGATTACCAAAGATTGGATGTCATTCACTTCCCACAGACTTGTCACTCCTGAAAACAACTGATTGTGCGCACATCATAACATGTCTATTAATGTGACTATTTCTAAGCTTCTAGTGTGATTATCTCAATTAAAGCAGCCTGTTCAAATCCAAAGAATGCTTAAAAAACGTGTGTGCGTGTAATGTAACTGAGTGGCATAATGTGTGCGTGTTCATGCACTTATCACACAAAGCAAGGTGCTATTGCAAGTCCTTCCATGCGTAGGTAATGATGCTGTGTGTGTGTGTGTGCGTGTGTGTGTGTGCGTGTGTGTGTGTGTGTGTGTGTACCCGTACCGGACTCTTACATAAGACCATGCAGCCACAGACAGAGGGTAGAAAGTTCAACCCTGGCTATCTCTCTGTTTGCCAGTCAAGCTTTTATCTGTGTCAACTTCCGTCCCTCTCATTCACTTTGCTTACTTACTTCCCGCTTTGTCTCCTTTGCCGTAATACTTTTAGATCACTGCATAAACTATGATTAATTGTCTTTCCAGTCTATATCTTAAATGAAAATGTGGTTTCGTTGCCTCATGCGCCACATCATGTAAATTTACAGCCGTACCCGCTTACATCCCCAAACGCATTAAACATGACTTCAGATGTTATTTAAAAAGACTTTTGCCACACTTCCACCATGAATTTATTGCTCATTACCACAATGGCGTCATGGTTAACCATTAAGCTATGGCTCGCCACCTCAATTACATAACCCTTTCATTTTTGTTGCTTGTAAAACAGCAAAATGTGACAGTGCTGCTTTTATTTTTAATTCTGTTTTCTTTCATTTCTATTTGTAAAAAACTCAAATCACATTTATTTTGCGATAAATCATATTTAACACTTACAAAGTGTGACAGTGTGGCTTTTAAATGTCCATCCATTTATCCATTTTCCACCGCTTATCCGGGTCCGGGTCGCGGGGGCAGCAGCTTCAGTAGGGAAGTCCAGACTTCCCGGTCCCCAGCGACCTCTTCCAGCTCCATCAGGAGGAGACCAAGGCGTTCTCAGGCCAGCTGTGAGACATAGTCCCTCCAGCGTGTCCTAGGTCTTCCTGGGGGCCTTCTCCCGACTGGGCATGCACGAAACACCTCACCAGGGAAGCGCCCGGGAGGCATCCGGACTAGATGCCCGAGCCACCTCAACTGGCTCCTCTCGATGTGAAGGAGCAGCGGCTCTACTCTGAGCTCCTCCTGGATGGCCGAGCTCCTCACCCTATCTCTTAGGGTGAGTCCAGCCACCCTACGGAGGAAACTCATTTC
>QODF01000278.1:1129298-1231595 GCA_024372805.1 Oostethus manadensis
GGTGTCCTGGTGCCAAGTGCACTTATGGACATCCTTATGTTCGAACATGGTGTTTGTTATGGACAAACTGTAATTCGCACAGAAGTCCAGCAACAACACACCGCACGGGTTCAGGTCAGGGAGGCCGTTCCTCCCAACTACGCCCCTCCAAGTCACACTCTCATTGCCCACATGGGCGTTGAAGTCTCCCAGCAGAACTATGGAGTCACCAGCTGACCCTCTGATAGACTCCAAGAAGGCTGGGTACTCTGAAATGCCATTCGGCGCATACGCAAAACCACAGTCAGGACCCTTTCCCCAGCCCTAAGGCGTAGGGAAATAACCCTCTCGTTCACTGGGGATGACTCCAACACAGAGGCACCAAGCAGGGGGGCTAACAATAAGCCCACACCAGCTCGCCGCCTCCCCCCTCCGGCAACTCCAGAGAAGAACAAGGTCCAGCCCCTCTCAAGGAATTTGGTTCCAGAGCCTAACCTGTGGGTTGAGGTGAGTCCGACTATATCTAGTCGGAATCTCTCCGCCTCTTCCACAAGCTCGGGCTCCTTCCCCACCAGAGAAGTGACATTCCATGTCCCAAGAACCAGATTTGGCCGCCAAAGCCTAGGTCGCCCGGACACCCGCCCTCGACCACTGCCCAAATCACACAGCACCGAACCCTTATGCTTGCCCCTGCAGGTGGTAGGTCTGCGGGGGGGAGTTCCCGTGCGGCTTCTTCGGGCTAGGCCCGGCCAGGTCCCACGGGTGAAGACCTGACCACCAGGCGCTCGCCTGCGAGCCCCTCCCCCAGGCCTGGCTCCAAGGTGAGGCCCCGGTATCCCACCTCCGGGCGAGGTGTGGTCACTCCTCTTGTTTTTTTTCATACGGGTCTTCTGAATCACTCTTAGTCTGGCTCGTCACCTAGAACCTGTTTGCCTTGGGAGACCCTACCAGGGGCATAAAGCCCCCGACAACATAGCTCCTAGGATCACTGGGGCACTCAAACTCCTCAACCGCGGTAAGGTGGTGATTCACGGAGGGGGCTTTTAAATGTATTTTGTAATAAAATGGAAAAAAGTCATGTATACTTTCCTTGCAATAAATAGTTCCTATGTATATACACAATTTTTGATG
This sequence comes from Oostethus manadensis, assembly GCA_024372805.1. Lineage (NCBI taxonomy): Eukaryota > Metazoa > Chordata > Actinopteri > Syngnathiformes > Syngnathidae > Oostethus > Oostethus manadensis. The sequence continues at coordinate 1,130,409 of QODF01000278.1, forward strand.
GTTGGAGGGCGGTGTGCAGAGAGAGACAGTTGAGTTTGCTGATGTTGGCTGACAGTAGCCTGATTTGTTTTATCCTCGTCATCTTTGCAACATCATGGTAGATGTTACTACAATACAAACTTTATAACAATGGCCACAACAGCCCAGTGATTGAGACACGTGTGGCCAAAATAGAGCACATTGTGTATTGTGTATAGTCTTATGTTTACGGACCAAAATTAGGTTTTCAATTAATTTTTGTTCGTAAATCGGGGACTGCCTGTTTTTGTCGTTTTAACCTTTTGTACTGCAATTAACTTCTTTTTGCACTTACACAATCATTATTTTGTGAGTTGTGAGTGTTTTACATCCTATTAGTAACATTGTCTAACTTATTTTTACACTTACAAAGGACTGTTAAGAAGGTGGTGGCTCCTCCTCTGAGCCACATCCATCACCTTATTGTGGTGGAGGAGTTTGCTTGTCCCGCTGATCCTAGGAGCTAAGTTGTCAGGGGCTATCATGCCCCTGGTAGGGGTCACCCATGACAAACAGGTTCTAGGGGAGGGACCAGACAGAGAGTTGGCTCAAAAGACCCTGATGATGATTAAAAACAATGGACTTTTTTCCTCGCCCGGACGCGGGTCACCGGGGTCCCCGTCTGGAGCCAGACCTGGAGGTGGGGCATGATGGCGAGCGTCTGGTGGCCGGGCCTGCACCCATAGGGCCCGGTCGGGCACAGCCCGACAAGGTAATGTGGGTCCCCCTCCCATGAGCTCACTACTCATAGGAGGGGCCAAAGGGGTCGGGTGCTAAGTGAGCTGTGTAGCGGCCGGAAGCGGAGGACTTGGCGCTCCGATCCTCAGCTACAAAAGCTAGTTGTCGGTATGTGGAATGTCACCTCTCTGGTGGGGAAGGAGCCCAAGCTGGTGCGTAAGGTGGAGAAATTCCGGCTAGATATAGTCGGACTCACCTCAACGCACAGCGAGGGCTCTGGAACCAGTCCTCTCAAGAGGGGCTGGACTTCATTCCACTCTGGTGTTGCCGGCAATTAGAGGCTACGGGCAAGGGTGGCAATTCTTGTTGCTCCCCGGCGCCAAGCCTGCACGTTGGAGTTTAACCCGGTAAGCGAAAGGGTAGTTTCCCTACGCCTTCGGGTGGGGGGACGGGTCCTGACTGTTGTTTTTGCTTATGCACCAAACAGCAGTTCAGAATACCCACACTTTTTGGAGTCCTTAGAAGAAGTACTAGAGAGTGGTCCCTTCGGGGATTCCCTTGTTCTACTGGGTGACTTCAACGGTCATGTTGGCTGCGACAGTGAGACCTGTAGAGGTGAGATTGGGAGGAACGGCCCCCTGATCTTAAGCCGAGCGGTGTTTTCTTATTGGACTTATGTGATGATTGACTTTGTGGTTGTGTCGTCGGACTTGCGGCCACCTGTTTTGGACACTCGGATGAAGAGAGGGGCGTAGCTGTCAACTGAACACTACCTGGTGGTGAGTTGGTTCCGATGGTTGGGGAGGATGCAAGTCAGACCTGGCAGACCCAAACGCATTGTGAGAGTCCCTGGTCCCCTGTGGCCGAGTCCCCTGTGAGAAGGAGTTTTAACTCCCACCTGCAGGAGAGCTTTGACCAAGTTCCGAAGGAGGCAGCGGACATTGAGTCCAAGTGGGCGATGTTTCGTGCTTCCATTGTCAATGCGTCTGATCTGAGCTGTGGTCGTAAGGTGGTCGGTGCCTGTCGTGCGGTAATCACAGAACCCGTTGGTGGACACCAGCGGTGAGGGATGCCGTCAAACTGAAGAAAGAGTCCTATCAGGCCTTTTTGGCCTATGGGACTCTAGACGCAGCTGACAGGTACCGGCAGGCCAAGCAGTCTGTGGCTCTGGCAGTCACTGAGGGAAAAACTTAGACATGGGAGGAGTTCGGAGAGGCCATGGAAAACGACCTCCGGATGGCTTCAAGGAGATTCTGGTCCACCTACCGCCGTCTCAGGAAGGGGAAGCAGTTCACAGTTGACACCGTGTATGGTGGGGACGGTGTGCTGCTGACCTCGACTCGAGATGTTGTGGACCGGTGGAGGGAATACTTTGAAGACCTCCTCAATCCCACCGACACATCTTCCAACATGGAAGCAGTGCCCGGGCACTCTGAGGCGGGTTCCCCTATCTCTGGGGTGAGGTTACCGAGGCGGTCAAAAAGCTCCTTGGTGGCAAGGCCTCGGGGGTGGATGTGATCCGCCCGGAGTTCCTTAAGGCCCTGGATGCTGTGGGTGTGTCTTGACACGATTCTGCAGGATCTCGTGGACATCGGGGTCGGTGCCCCTGAACTGCCAGACCGGGGTGGTGGTCCCGCTTTTCAAGAAAGGGGACCGGAGGTGTGTTCTAACTATCGTGGGATCACACTCCTCAGCCTTCCCGTGAGGTCTATTCGGGGGTTCTGGAGAGGAGGATCTGTCGGATAGTCAAATCTAGGATTCAGGAGGAGCAGTGTGGTTTTCGTCCTGGTCGTGGAACTGTGGACCAGGTCTATACTCTCGGCAAAGTCCTCGAGGGTGCATGGGAGTTTGCCCAACCAGTCTACGTATGTTTTGTGGACTTGGAGAAGGCATTCGACCGTGTTCCTTGGGGAATACTGTGGGGAGTGCTCCGGGAATATGGAGTATCAGACCACCTAATCCAGGCGGTTTGTTCCCTGTATGACCGGTGCCAGAGTTTGGTTCGCAGTGCCGGCAATAAGTCAGAGCCGTTTCCAGTGAGAATTGGACTCCGCCAAGGCTGCCCTTTGTCACAGATTCTGTTAATTACTTTAATGGACAGAATTTCTAGGCGCAGCCAGGGCGTTGAGGGGTTTCCATTTAGTGGCCACAGGATTCGGCCTCTGCTTTTTGCCGATGATGTGGTCCTGCTGGCTTTATCGAGCCGTGACCTTCAACTCTTACTGGATCGGTTCGCAGCTGAGTGTGAAGCAGCTGGGATGAGAATCAGCACCTCCAAATCTGAGTCCATGGTTCTCGCCCGGAAAAGGGTGGAGTGCCATCTCCGGGTCAAGGATGAGGTCCTGCCTCAAGTGGAGGAGTTTAAATACCTCGGGGTCTTGTTCACGAGTGAGGGAGGGATGGAATGTGAGATGGACAGGCGGATTGGTGCGGCGTCTGCAGTGATGTGCACTCTGCACCGGTCTGTCGTGGTGAAGAGAGCTGAGCCAAAAGGCAAAGCTCTCGATTTACCGGTCGATCTACGTTCCTACCTTCACCTACGGTCATGAGCTTTGGGTAGTGATCGAAAGGACAAGATCGCGGGTACAAGCGGCCGAAATGAGTTTTCTCCGCAGGGTGGCTGGGCTCTCTCTTAGCGATAGGGTGAGAAGCACTGTCATCCGGGAGAGACTCGGAGTAGAACCGCTGATCCTCCGCATTGAGAGGAGTCAGATGAGATGGCTCGGGGATCCGGTTAAAATACCTCCCGGACACCTCCCTGGGAAGGTGTTCAGGACACATCCAACCGGTAGGAGGCCTCGGGGAAGAACCAGGACACGCTGAAAAGACTATGTCTTTCAGCTGGCCTGGGAACGCCTCGTCATCCGCCGGGAAGAACTGGACGAAGTGGCCGAGGAGAGGGACGTCTGGGCTTCCCTGCTTAGGCTGCTGCCCCTCTGACCCCAACTCGGATAAGTGGAAGAAAATGGACGGATGTTTTTATGTATCATTATTGCAGTGGTTAACCATTTTTATGACTGTTACGAATTATAAAAATTAATGCTGGCAAGAGATTAAAAAAAATGAGAGACTGATTAATCATGATTTGTAATTGATTTTTCAAATTATTTAAAAAAAAATCTCACCTAAACATTGAGAATAGCCCTCAGTTTTAGGTATATTCTTTTAAATTAATTATTGTGGCAGATGAAAAGATTATTATATAAAAAATCTATAACAAATATATTTATAACAAAAAAATGACATAATTTGTTTTTAACAGACTTAAACAGATGCAGTCCCATCCATTTACATTCCACAGTATTTGACACTAGGCCCAAGTGCTGCCTGCAATCTTTACTTTGGACATTCAGGAGGGAATATTCTGCTATCTTTTGTACATACCCAAATCATTTGAAAATAAAAATTAAATAAAACACCAGGTTCATATAAAGTGCAGAATTTAAAGCTATAAAAACAGTAAGAACCCTTTTCTGAGTAACAAAAGTGACAACAGCTCTCACAATCTCCTCTACTTTCACTTCCTTTCTCTGCTATTCACTGCTCCTCACCTTGCCCTCCCAACTACAATGGGAGCTTACTGGCTTATGCTAAACAAGCCCAAACACAATGATTGCCATTAAATGTCCTCCTCGGGGTGTGACTGATCCATTGTTTTAAAAAGGTTGCTCGCATACAGAAACGGCAAAGTTCGAGAATAAAAATGAGATTCATAATTTTTAACACATTAAATATGATCAGTTAATTATTAGTTAATTATAATTAATGCACTAATTTGACAACCCCAGTTAAAATGTTAACAAAAAATCATTGCCTGTACAGTTGATAATTGAACAGGAACAGAAGAAATACATTTGCATTATTTCTATGAGAACTGTTTGATTGGGATGATGACTATATAAAAATAACACTACCCAAAGAACATTATGTTTTGAAATGATTATGAAGCACTTAAACTAAGTGCTTATTATTTTTGGTTAAAAGTAGTGTACAAAAAACTTTTACTAATATGCAACGCATTACTTTCCTTCCCCTAAACTCAAGAGAATAAGACGGTAGTAATGGCCAGAATCCAACCAGATGTAGCATCAAGTTCAAGTTTAGATTATGTAGTCTGTGAGGGATCGTTGAGTGCTGCTGTCCACCATTGTTGTGCAGCTGTGTGCGATTGTGTGTACTGTTGAGCTCATTGCTTAGCAGAGCGCAATAACTGCCATTGTTCAGCTGTCTGGCAGGTTGATGAGAGCGGCACCGGGAGGTACGGCACAGTACAGGACGTCCATGTTAGGTCAGCTGGCCTCCTGTCACACACCTCTCCTGTTTGTCTCTCCTCTTGTCTCGTTTAAGCCCCACCACCACCACCACCCCCCTTCCCTCCGTGTCTATATTTTGCTCCCTGGTTACATCATCATCTGCCTTTCTGTCTCTCGCACTCACAGTCCGCTTGGGCTCTTGCATAACGTCCAGCTTTATTTTCCTCCATCTGAGGATTCTAATCTTCACTCGTGAGTCGGAAGAGTGCAGAGGTGCTGGACCGAGCAGACCTTCCACTGCGTCGTTAACAAGAGGTGGGACAAAATGTTGATATCAGAGATTTCATGTTTAAGAGGTAAAGTAAATAATAATTATTTTAACCAGTAATATTATCTAATAGTATTTTTAATAAATAATTCATATTCAGCTTTCTCTATCCCCAAAATACCACAAAATATTGTCATGACTTGTCCCTTGTGATACACTATTGACACTCTGATACCTACGTCAGATTCATATTTTTATATAACGTAATACAAATTAAACAGCAACTCAGAGAAAACAACCAATTAAACAAGGAATGGCAGAAATCTTCTCGTTTGTTTATTATTTTGTGAAACATTTAGTTACTATTTTAACAAATGATTCAAGTTTCTTTCCTTCTTGTGTACTGATATTATTGTAATGGTGGGCAAAATACTGTGATAATATGGTAGCGAGTTCCTCCCTTTGGTGTACATACAGTACCTGTCTTTGATCTTTCTCGACATGTGCTGAACTCCTATTTCCATGCCAGTGTTGTGTTAAGCCTGTGTAATGCGGTCCAGAGGAGTTTTCATAGTGTAGATGTATTGCAGCTTCCCATAGCTGACGTTAAGACACAATCCTTAATCGATCCCACATGAAAAAAAATGTTAAAGAGTAGACCTACACAGGGGCTCTTGTTTACCAGCACCACCTTTTGTATGTGTTGTAGTGTTTAGTGTCCTACCGCCTACTGCTGAAGCGAGCGCGTGGACAATAAGCAGCAATGATCATCCCCACTTCCCTGAGGAAGACCCCCGTGCATGCATACGGACACCTGTGGAGGCCGCAACCATGTGTACATTCCCAATGAGCCAGCTTGGTTTTAGAGTAAACCGCATTCACCAGCATCAGCGTGTGTACGTGTGTTCTCACGTGTGGCGCAGCTGCAAACACTGGCAGCGTTCATTCAAGCGCCGTCTGTGATTCCTCTCAATGTGTTTCAAAACAACACACAGCAGCAAGCACTCAGGGAGTATGCTGGTTGTCTGGCTGGCTGACTAGCTGGCTGGCAGCAATATGTGTGCGAGGTGAGTGTTACGTAAGGCTGATCAACACTACTTAATCAGCTTTAAGAGACACGCTTAACAAGCGGGCCGAGCGGGGTAGAGCTTGGACAAGGAGGCGGCCAAGGGCATAGGAGCAAGAAATACCGGGGCAAGAGGTGGCAGCAGAAGCGAAGGGTGACAACGCTGGCACAAGAAGGGAAAGTGGTGACAGGCAGTGACACCACTCTTGCCCGTGTTTACGACGGGATCAACGCAGGCACATAAACACGCAGCGCTCTGCCCTCTGTGTTGCCATCGCTGCCCGCTGTGCATTTGGATGCCTGTGTGTGTTTGTTGGCTAATGTGTAGATCTAATGAGTGTGTGTGTGTGTGTGTTTTACCCTCCTAAATTAAGACAATGCAAGTTTTTTTTCCACAATTACCGATCAATCACTGAAGTTCTGTCAAATGCCTTTCAACTTGTTCCAAATTTGAATATTCCCCATTAGAAATCACTGAAATAGACTGATTTGTTGCAGCAGTTACAGTTTAGCTGTTATAAAACTAGAATTCTAAACACTATGAGTGAAGAGTTGTGTATTGTTTTGACATAGTTATCATGCACCAGGAAGTCATACTAACAAGTCTTAATCGTAAAACCAAGAAACTATGACAATGTGTGGCAAGCCCTACCTTTCGCTCTGTTTAGTTTCATTTAGTCTGGTTTAAAACATGCATACACAAAAAGTTACATTGGAGTAGGGCTGTCTTAAGCTAAGAATTTTCATAGTCTAGTCTGATTTGTTGATTTTGTCCATACATTTTGTCCATACATACATGTGTCCATTTTTTACCAAAAGAAGTATATTACCAAAAGAATGTGACATGTTATTGTGGGGGAAGTGCATCGGCAAAAGAACATCACACGCATTTCTGTGTGTTTATGGAAGTAAAGATTACTGACTGCATTGTGTGTGCTTTTTGGTGCTTTTGTGTCAATGTTAAGGATTTTGTGCAACAGGAGTGAATATTTTCCAAATGATCATGATTTCCAACCAAATGATACTTCCAGAAGATTAAGAAGGCAGTTTGTTCCGAGGAGCGTGTGCGTGGCAGGAACCGTGAGCCTGACACTTTTAAAAAATAATTTTCAGATGACTGTATCGGGATTTTGCCTGTATCAATGAGTACCTTTTATCCAAGTCTCAGTAAGCATGGCATTACACGTCTGTCTATAACATATCAGTCGAAAATACAGTAGTGTTAAAAAAAATAGCATTGCAATGTGACTAACCAGATTAATCACTGTTATTATTATTATATTTTTATTGCTACATGACAAGTTACCAGTAGATGCAATAGATTCTCAGAAAACAAGACCCAGCATTCATGATATGCACACTCTTAAGGATGTGCAATTAGGCAATTAGTTTAAAGGGGTGTGTTAAAAAAATAGCATTGTCTGCCGTTGGCTTTACAAACTCTATTTTGTACAAACTTTTTTTGGCAATCCTGTGTATTAATAAACTAATATTTAGCTGTATGAATGAAGTTTTTTTTTTTATAACTGCTTCACATTTATGTGGCATGGAGTCAACCAACTTGTGGCATCTTTTAGCTGTTTTTCATCACGCCAATGTTCTTTAACAACATTCCACAATTCATTAACATTTCTTGGTTTTGCCTTAGAAACAGCAAAAGTTCTGCTTTGGATTAAGGTGCGGGGATTGGGCTGGCCACTCCATAACATTCATTTTGTTGGTTTGGAAACAAGATCTTGCTCGTTTTCAAGTGTGTTTGGGGTCATTGTCTTGTTGAAACTCAAGGGCATGTCCTCTTCATCATAAGGCAACATGACCTCTTCAAGTATTTTGACATATGCAAACTGATCCATGATCACTGCTATCCGATAAATAAGCCCAATACCATAGTAGGAGAAACATGCCCATATCATGTTGCTTCACTGTCTTCACTGTGTTCTGTGGCTTGAATTCAGAATTGGGGGGTCGCCTTATAAACTGTCTGCGGCCCTTGGACCCTAAAAGAACAATTTTACACTCATCCGTCCACAAAATGTTCCTCCGTTTCTCTTTAGGCCAGTTTATTGGGGTTTTTTTTTAACTGAGGTACTTTGCGGGGAATCTTGTAAATAGATTAGCTCCACACAGTCTTCTGTCACAGTACTTGGAGGTAACTCCAGAGTGTCTTTGATCATTCCTGGAGCTGATCATTGGCTGAGCCTTTGCCATTCTGGTTATTCTTTCTATCCATTTTGATTGTTGTTTTCCCTTTTCTGCCACGTGTCTCTGTTTTTTATTCACAAAATTGATCACTAATCGAAGGCCACACTGGTATTTTTTAACACTGCTCTTTCAACTAATTGCCCAATTGCACAACATTAAGAGCTTGCATATCATGAATGCTGGATATTGTTTGTTTTCTAAAAATATACTGCACCTACTGGTAACTTGTTAGCTATGTAACCATAAAAATACTGTATACTACTGACAGTGATCAATCTGCTTAGTCACATCGGACTGCTATTATTTTGAACACTGCTGTGTGCGACTTGACTCTTACATATCACATATTGTACATATTGATGTATATCCACATACAAATGAAACCTGAGTTGCATTTGAAAGAGTCAGAACTGTGCGCCACACTGACATGACAAATCAGATACAAGTCATATATGAGGAAAAAAAATCACAATTGACCTACAGTGTCAACATCTGTCCATTTTCTATGGCAATTATCCTTGCAGTTGCGGGGTTTAGTCTTATATTTATTCATCCACAATTTAAAATGTCACAAAAGGATTGGGAAGAAGCAGATCTTCTTTAACCCTACCCCCTTTCCATATCACAAAAATCACTAATGGATTTGTTCACTTCTTGTATTCAATAAACACTACACAATTCACAAAGAGTTAGGGACATCGGGCCCCCAGGCGAAACTCCAGGATGAAGCCAAAGCACACCATGACCTCTACAAGGGAAAGCCAAATATGAAACACAAAATGAGTCAGTATGATCCTATTTGTCACAGTGATGTTTTTGCACAGAATCTTACAAAAAATGGGTCATTTTTTGCAATGCTTTTCTCAGAAGTTGCTAGTCATTTGTAATGTGGCACTCTGTAAATCCTTGGGTAGACCACTGAAGAGCCCAGAACCTTGATGGAAATAATTTGAGTTTTCTTCTTTTTGATGGTATTATTCTTTTTGATGGCACTTTGTTTTTTTTGTAAATATGGTTCACTTTAAGTACTTCAATTACAAATATATTATTTGTTCATAGTCTGGTTCTTTTCACATTCTGTCCTTTCTCTCTCTCCCTCCCACCTTTCGACCTTTCCCAGTTTAATTTCTCTCTCGTTTAACCTCCACCCTTGAACACATGGACATACACACCTCTTAAAGAATGGGTAGCAGATGTGGACAAAGCTTTCTCCCTCCTCTAAAATTAGCCGCAATAAAAGAATAGCAGGAATGTGTTCATGGGTAAGGAAATGCAAACAGAGGAGAGGGGAGGAGGCCTGGATTGATGGACTGAGAAATGGAGGAAGGAACAGGTTGATGGTGAAGTAGCATGTATTTTTGGCAACGTTGACACGTTGCTGACGCACAGGAACCGCAGAGGGCACAGACGCTACCCGTCATTGGGCGCTCATTACATTCATTGTTAGTCAGGCCATGTGAAAAATAGATTTAATTTGAAATTCTACGTGTAGTCGTGCTATGATGCCATTTACTACCCTCATTATGTTTTATGTGAAATTATATGAGACAACTGTCAAAGTGATTTTCAATAAGTGACAAGCAATCGAGGCACAAAAAAAGAGCACACTATTCTCCAACCAGCCGAGGTGCTGTTGATTCAGTCCCTACTCTTTTGCTGTTAGGCTTAGGAAGACAATATGATGCCAGCAATAGGAAGTTGAATCCAGCCGTCAACATCCATGCCATGGTACACCTTCTTCAAATGGCATTATTGTGGTTAACATCATATAGTTAACACCTGTATTCTATTAGCTGCCGAGTCGCGAGTTTTTATTCATTGTGTGCATTGGGTCTACAAAAGCAAAAAAGGAACTTTGCTCTCAAATTAGTGTAAGGGCAAAAGCCAGTGGCATTAACAACCGTGCCTGTTGGCAACATCTTGTTGTTTTTTTTAATGAATTTAATAAAATGGCAGTAGATGCATTTGAAGTATCATGAATGGTCAGCACCTAGCGCCTTAATCTACCTCGGCATGGGCTTTAAAATGGCAGCTGCGATACTCTGCTGTTGGTGTGAAAACAAATGTGCGTTACACTTGTCGTACTGTTGTTTACTACGAACTTATCAGCGCTTTTATCGCTGTCTAAGCAATTTGGTTATGAACACTATTACTACATTGGTTCTGTTGCTGATGTATTGTGCAATATACTTGAATGATAAGGGTGTCACAAGATCTTGCAAGTTTTTTTTGTTGTGGGCACTAGGACTAGGGCAATAGTAAATAAATTAATTCTTTAATTAACCACACAATAAATTAAAATGAGCTTATGTATAATAATATATATAGACCAGTAGTATACCTACCGGAGGCATGGCGGAGGTAAGTGTACGTACGCTACGTATTACTTAATGATTGGTTTATTGCTGCCAGCATATCTACGCTATGTATGATGTAATGTTCTCTGACCGCCAGTTTACGTACTTTACTGTATTGCACTACGCTGCATATTAAAGGTAAGAAACTTTTAGAATTTTAACACGATAAACATTCTATTTCAGGTTTTATTATTACATTACATTTGTATTAAATGTGCAGAACATTTGTTTTTTTCCATTGTATGGGGGGTCTTCCGGGTCAGTGGAACAAATTAGCCAATTTTCATGTTAAATGTTACAAAAAAATTCGACTTACAGAAATCATTTTTGAAGTAATTAATTTTGTCTATATAATATATTGCCATTTGCATGCCTGTTTTTTCCTTGTCTCTGGCCTCCAAACAGGCAGAAAGAGGGTTTCAGCACTTTGGCACGTTTGTTCCGTAGAACAAAGCTTACTTATCAAAGCTTATTGTGTAAGCTATATCCGTTATTGTGGCTAACAATAACAAAATTACAGTATTTTAGTTGTTTTGTAAGTCTGCGGGAGTATGCATTGTTTTGACGTCGTCCATTTGGGGACTTCCCAAAAAATGCATTTTTCCCATAGTGTAGCAATACACTTTCAAAGTCTCTCATCCTGTCTGCTCATTATGACGCAAAGCTACCGTGAAAACTCATCACCTCCACTTTTTCTAATTACACTTCTATTAGCGCCTATTAAAGCTGCATGGCGTGCTAAAGCCAGCTCTTCTACAAAAGTAGCAGGAAAGTGTTAAGGACAACAATGCTGGTTGGCAAGCCGCCTGCGTTCTCTCAGCACCCGAGGGCCCCGTTTAAAAGTGCCAAGCCTTTCAGTCTTTAACTTGACTCCCCTGATGATGGATGGGAATGATCAACAGGTGTCACTTTCACCCTGTTTTCTTCATACGGACGTTTTTGTTGCGCAGAGGTGTATTGTTTTGTTGCTTTTAGAAACCACTCCAGGCAACTGTATGTTTGTCTCGCTCACATTTCACGCTGAATACCTTATGAGTGTGAGAGTCATCGCCGGCACACCGGAGTAGTGAGAAAAACATGATTCCCATGGGCAAGCCAACTATTCTGCTGTCGCCTTGTCTGAACAACACCGCAACGCTCATAACAAGCACTCGCAACACTGGCGCTTTGAATCCACAGGCTTGCAACTGACATGGATGTGTGTCCTTGTTCGTATATACTGTATGTGTAGACAAACAGTACACACACACACATTTATAATATCGCAATATTTCTTTCACATTTAGTTCACATTTTGTCCATAGTTGACTCATAATTAATCACACTTAATCTCAGATAGAAACAAGTTTGTATCCATAATAAACGATTTGATATGCAAATGAAATATTGTGTAAATTTGATATAAAGGGATATCAATTTTGGAAATGTGGGCCATTACTTTATTGCTAAAAGATATTACTTTACTGCTAAAAGAAAATATCTTTAGAAATCCCCCAGTTTTTGCATGTTTAAGGTGAGCGGCATTTCGTCCCGCTTTGTATGACGGTTCTTGAATGCACCTTCTAACTTTCTGCTACTTACTACTCGCTATTTCCTCAAACTTTGGTGTGGATGGAGGGTGAAACAGGACATGTGCACGTTAATCTTATGTAAAAATAAAAAATACAAAAATAGCGACATTGAAGGAAAATTCAAGGAATGTTCTTACTTGACACTTGATTGCAGTTGTTGCTGGTAAAAGTGGCCTTACCAGTTATTTGGTTTAGGGGGAAAATCACTTGTTGCGCAGAGCGATGTAAGTTTGGATAGTGCACAGTCTGATAGACATCTCTTTTCCGCTGAGACAGATTTTCTCTCAACAAGAAATATTGTCACGTTGGCATGAGATCTTGCGGCACCCCTACTGCGTAGTCATCTCCAGCTAATCGACGTGGAACATAAATTATTTTTATTGTACGCGTTGCTCTGAAAGCGCAACATGTGGAACATAATATTCATTTAACTGTTCATCTTTGCATATCGTGTGCTTCATTGCTGAGATACTCCTCAATTTTTGCCATCTTTGGTTTTGACTGACTTTTTGTAGCTTTTGTAAGATGGAAAATCTGGGAAATTATACAAACAAAAAAAAAAAAAACAAAAATAAATAAATTAGATAAAATTTTTTTTTTAGGTGCATGTCAAGCTCCGCCGACGTCATTGCTGTGACACTGTTGCATAATGAAGCATTTGCAGCTCACACGTCTGCAGCTAACTCTGTCAGATAGCAGAGCTCCAGGCTTTGATTTAAGGTGTGTAGCAAAGCCTCATCCCCCCACCACCACCACCATCACCACAATACTGTCCGTCATTAAGTGGTGCATCTATACATGGGACAGGCTCATCTAGCTAGGTCTGGGAAGGAGAATTTTCCTGCATGATATCATGAATCCACAACTGTAAAAGCAACCGTTTGAGCGCCACTTCTTTCAGAAGTGGAGATGATGGATTTTTCTCACATTTGGTGCTCATAAACCAACTGTGAAGACACACATTACTGCTGGAAAATTCACTTTTGCATAATAAGAGACTTGTAACTGTCAGGTAAACTACTAAAGCTTCTTTCCAAGTGGACCCCCTTTTGTTTAGGGTTTAGAGTCACATGTTGAAGTGCAATCAGCACATCAGCACAGCCTGTCGCTTTGTCATCATGCATATTTTTTTAAGAGTTGGGTGCTAGACAGCAGCATGTTTTCATTCATGACTCAGTTGTCTTGTTTCCTATTGGTGTGCATCTTATAACATCGGATGAAAAAAAGGGAAATATCATAAGTAACGTGATGAGAGGAAAACGAGGAGTGGCCTTGACGAGGACTTTGTTAATGACAGCGGATGGTAGCCAGCTTGTCGCTTTCGTCGGCTCAGTCTGGAGACTTGTTTGCCTTGAGCATTGCCAGCGTCTGGCAGGGTTGAAGGGTTTGCTGTTGTTTTGAGTGTAGAGTAACACACACACACACACACACACACACACACACACCATGTAGTAAAAGTCTTTCTCCTGACCACTACCTGTTGCTGGCAGACTACACCTCCTACTTTTATTACGTCTTGTGCTCTCTTTAAGTGCTAGAAAAGATGACTCTTTTATGATTTTTTTTTTTTTATAATGTTTTTTGGTGTTTTTCTGTGTGTTTCTGGGAGGGTGGGAGTGTATTTTTAGGCTTTAAGTGTCAGGTTGCTAGGAGACAGTGTGAGAGTGAGTGAGAAGCAGAGGCAAGCCAATGGAGAAGAGTTTGCGTTGTCAAGACCATATTTCAAACGCATTCACGCACTGAGTCAGCACTGACGCACGCTCGCACACGTTAACACACACAGGAGTTTCAAAAGTTATGGGTCTGTAGGTGTTTTTTGCAGCATGGACCTGTTTTTCTGGTTCTTGCTTTTTTTTGTGACCCCTGCCATTCATTTTTGGGAATTCCGGTCCCTTTTACCTGCTATACATTCATTTCATAGTTTATCAAAAACAAACAAACGCAAGCAAACCTAGGAACGTGCTGTGCCTCCATACTTAACAGTGTTTGCACTGAATGCAACAATCTGCATCACCACGCAGGAAACAGATGCGTCGCTGCAATGTAAAAACAGCCGTTAACTTCCTGTCCCACTCTGGTGGCACATTCCGGGAAGCCACTTCCCCAGGTGACACCCCTTGTTTCAGACATGCATGCCAACCTTCCTATCTAATTTGCTTCTGAGTGACAAAATCACCTTTAACCCCGAGAAGTTAATAGCCGCACAGTCGGTTAGTGTAGATTTTCCCAACCAAAATACATGCTGTTGATTTTTTTGTCTTATATTTAGATTTCAAAACTACAGTATGTTTCTGTTCTATTGTTCTGTCTATTCTAGGGTCAACCTGTTGCCATTTTAAAACATTTGTAAGTGTACAAATAATTTGTTAATTTGAAACATAAAAACAAAACATCAGCAGGAAAAATACGGCATTTATAATTGTCACACGATTGTCACACAAATTGTCACAAAAAATGTCCAAAAAACAAAGAAACTTGATATTTAGAGTCTCACTGCTTTGAGTGAGAGTCCACTTCCTTGTATATAGTACCTCACAAAAGTGAGTCCACCCCTCACATTTCAAATATATCTTCTCAAAGGTCAGTACTATAGAAAGTCAACTTGGGTTGCCTACAGTGGAACATGGTAGTCAAAGTGGTAGCGTCATGGTCAAGGGATGCATGAGTACTGCCGACACTGAGGAGCCGCGGTTCATGGAGGAGAAACAGGACTTTGATCATGTATTGTACTATGACATTGTGAAGAAGGGTATACGGAACTGGGCCACACTGCAGTTGTCCTAACCCAAAAACCAACCCTAACCTCCTAATCTCTAACCCTAACACAGGGGTAGGGAACATTTGCCTCGGGAGCCAGATGTGGGTCTTTTGATGACCACATATGGAACGTTATTAGGTGAATTGAGTTTGCCATAAGTGGTACATGACAGACAGAAATGTGTCATTTTCTTAGCAATGTTAGTTTGTTTATTCAGCTTGAGCAAAAATACTATCCGAATTCTTGTTCGTCATCAGTCTCTCAGTGACACATACAGTATGATGTGGCTGAAATGATCCAAATTTGAACATTTTTTGCAGTGTGGGGTGCTCATCGGCGTACTTGCAGTACATGCGGCGGCAACAGTGAGTGTAGGCAGCGTGTTGTTGAACCAGAGGTGAAGTGTCAACTGCCAGCTCTCAAGCTGCTGGCTGCAGAAGTGCATTAACACCCGCCTGCAAGCCCTGAGAGACTGGACGACTGAAGTGGGGTGGCGACGTGGGGGGATACCGGCGCCTGTGGCTTCTAACGTGGTCCCGTTAGGCTTTAACAGCTTTTCCCTAAAAGCTCCCCTAAAGGAAATTATGAGGCCATCATAAGGAAAACGCTGCTTATATGTGACTTTTGAAGTTCCTTCTTCATGGTACCACCTCTGACCCCCCTTAGCTGGATGAGACGGCCGTATGTACAGTATACGCCCACCACTTCACAGAAGCTATTGACTTCACTCCTTAAAATTGATTGTTGCCCAGCAGGGAGTTCCCGCTTCTTTTAAACATACTCGGATGGCGCGCTCTCTTGGACGACAACTCCTTTTTGGACGTTTAATAGTTCTCTTCTAGTAGTATGCCCAGTTGTTTCTCTTCCTTGTTTTAACAGTAAGTTTTTACAGTGCCTTTGGCTTGCCAAAGACAAAGGTCAGCCTGTCCCTGCCGCTCCCACCTTCATTGGCCTTTGTGTGACTGTCAGTAAAGAGACTAGAACTGTTTTTCGGCCTCACGTCTCTGCATCTGGGGCCCAGACCTAAACAGCACGTGACACTAACGTTGGCACTACAGCTCGCATGCTAGTGTGACTAAGGTTAGTGTCCTCCTGGCATCTGTTACAATGGACATGTGCAGAGTAACGATGTACAGTATATATAAAACTGAATTAAGTACACAGTAGCGCTTCTTGGTAGACGATTTTTTATGGTACTGTTAAAAAAAAAACAATCAAATTACAATGTTAAGAATCTGTGAAACTTTTGAACGGCATTAACTTTGTCAAAACTGAGGAGAGAAATTATTTTTAGCTCATGAGCAGATCTGAATGACAAATGTAAAAAACGTTTACGAGAAAACTGTGACTATGACTACTACGTTTCCAGGTTTGAGAAAGTGTAATGATGCCATCGCTTTGTTGAGAGTACATTTAGAGCCAGAGGAGTGTTCTCCCAGTCACACAATATTGTTCTCTTGCTCTTAACACACTCAGGGGAGCACACCAGCACATAAACACACACTCCCACCTGGCTTGTTTATGAGTGGGATTATGCACCAAAAAAAAGCCCAGTTGTCCAGGGCACACCTGAGGGTCGCCTCAGGTGCAGTGCCGTCAGGCTTGGCGTGTATTTGCAAGCGAAGCATTGCCACTGCCTGTGCTCTTTTTAGCCTTGCAGTTCCCGTGTGAAAAAGGCGGCCAGTATGTGTGTGCATGTGCCTGTGTGTCTTTTCTTAGAGTTCCCCGAGGAATGGAGTGCCTGTTCTGTGTATGTGTGTGTGCTTGTACATGTTGCATGGGGTGCTTGGTGTGTGTTTAGTCTTCCCATGAGGTCCCAGACCATTGGGTTGGGGTCTTGCTAGTGAGATCATGCTCAAAAGAGGTGTTTAAAAATTCATTGATTTCATTTTACCAAACAGGTCTATCATTACTCATGCGAGATCTATACCTTCTTTCTTGTTTTTGCCGCATTTTCTATAAGAAAGGCATACACAAGGAATTTTTACGCCAGTGGTTGATCAAGTTGTTTAGAAGCAATTAATTAAAAACAATAATTATATAAATTAATACATAATCATCCATCGTATCATCCATCTATCCATTTTTAATACCGCTTGTCCTCACTCCGGTCGTGGGGGTGCTGGAACCTATCCCAGTTGTCGTCAGGCTAAAGGCAGGGTACACCATGTACTGGGCGCCAGCCAATCGCAGGGCAACCATTCACATTCATACCTATGAACATTTTTTTAGCAATCAGCAGTGGAACATAGGTAAGTTTCAGGACAATATCAGTTCCCGACTAAAAAATTGAGAAAACCAAATTTGTGAAAAGATACATTTGAAGCGTAACAAATATTTTTGCTTTTGTAACAGCTCAAGTATCTAAACTATACCTCAAAATAAACAACACAAAATGGGCCGTTTTACATTATAAAAAACAATTGTTTTACAAATCATTTATCACTTTTGTAACTCAACTGTGTGTGTGTGCAATGCACGCTCCCTTCTGTATGTGACACTTCTCCACACTGTCTCACTTCCTCCTTCCTGTCGCGTGTGTCTTTGCTGAGCTCATATCAAATGCACTTCAGCCACCTTGTGGCCGTTTTTATGGCTTAAAATTGCTCTAAAGTGACATCCATTACTGGGGAGTTGCGTCATCACCTCTTTTTGCCTCTCATGCAAAAATAAACAAACATTAAAGATGTACAAAAACATTGCAGAGATCAGGCGTTCCGGTTAATAAAAACATATAGTTAAATGAATGGTTTGGTATTGAATATGTTCTTCTTCTTTTCCTTTCCGCTTATCCCGTTAGGGGTCGCCACAGCGAATCAATTGCCTCCATCTAACTCTGTCTTCTGTATCCTCTTCTCTTGCGCCAACTACCTTCATGTCCTCTTTCACTACATCCATAAACCTCCTCTTTGGTCTTCCTCTAGGCCTCCTGCCTGGCAATTCAAAACTCAGCATCCTTCTACCAATATATTCACTATCTCTCCTCTGGACATGTCCGAACCATCTCAGTCTGGCCTCTTTGACTTTATCTCCAAAACCTCTAACATGTGCTGTCCCTCTGATGTGCTCATTCCTGATCCTGTCCATCCTGGTCACACCCAAAGAGAACCTCAGCATCTTCATCTCTGCTACCTCCAGCTCTGCCTCCTGTCTTTTCCTCAGCGGCACTGTCTCTAAACCAAACAACATCGCTGGTCTCACCACAGTTTTGTACACCTTTCCTTTCATTTTAGCTGAAACTCTTCTATCACACATCACACCCGACACTTTTCTCCACCCATTCCAGCCTGCCTGCACACGCTTTTTCACCTCTTTTCCACACTCTCCATTGCTCTGGACTGTTGACCCTAAGTACTTAAAATCCTCCACCTTCTTTATCTCTTCTCCCTGTAACCTCACTCTTCCACTTGGGTCCCTCTCATTTACACACATGTACTCCGTCTTGCTGCGGCTGACCTTCATTCCTCTCCTTTCCAGGGCAAACCTCCACCCCTCAAGCTTCTCCTCCACCTGTTCCCTGCTCTCACTACATATCACAATGTCATCTGCAAACATCATAGTCCATGGAGATTCCTGTCTAACCTCGTCCGTCAGCCTGTCCATCACCATAGCAAACAAGAAGGGGCTCAGAGCTGATCCCTGATGTAGTCCTACCTTCACTCGGAACTCCTCTGTCACACCTGCAGCACACCTCACTACTGTCTTACAGTCCTCGTACATGTCCTGCACCGCTCTAACATACTTCTCTGCCACTCCAGACTTCCTCATACAATACCACAGTTCCTCTCTGGGCACCCTGTCATAAGCTTTCTCCAGATCTACAAAAACACAATGCAGCTCCCTCTGACCTTCCCTGTACTTCTCCATCAACATCCTCAAAGCAAATACTGCATCTGTTGTACTCTTTTTTGGCATAAAACCGTACTGCTGCTCACAAATGCTCACGTTTGCCCTTAGTCTAGCTTCAACTACTCTTTCCCATAACTTCATTGTATGGCTCATCAGCTTTATTCCTCTGTAGTTGCCACAACTCTGCACATCTCCCTTGTTCTTAAAAATGGGCACCAGCACACTTCTCCTCCATTCCTCAGGCATCTTCTCATTATCTAAGATCTTGTTAAACAACCCGGTCAGGAACTCTACTGCCACCTCTCCTAGACACTTCCATACCTCCACAGGTATATCATCAGGACCGAGTGCCTTTCCATTCTTCATCCTCTTCAATGCCCTCCTCACTTCTTCCTTACTAATCTTTGCTACTTCCTGGTCCACAACAGTCACCTCTTCTACTCTTTGTTCTCTTTCATTTTCCTCATTCATCAACTCTTCAAAGTACTCTTTCCATCTTCCCATGACACTACTGGCACCTGTCAATACCCTTCCATCCCTATCCTTCATCACCCTAACCTGCTGCACGTCCTTCCCATCTCTGTCCCTCTGCCTTGCCAACCTGTATAGATCTTTCTCTCCCTCCTTGCTGTCCAACCTAGCATACAAGTCATCATAAGCCCCTTGTTTGGCCTTTGCCACCTTTACTTTCACCTTACGCTGCATCTCTCTGTACTCCTGTCTACTCTCTTCAGTCCTCTCAGTGTCCCACTTCTTCTTAGCTAACCTCTTACTCTGTATACACTCCTGCACCTCCTCATTCCACCACCAAGTCTCCTTATCTACTTTCCTTCCAGATGACACACCAAGTACTCTCCTACCTGTCTCCCTGATCACAGTAGCTGTAGTTGTCCAGTCATCTGGAAGGACTTCCTGGCCACCCATAGCCTTTTTCAACTCCTTCCTAAAAGTCACGCAACACTCCTCCTTTTTCAGCTTCCACCATTTTGTCCTCTGCTCTGCCTTTACCCTCTTCATCCTTCTCACCACTAGAGTCAACCTACACACCACCATCCTATGCTGTCTGGCTACACTCTCACCTACCACTGCTTTGCAGTCACTGACCTCCTTCAGGTTACACCTTCTACACAAGATGTAGTCTACCTGTGTGCTCCTACCTCCACTCTTGTAGGTCACCCTATGTTCCTGTCTCTTCTGGAAGAAAGTATTCACTACAGCCATTTCCATCCTTTTTGCAAAGTCGACCACCATCTGTCCTTCAGCGTTCCTCTCCTGGATACCAAACTTGCCCATCACCTCCTCATCATCTCTGTTTCCTGCACCAACATGCCCATTGAAGTCCGCACCAATGACAACTCTCTCACTTCTAGGGATGTTCTGCATCACTTCATCCAGGTCTGACCAGAATTTCTCTTTCTCCTCCATCTTACATCCTACCTGTGGAGCATACCCACTAACCACATTGAACATCACACCTTCGATTTCTAGCTTCAGGCTCATCACTCTATCTGACACTCTTTTTACCTCCAGGACGTTGCTAGCAAACTCCTCCTTCAAAATCACCCCTACTCCATTTCTCTTCCTATCTACACCATGATAGAACAGCTTGAACCCTGCTCCTAAGCTTCTAGCCTTGCTACCGTTCCACCTGGTCTCCTGGACACACAATATGTCTACCTTCCTCCTCTGCATCATGTCAACTAATTCTCTACCTTTTCCTGTCATAGTTCCAACATTCAAAGTCCCAACTCTTAGTTCTAGACTCTTAGCATTCCTCTTCTCTCTCCTCCTACGGACACACCTTCCTCCTCTCCTTCTTCGGCCAACAGTAATCCAGTTTCCACCGGCACCCTGTCGGTGAACAGCACCGGTGGCGGGCGTTGTTAACCCGGGCCACGTCCGATCCGGTATGGAAGTCATTTGTCTGATTCGCATGTTCTGGTTTGGCAAAGTTTTACGTCGGATGCCCTTCCTGACACAACCCTCTGTATTTATCCGGGCTTGGGACCGGCACAATAAGACACTGGCTTGTGCCCCGTTGCGGCTACATTTTGGTATTGAATATGTTAATATTCGTATTTGGAGACATGATGACTTGATGACCTTTATCATCTTGACTTGTTTTTGTTAAGTTGCTGCAATTTATGGGTTATATTTTTGCTTAAAAGGCTAAATTCTGTGTTGTTTGGCTTAGGTTCCTGCCCCTATAAATTATTTCAGCTCCAGGTCCGAATGGGAGGTTGGGAGGGGCAGCAATATTGCACTTTTAATGAAGCTGGGTACCCAATCCAATGCAGGCCTCCAAACCATTGAAGTGTACTCTTAAGTCCTGTAAAGCCTAATGCTGGTAACTACATCTCAAAATGTGGCTTTTAAAACATTTTTTCCAAACAACCACACTCCACTTTCGATGTTCAAAACTCAAATAATGATTATTTGAACCTTAGATCCGTGCACGTGCGCTGGGTGTCCGGGAAAAGACGATCCTTTTTAGACTTATTTTTACCCTCGCATGCTCTCCTCTTTAATTCCCGTTGGCTGGAAGTGGCACTGTCCAGCAGTGACCACATCTTACATCATGTCCTCCTAAATCTTTCTGCTCCTCTTTCTTCTACATCTTCCCCTCCCTTCTCGCCGTCCGTGCTGTGCTCCCCTCATCCTCATTTGAACAATAGCAGCAGTGTGTGTGTGTGTGTGTGTGTGTGTGTGTGTGCGTGGTGCTATTTTTCTCCACTTCCAAGGCCACAGAAAGACCTCTCTTCTACATCCATATGACAACTGGTAAAAGCTAACAGACAAAGTAAGACGACCTCTAGGAATGCTTGAGCAGTCTTCTAAGCTTACATATATTTACTGTGTTTAACCCTACCCCACTCAAGCTTCTGAATTATTAAAAAAACGAGCCTATATGTTTCTTATAGACCCAACATATCACGCTCGGTTTTTGTGGAATGTAAAGGAAACACAGAGCACCGAGTACTTAGTAGAGCGCACAGCTCTCTTTTTTTTTTCATGGCCGCCAAATTTTAAACCTACTTCCTGCACATTGTTGATGAATGTTGTATGGCAGAAGATACGTCAACTAACATTTCTATGTACCTTTATACAGATCTGCACCTGCAGATTGAATGGGTTCGTTTTCCATCCGTACTTTCAATTCTATTACGCAGTCTTTATCTTTTTTCTCTTTTAGAATATGGTAACAGACTTCTCAGTGACTGCAGGGACATTACTACTCCTTTTCGGACACGTTTAAGGGTGCTTGTGTGAAAGTGTGATGTACTTTGATGGAATGGCGACATTAACTAAAGCAGTTACAATTACCTTGACTATAGCCTTTGAATTAAAGGATTTCTGGGAAAATATGACTTAATAAAAAGCTATTTTCAAATAATGGTTTTGATATCCTCTTGAAAATTGGAAATTAATGAACATTTAGTTTTTGTCTGTCGTCGTGTGTGAGAGTGTGCGAGAACAGTGTGTAACTAGTGAAAGCTCAATTTAGCAGGCGTTTTCCTTTTTCTTTGGCTTTTTGTGACTTTTTTTGACACTTATTCCAAAAAAAGCAGGCAGAATTAGGGGTATAAAAGAAATAACCAATTCTTAGTACAGGCACTGTCATGAACCTTGTTATTGAGATTGAGTTATGTTTGTTTTTCTGTGACGTTACGTTCTTTTTTTACATGTGTGACGAGTAACCACGCTCATGAGTGAGATGTGTGTGTGTGTGGTGTGTGTGTGTGTGGTACACTACACCTTCATCATTTGTGAGTAAAAAACACCGTAAATGTGTTGTCCAGTTCACCTTACAGATTGACGCTAAAGCGTAATGTTGCCTCTTCCCGCATCCCAAACTGCTGCTTTTTGTCTTTCTCCCCCCCACCCTTGTCTTCCTCATGTACCCGCTACTATGAATTTTTAATGCACTTGGTGGGAAGAGTTGGGCCACTTTGGGATTCATGCGTATCTCATCTCTGATTACCTCAACATGGCGATCCCACCCTCTCCTTTTTTTAACGTAGCGTCTGTCGTGTTTTTTTGTTACGCCACCATCTCATCCCTCCATACCGCCCCGGTCTCCTGTTTCCGTCTCCTCTGTTGCTGGAGCTGGAAGCTTTTGGCAGTTTCACTCATCCAAGCAGGCGTGACAAAAGTGAGAATGTGTCTACTTGTGTTTGAATGAATGCACTAACGGCTACTACTGTCTGGCTTTCACATTTGAATGCTCTTTAGGGAGCCTACAATGACCTCGTAAACGGGCCCCCTTCCTCATCTGATGAAGTTTTAAAAGTCCCATATCCATCCGTCCGTCCATTTTCTTCCACTTATCCGAGGTCAGGTCGTGGGGGCAGCAGCCTAAGCAGGGAAGCCCAGACGTCCCTCACCCCCCGGCCACTTCGTCCAGCTCTTCCCGGCGGATGCCGAGGCGTTCCCAGGCCAGCTGAAAGACATAGTCTCTCCAGCTTGTCCTGGGTCTTCCCCGAGGTCTCCTACCGGTCGGACGTGCCCTGAACACCTCCCCAGGAAGGCGTCCGGGAGGCATCCTAACCAGATGCCTGAGCGACCTCATCTGGCTCCTCTAGATGCGGAGGAGCAGCGATTCTACTCCGAGTCTCTCCCGGATGACAGTGCTTCTCAACCTATCTCTAAGGGAGAGCCCAGCCACCCTGCGGAGAAAACTCATTTCGGCCGCGATCTTGTCCTTTCGGTCACTACCCAAATCTCATGACCATAGGTGAGGGTAAGAACGTAGATCAACCGGTAAATTGAGAGCTTTGCCTTTCGGCTCAGCTCTCTCTTCACCACAACAGACCGGTGCAGAGTCCGCATCACTGCAGACGCTGCAACAGTGATCAATTTTAAATAATTTGCAGAAGTCCCACAATAGTGTATTGAATCCAAAATCTACCCTCTACCATTTGCTCAAGTGTAGACGGTTTAAAAGTGCTTTTAGTAAGCCCTGCTTTAATGCTTAAGAGCTGTGCTTGTCCACACGTATGTCTCCAAGATGCACGGTTGTGCTCTTAATAGATGTCATATTTCACATAGTTATAACAATGTAACTCAGGACAGGAGGACGTGAACGTTGGCTACACTGGCACAGCTCTGTGAGCTACAATGCTAACATTACAACTCACAGCAACATCATGGCAGGTTCATCTGTTTGTTGAAGAAAAACAAAATGCTCTAACTTGATCATTTGATCATGACCTGGCTGGCTGACTGACGTGTTGTTTATTTTAAGACGATTGGCAAAGCCTGCTTTTTTTTTTTTTTTTTTACAAAGCTGTTCTCAATGAAGTGGTAGTTCCACAACAATATGTAGAGCCAGGCAGTATCATGTCCACTTGGAAGGAGGTTTTTCTTTCATGATGTTATGAAAACCTGGAACTTAAAAATGAGCACTGACTCAAAAGTGGCACAAACAAGTGAGAGGTGATAGAGATGTGATACATTTTTCCCACACTTGGTGCTCATAAACAGGCTCCACTGACACATATTGCTGTTGGACCATCATTAGAAAGTCACTTTTGCATAAAAGGAGACCTTTTTAAGTTGTTTGTTTTCACTTTTTATGAACACCCTGAATGTGCAACTGTGCTGTTATTTTATCACAGGTCTGTCTTTCAGTGAAGTTCGGTTTGCAGCTCAGAGATTCTCACGTCCTCAGTCTTCTTCCCGTCAGCACTTTGGCCGACATACACTTGGTACTTCAGTTCTAAATCTGTGTTCCGGGCAGGCTTCCTTTTTCTTTGAACTCCTTGCAGGGCTGCTTTATGTACACTATATTGCACCATTCTGTCAGGGGTATTCAAAGTGCTTCACAGTGGCATATAAACACACAAAAAAGTAGACACCAGGGATTACTTTTAGCTGTGAATACACTGCGGATTAGGACTAAGAATGCAGTATGTGTTTAAAAATGTGTATAATGCTTTTCTGTATTCCTGAAACTGTTAACAATGTCCTTATAAACTAAGCAAAGTTTTTACTAGCTATTATGTAACTAGCTATTCTCAAGTTGAAAACTATGGAGGAACCTCTAAAATTGTTCCCCACTAAAGTCATACAATTTGAATACCACCTTCTGGAAAACATACCAAGCAGTTGCACAAGAGTTTATATTTAAAACTGCTAATGTGAATGTTACACTTGTGCAACACGACTCAAACATTGCACTTTTGGCTGAGCGGTTTTACATTTTACAAAACAGCAGTTAACACTTTTTTTCTTGTCGCTTTTTTTCCTGTTAAGCTTTCCCACATTATGTCAATGTCAGTTCAGCAGTAGGAGAGCTTATACAAACAAATACACTCATTTTGTCAAAATTTTAAGGCCATTTAAAAAATTGCAATCATTTACATTTTGCATCGTTGGATCTTAAGGAGGTTCTAAGTAGAACTTCAAAATCCAAAAAGAAAAAAATGGGCTAAGTAAGCAATTTATTGCAAATAAGCATTGACGTGAAATATCTTATGCTGTCCATCAGCTGAGTGTACATTTAACACCCGAGCCTTTAAAAGCACAAATCTTGGCAAAAATGAAGCGTCAATGTCATTTTCTATCTGGTATTCACACTGTCATGTTTTCTCTTTTTAAACACAGTGGACCCATAACTAAAGACCCTGTGAGTTATTGAACAAAAAGGTCAAGCGGTAGACTCAAAAAAATGTCACCGGCCCTCAGTCGGAGGATCCGATTGGCTTATCCGAAAAAATGTAACCTAGACGGGCGGTCTTGATGGCTTCCAGCGTTACCGGCGTGACAAGAAAAACCCACCTTCAAAAGAAAAACCTTACTCTCTTGGACCATCCTACGTGTTCCCATGATCTAAATCAGGTTGAGTATTTGGGTATGGATGGAAAGGCAAGTTTACAAAAATCCAGACAGTGGATCACACAACTACTCTTTACTGAGTCCTTTTTTCAGAATTGTATTTCTGTTTTAGTGTTTTTTAACCTATGGTTTTAAATGTTGATTAGATGATGAACAGCCTTTTTCACTTTAATGATTATTTACAATAAATTGCTTATTCCAATTTTTTGTCTAACTCCCTTTTCTTGTTGCATATTGAAGCCGTATGTAGAACCTCCTTAAGATCCAACAGTGCAAGTTGCAAATTCTTGCAATTTTTCAACTGGTCTTATAATTTTGATTAAGAGGGTACTTACTTACACCCCCATGAATGTTTTTGTTTGTTTTTTTAGTATTGGCTTTTTAAACTGGCTCGACATTGCTTCTTCACACTTTGTCTTCCCTCACTCCTCTCTCATCGTACAAGCGAGGGGGGGCCTAATTGCCGGACTGGTGAGGGCCTCACATAGCTGGAAGATGAGCAGTGATGGAAGCCTGTGAAGGGCCAGCTAGCAGGATTGCACTGAGCATCCGAACTCTCTGAGAGCTGGAGTAGGCAGGAGGGGCAGAAAGGGGGAAAGTGTGTATGGGGGGGGGCGGTGCTGAAGCAATCTGACCTGGATGACAACAGACTAGCAGACGAGCTATGATCTCATCGCGCCCTTAATCCCCCCTCCACTGCATCCTCCCCCTCTCCCACTCCGGCCATTGTCTCGCTTTCTTCCCACTTGTTTCCCCAGAGTCTCTCCGCCACCCCCTTGTCCCGCTACTTTTTCTTTTCTCAATTACTCCGCCTGTCGCTGCCGCTCGCCCCATCTCCTCTTGTTCGTTTTTCTATTTCACTCCTACCTCCTTCACACCCCCTCTTCTTGCGTCACTTTCTTTTACCACCTGCCCCTCACTTGATGCACTCTCTCCAGTGTCCCAGGGCAGAGATTAGACGCACCCCTCTTGCCAGAACTCCACACACACACTTCTCTACATTATTGATGCAGATTGTGTGTGTGTTTGTGTGTATGTGGTAATGGCTATCTGGTGTCTCCTCCCGGGACTGACGAGGGAGGAAAGGAGCTTGAAAGAGGGAGTGCAGGGGTCAAAGACAAGGTGGTGCTTGCGGATAGGTCACCATCTTTGCAGTTATCCTTCTCGTTGACTTACAGATTTGTATACAAAAACTGATCGAGTTAGTCCAAAAGTGTCCTAGTGCTGTCTTCACCCGCAGCAACCTCTATTCTCACTCTCTCTCTCGCATTGCATCAGTAATGGGCCAGAAAGGCACACTTCACGGTGATGACCTCTGTGGTCCAACGGCAAAGTCAAAGAGATCATTACACGCTCAGTGACTCACATTACTGCATGCGCTCATTTGGGTCGACTAGCTTGTTGTTGTTTTCTTTTAATGCATCGGAAAGTCTAAGGTCCAACGTAATCTGCTTACATTTGTTCAAACAATTTCCCATAGGATATATGGGAAATTATATATCATCTATATATATAATAGAAGGAGAAATGATCCATCGTTCCTAGGTAAAACTGTCACTGTCATAAAATTGTATTAACTGTGCAGGCATTTTGTAAAAATATTTGACCACTATTAAACGAAAACAATAGATCTTTAATATAATGACTAAAATGCCATTTTTAATTGCAACACAAGTGTGACAGTTAGTTCAACTGTTAATTTATATATACACACACACGTGCCTTTTATACAGTACATAAAGTATCAGTAAAAAAGGGCATATTCTACATAGTTGCAAATGGTGATTAATCATGATTAATTCATTTGAAAACTTATTTTTAATGTTCTGACAGCCTTAGTTTTAGCATTTTGTCATAGACATGTAAAAGTAAGTTAACCACTAATTAAACCACACTCTAAATGAATATGGTAAGACATACAAAAAACAATAAAAGACAAGTCGTAGCGCCAACAATGAATGCAAAAGTGATACGCTTGTTTCATCTCATATTGTCGCATTCTTAATGGTCTGTCAAGTTAACCACTGTAAAACAAAAACAAAACACAGTATTCTTCTCTTAACACCCCTTTTAAAGACTTTTCCTTCTTTGGGTAACCAGAAAAGCCAAAACACACATGACACATTGATGTCATCCATGATGACCATCTTGTGTGACGTCTTTGACTTTGGTGAGGCTTTAGAGGGATATTTTACCCCAAATTTAAAGTCAGGGGCATTTGCCTTTTTTGTATTTGTTAGCCAGATAGCATAATCTCCATGGCATTTTTTAAGGTCCCAATAAGCAGCGGTTGTTTATTCCTCTCAGCCTGATTGGAGCGGCTAGCGCTTGACTTGAGTGGCTGGCCAACATCAGGCAGGCCAGTGATTGTTTGAATGTTTGATACAACGTGGTGACAGAACCGGGATGTTTTGATGAAATCTCAAATATGACTGCATAGTGACCTACAGGCTTGGCTCTTCACCGCCTCATTGGCCTCCCACAAGCTGCACATTCTTCAGCGCTATTAAAATCCCGTCTGGAATCTGGAGATGGAAACAGTGTAGGCATCTTGTCCACCAAGTGTTATTCGGGTATTCAAAATCGTGCCATAGAATCCCAAGTAGGTGGTAATAGCAAGTGAGTCACGGTCTTCGCAATTACACCCCTGTGCAGCCTGTTGTCAATAACATAAGCACAGAAGAGCCGAACGCTCACTCTTCTGTTTGTGTTATGTAAGAACCCCCCCCAAAAAAAAATAAATAAATAAAATAAAATAAAAATGAGTGTGCGGATTCATAAAACTCTGGCAGATGTGCCCCTGACATGATTGTGTTATGCAAGCCACCAAATGGTTACGAGCAGGTTAAAGCGCTGCAGATTATCACAGTGATCCATCACGCCTCAGGCTGTCATCCAGTAAATCCACAGACAGGCCCGTACGTCTATAATCTGATTATTTGTCGTTTTCTGTGTGGCCCAAACTTAGTTGCACATGCAACATGCACAGTCGTGCTCTACACGCCCACAGCCTCACTATGCAGCAGGTGTATTGAGATGAGAGATGACTGGGTGTTTTTTCCTATGGTCATGGGAAAGTGTGACTGCATTGGGAGGAAATAGGTGGAGGAGGTCTGACTAACATAATTTGGGAGTATAGTAGTGTTAGTGTCTTTCCAGCAAGGAGCCACTGTGACTTATAGTTAAATTGTTAGGTAAAAGTAAATACTGAGACTTGGACTTAGGTTTTTTGTGGCCTCCCTTGTTTCTGTAGTTCAGGGAATCATGCTGCTTATTATTCTAGCCCAGTGGTTTTCAAACGGGGGGGGGGCGCGCCTCCTAGGGGGAGGCCCGGCGCTATGACAGGAGGGGTGCGGGGCTACCACAAACACTTTTCATTATTACTATATTTTTACGACGAGGGGCACTGAAAATCATTTTATTTCCACAAGGGGTGCACTGCAAAAAAAGTTTGGGATCCACTGTGTTTAGCCCAATGTCAGTATCTATTGTATATATACTGTACTGTACATAACGTAGTTTTTTTCTATATACTGTAGTAAGTGACCCATATCCAATATAGTTGCACAAAATGATTTAAACTCCCATTCAATAGGTGACCGATGTTCTTAATAGTTACAGTTTATTTTGACATATTTATAAACTTTAAGAAGTGCAAATAAATAGAAATTACAATAGGAGCTGAGTTATTTGGAGTGGAACTCTATTACGTCAAAAGAAGTGTAAATAAATAATTTAAACAAACCATAACAATCTGTGTTTTCATTTTCCTTATTTAATGGTCTCCTTCTTTTCCTTTCGGCTTATCTCTTCAGGGATCGCCACAGCGAATCAGTTGCCTCCATCTAATCCTGTCTTTTGCATCCTCTTCTCTCACACCAACTTCCTTTATGTCCTCTTTCACTACATCCATAAACCTCCTCTTTGGTCTTCCTCTAGGCCTCCTGCCTGGCAATTCAAAACTCAGCATCCTTCTACCAATATATTCACTATCTCTCCTCCGGACATGTCCGAACCATCTCAGTCTGGCTCTGACTTTATCTCTTAAACCTCTAACATGTGCTGTCCCTCTGATGTGCTCATTCCTGATACTGTGCATCCTGGTCACACCCAAAGAGAACCTCAGCATCTTCATCTCTGCTACCTCCAGCTCTGCCTCCTGATTTTTCCCCGGCGTCACTGTCTGTAGACCATACAACATTGCTGGTCTTACCACAGTTTTGTACACCTTTCCATTTATCTGAAACACTTCTATCACACATTTTCTCCATGCATTCCAGCCTGCCTGCACACGCTTCTTCACCTCGTTTCCTTATTTTATGGTGGTTTTGGCAAAAATGTTGATTTACCATTAGTGTCACAATACACTCATGATACAATGCATGATACTGTGTTCACAACAAGACAAGACTGTATTTTAACATTACTTTTATGGAAACTACAGTCACAAAATATCGGACTGGACAAACACACCTTTTTATTTAACTGACTACCAAAAAAATGCAGGTACATTTTGAAATGTTTTCTAACTTTTCATGCATGACCTAAGAATGAGGCGTTTAACTGCTGAACTTCCTTCCACAATTTAAAACAAAAAATAAAAATGACAAAAGTTGTTCTTTTTTAATAGAATGATCTCTAGGGACCTGGTTACTGGCTAAATAGTTGGTAATACTAATGCCTCTTGCTACATCTTCTTTTCACTGGCAGACCAGGTGCGTATGAGGTGTGTTATCTTGCAAAGTTACACAGACAGACCCATTATAATGTGTTTATGAGTGAGGGCGAATCGGTAGCACCAAATGTATTGTATTGTATGTTTTATATTTAATTTAGATACACACTTGAAAGAGGCCTGATTCTGATCCGCGGACAACCAAGTCAGTCCTGTCTTTTTCTGTGTGCGCTACCATGAACTATATCTGAAAAATCGGAATTGTGTCAAGGACCATGTTGTCTAAACGTTGCTTTGATTTCCACTGGCACACTGTCACAATGACACTGTTTGGGACGGTTTAAACATCCGACACGTTTGATATGGAAGCGCCCATCAACGGACTGCGCCTTGAGTTCCACCCTTTAAGTACCACTGCAGGCAAAGTGTACCTAAAAATGGTATGGTTCGGATCAGATAAATTGCTTACCTAAGCTATTAGTGGAAACATTGCAAGAAAATGCTCCAGCAAACATTGAAGGGGGAGCAGAGGGAAAGGTTAGCGAGCAGACATTCATGTGCAACCTGAAATATGAATGAGGCCACTCCACTCCCAACTTGACTAAGCTGTGCTCTTATGTGTGATCTATACTTGGCTAGACACTCATAATCCTCTTTGCTCTTGTAGATTGCACTCACCTGAAATGAAACAGCTATAAAACTGCTGACTCTTATCGCATCCAACCTCAAACAACTCAACATTGTTGAAACTAAATGGGGCTGCGCTCGTAGTTTAACAAACCACCACATACGATTACTTCACAGCTATCTCTCCTCCTTTCGACAGGGTTCGCCTTCCCAGACTGGGCGTACAAGCCGGAGTCCAGCCCGGGATCCAGGCAGATCCAGCTGTGGCACTTCATCCTGGAGCTCCTGAGGAAAGAGGAGTACCACGATGTCATCGCCTGGCAGGGGGATTATGGCGAGTTTGTCATCAAGGACCCAGACGAGGTGGCCCGACTCTGGGGGGCCAGGAAGTGCAAACCCCAAATGAATTACGATAAACTGAGCAGGGCACTGAGGTAAATGTCATGAAGTTGTACTTTTTGTGTCATTACAGTTTCAAGATTCAGTCGGTACCATACAATTTTTCCTTAAGCGATTCGGAGCTTTTCTTCCTGTCACTCACTACATACAAGTAACCTAAAGAAACTCAGCAAGCCACCACTGTTGAGGTGCTAACAAATATATATTTTTAATTATTTTATTATTATTATTTATTTTATTCTCTATTATCTTTATTTAATTTATATTATATTATTTTATATTTTGTGTGTTTTTGTATTGCAATCTATCAGTGTTTTTTTTGTCTTATTTTCTGGTCAATACAGTATTCTGCTCATTGGCTTGTTACTATGACCTAGGAACCAAAAATAACCTACAGTTATGGTAAAAAATCTTGGGACACCCTCATTTTTCCTTCATTATATGAAGCAGGGATTTTGATAGGTTGTAAGTTTGCCTTGAATCTTCCTTCTGTTTACCATCTACGCTTATGGGAACAGTTTCTCAGCCCCATTACTGAATGCCAATGCAGAGGTGTGGAATATAACCTGTCTGGAAGCAACCAAACCCCACAATTCAGACCCCACGCAGTCGCTTGTGCCTTTTTAAACTTTAGCACCCGTTCACCCCACACATTCCATTAGTCATGTATGTTTAAGTACAAGCAAAAAGCAATGACCCAACCCTGCGTGGCCACGTGGCTTACACAGTATTGACCTGTGTGAGTTCAGAGCCGTTGTGCCAAGTAAAACACCAAAGTGTTTGGGCCAGTCACACCTCAGCACCTTTTTGGTGAAGTTTTCATTTCCAAAAGCAGCAGGCACTGTAAGCCAAGCCTATTAGTGTGTTACAACAGTGATTTGGCAGAGCTTTCTAATTGCTTACATTGCTTTTAAATCAGTTTTGGACATATGTAATCTCCTGTTCAGTCTTTCATATGAGATACTGGTCCTATGCTGTTAATTTTCATTTAAAAATGTTTAGCTATAATTCTTTTAACAATATAGATCTGTTGCACTTTACTGTCAGCAGTATGAACCCTTGTGTGACAGTTACCGCTGTCACACAACTGACGGTTTTCCATTAGCAAAAACAGGTACGGTGGAGGATACATGGCTCGAAATGACCAAGGTAAACAAACATGTAAACTCCATTTAGCTCTAGAGGCTGCATTATTGGACTCCACAGTCTCCATAATGCAGCAGCAGTCCTTTTCCTCACCGCCCTCAGGATAAAATACCTCTTCTTACCAACAGCTGCATCTCGGGAAGTGAATACTGGAGACCCTCCTTCTACTCCATTGTTGTTGTTTGTTATGGTGTCTCATTCCGACTGATGTGTTCAATGTGGCTTGGTTTTTCCTTTTCCCACGGTTCTATTTTGAAGTAAAAAAACATAGAGTATATATATGATTTGCACTGGCTTTTAATGCTTGGGAACACTCAAATACCCTGGAAATGCCTTGGAAAAAGAAGTTGCCTTGGTCTCCACTAATCAGCCCTATTGGGTACATGAATATAGACTGATCATTGGAGAGATATATATGGACTCCTGTGGTGCCCTTTTTTTGCATATTGTATCGTATATTTACGCATTTGCCTCTATAGTTTGACCTCTAGTCATGTCGTTTGCAGCGCTGTATACAGTCATGCCTCAGTACATTGCCCTTTGATGTTCGCAGCTTACCTCTATCACGTTTTTCCAAATATAAATATATTCCTCACTCTTCCGTGGTTGACTACAACCTATCATTAGTCAAAAATATGCATTGTTATGAACATTTTACACGTTTTTGCAGGTTAAATAAAATAAACTGAAATACAAAAACATATTTTTCTCGCTCATTTAGCCCCTGTCCACCGACAGGAACACGACACTAAAGTATAGAAGAAGAAAACGCGGTGCAGAAGGGGTGCAAGTTTTAACTAATTTTCAACCTTTTGTGTGAAGTGATTAAGGACAATAGTTATACAATTTAGGAGTGTTGTGATTAAGATAGCATCTGTTACAGACGTGCACTTGTGGGATATGCACGCACGCATGTCCATGCAATGTCAAGAGTCTGCATTTAGAATTCCTCAATTAGAGAGACAAAGAATGTGCGCTGCGGCCATGCTGATTATTTATAGCATGTCCATCCTCTCGAGCTGTGACAGATTTGAAGCTTAAGCTGCAGTACGTGCTTAAATATAGTAAGTCTTAGTGCGCTCTGATGCACCGGCCTCAGAGGCCGCCTGTCAACTTAGCCACTGTCCATCTCTTCCTCCTTTCTTGTTTGGTCAGGTGTGGCTGAATGTAGCAAAGTCACCTCAGGGGCTTAAAGCGGCAAGGGCGGGCAACGAAACGCCCCCTTGCCCATGTCGCCACATAACGTGACACCAGATCAGTCCTCAGTCTCTGACTAGGATATGAATCCTCTTAAGGTGCACATCAATAGTAATGTGGCGGGAGGATTAGTGCCACTAAAGATTAATGAAGCAATAAAAAGAGGCATGCACGTGTGCTTGTTAACAGTACGCATATGGTGCGGGCGGCTGGAGACCAGGCTGACTGTGTTCTTTATGTGGAGGAAACCTGAAGTCTGCACATAATGGAACGCATGTGGCAATTAGCATCCCAACACCAAAGGCTTACGTGTTTTGAAGTGTGCTTTTCATCCTCAATTATTATTCCCTGCCTGTTCTACACATGGCGGTATTTCTCTCCACCGCCTTCTTTGTTTTTTTCCTGCATCATGCGCAGACATGGGGCTGGCTTTCCTTCGAAGGGGACGCAGGTACGGTCCGTGCGTCATCTTGCTCTCCCGCTCTCACAGCCGCTGTGACAGTCCCACTCCTGTTGAGAGGATTACACTCACACTGTGTTTGTGTGCAAATGGGCATGCTGGAAAGGTTAGACTGACAGTCTAACGTGCATAATCATTGATTAATGAGTTAATTGATTGTTATTCTGTGTTTCAGCAATCCACAGTTTGATGATTAACTGTATCTTGCAACACGTGAGATAAAAGGAAGTATGCTACAAACAACAGTGGTCCTGTTGATTCTGTTAGCGGACAGCATTAGTCTGCTCAATACAAAAACCTGCATGGGGGCTAGTGTCTTTAAAGTGGTCATTTGTGCTGTTTATGTTTTTGAGGTAAAATTCACAGAGCTACCCATTTTCTCTAAATTTAACAAAAATATTTGTGAGTGTGAATGTTTGTATGTCTTTGTTTGTCTATATGTGCCCTGCGATTGACTGGCAACCAGTCCAGGGTGTACCCCGCCTCTCGCCCAAAGTCTGCTGGGATAGGCTCCAGCATCCCCGCGACCCTAATGAGGATAAGCGGTATAGAGAATGAATGAATATTTGCGATCATTTATGCTGTTTTGAGCCATTATGCTTTAATGTGAATGTTGATTTGAAATCGGCGCAGCAGGCTTAAGAAGCATGACTAATTTCCAGGTGGCAACAGGTGAGGCTCGTCACTCCACCAGGAGCATCAGGAAGACAGAAAGGAACGTGACAATACCTTTAGGGAAACTACATATTTAGTGTTACCTTCAATTTTAGTGGTTTTATGGCTGATAATGGGTTTCAGTTTGGAGGAAATGGGCCCAAATTACTCTGCTGATGCTAAGGGTTGCCGACCCCTGGTTTCAGACTCAAATGATCAACAAAGTATACTATTTGCTCCATTTTGCATTTATAAGTTCATGCAGTAGTTTCGCTTGCTAGGTTGTACACCAAACCTTCTTCCTGTTTACATTCTTGCAACCAATAAGAGAACACAGTGATGATACGTTCTAATGTCATAATTTAAGACCAAATTCACAAAATAATCAACACAAAGTGAACTTCATCTTATAAATGAGTAGGAACTGAAGTACACATTTGCCACCTTGGTTTGACCCTGTGTACAGCAGACCAGGAAACTGGACACAATTTGACAGAGGTTATAAAATGTTTTCCTCCCAAATTTGGGAACCTTCTTTGAAGAAAACCTGCTTCCAAAAAGAAAATCATAACAAAACAAAAAAAAAACTGCAGAGGTAGCATACATACAAATACACAAACTCACATTAAAGGGTAACAAACCGTATACTATAGTCATTCTGATGAAAAATGGTATTCACTTAAACGATGGCCACCTATATAACCCATTATATATTCACACAAGTCAAAAGACTGTCCTTCCCGGATCGTGTCCCGCTTAAACCGATGCCAGTAAGTCGCAGCAAAAGCTTGACTTAATGGGAGTAATCACGCTAAGAGCTCCCAGCACCCCCATACCCCAGAGGCGCATCGGCCCTCCTCGTCTTACGGTCAGCAGCGCGTGTCGGTTCCTACATGGTGGTCAGAGGTCAGAAGGGGGGTTGGCTTCCGTGCACAGCTGGCAAAGATTAACAACCCGACACACGTGTGCATTTTCATATTCACAAGCGCACCATTGTACCGGGACCATCTCCCATTCATGCATGCAGGCTTTCACGCGTGTTTAGTGAGTTGGTCTCATTTACAAAATGAATGCACCACCAATGAAGATGGAAAATATTTCATGAAAAGTTTGCGTGTTGCCCGCGTGCTTGTGCGTGTTTTCTTCTTTTTAACTGTGCACATCTCGAACGGACCGTCGTGGTGAAGAGAGAGCTGAGCCGGAAGGGAAAGCTCTCTGTTTACCGATCGATCTACGTTCCCACCCTCACCTATGGTCATGAGTTATGGGTCATGACCGAAAGAATGAGATCGCGGATACAAGCGGCGGAAATGAGTTTCCTTCGTAGGGTGGCTGGACTCACCCTAAGAGATAGGGTGAGGAGCTCGGCCATCCGGGAGGAGCTCAGAGTGGAGCCGCTGCTCCTTCACATCGAGAGGAGCCAGTTGAGGTGGCTCGGGCATCTAGTCCGGATGCCTCCCGGGCGCCTCCCTGGTGAGGTGTTTCGGGCATGCCCAGTCGGGAGAAGGCCCCCGGGAAAACCTAGGACACGCTGGAGGGACTAGGTCTCACAGCTGGCCTGAGAACGCCTTGGTGTCCTCCCGGTGGAGCTGGAAGAGGTCGCCGGAAACCTGGAAGTCTGGACTTCCCTACTTAAACTGCTGCCCCTGCGACCAGGAGCCGGATAAGTGGAGGGAAAAAATGGAACCATCCACATGTGAAAATGTGACTGTGAATGGTTGTCGGGTGTGCCCCACCTCTCGCGCCCAAAAGTCAGCTAGGATAGGCTCGAGTTCACGCGCCACCCTAACGAGTAGAGGTATAACCGTACTCCATAAACGCACTTTGGTAAATCTTTGGTACATACCAAAAAAAAAGCAAAACATTCAATTCTAGAAACAAGGATACACGGTAGAGAAAAGAGATGGATGGGTGGAAGTCTGACACAAAGTGTGGTGATGTTGCCATTCTTCTTTCTTCTGATTCCCTTGTTGTTTCTCTCTTTAGCAAAAGCTAAAACAGATGCACACATTGGCCTAACCACAGTGACCACTTCCACACAACATGCTACAGGAAATGCAAAAAGCACGTAGTGTTTAGTCAGTCATCTTGCTTAGCTTTATGGGTCAAAAAGGCCGCCATGGCAGGTCATTGTGTGGAAGCCCCCAGAGAGAAAGTTCACGGCTTCACTGTACGACTTTGTGCGCTAGTGAGCCGCCCATTGTTGCGTGTTTGCGTTGCGGCATATGTATGTCATTGTCCGCCGAATGAATGAGGCTTTTGTCGCGTGCTCCGCGAGGGAGGAAGAACACGCATACAAACACGAACAGTACATATTAGCATTCGCGGAGCGTGTGATAGCCCTAATCGGACCCCTCGCTGGGCTCACTCGACCCCCCGCTCCCGCCCCTGCCCCATTCCACAACCCACTCACACAGAACATGTGACACCTTGACTAATCACACCCTACACCTAACCCACATCCACAGCCACACACATTTCTTTTGTAAACAACACTCGTCATTGCTGCTGACTCACACACAAAACACTCACATGTTCATTTTGTACAGACACACACACACACCTGAGTTGTGAGTTCCTGGAAGATTCGGTGAGGATATGTATGCGCAACGCTGGCAAAAGAGGCACAAAATAAACACAGGCACATAAGGGAGTATTATAATCCCGACTTCCTGTCACAGTCGCCGCCTATTTACGGCACTACAATGGGAAAGGCACACTCTTTGTTTGTGGAGAGAGACTCCATCACAAACATACAATGTTGCGTGTGTTTGAAAAGAGTTGCTGTGAAAAAAATACATTTTGGAAAATAGAAAAGCACTTGGAGAGCGCAGACCTCTGCCAAGCGCTATAGTTTCCCCATAAGGTGAAATGATTTACTCCAGACATAAAATCTCCTTCTTCCAAAAGGTCCACTATTTTTTCATATTCTGGATAATAAATAGTATGCAGATTTATTTCCATTATCTTTGATATTTTCTAAAACCGGTTGGAAACTTGTCCAGTATTTTTTTTTGCAAGTGTTCTGACCATTTTTGTTGAGTTATATGCTCAAATGCCAAAAATCCTGCAACTCTAGAGAATCTTTAAAAAAATTCCTGGATCCAGATAGTGA
The DNA here is from genome assembly GCA_024372805.1 of Oostethus manadensis. Lineage (NCBI taxonomy): Eukaryota > Metazoa > Chordata > Actinopteri > Syngnathiformes > Syngnathidae > Oostethus > Oostethus manadensis. Next base: position 1,168,539 of record QODF01000278.1, read on the forward strand.
TCCGAATCACCCACAAAATGTAATCAGTTCTTCCATATCCAATTTTTGGCAATTCCTTAACAATGTGTGCAAATCCATTCAGAACTTTTCAAGTTATTTTGAACACACAGATAAACGCTGGCAAAAACAACCTTTTTGGGGGAGGTAATAAGGCTGTGTCCACCGTTTTTAAAAAAATTAATATTTTTTTCCAGTTTTTGGTAAAGAAAAATAACCAACCCTGTTAGGAGCTTGTTAGCATGGAAACCAGAGCAGTATGTCAATGTCTCCCAGCTTCACCGCCTGTCTATGACGTCATCAGCGGTTGACTCTGTAGTTCTTTGCTAACTAACACAGTTACGGCATATGTCTCAACTTTTTTTTGTGTGTCATCACTGTAAGTAAATGCCACAAAAAAGCCAACGGAAGTTGCAAGTGACATTTTGATTAAGAAGGCAAGAAACACTATTGAATTTAGGAAATAACACCAAAGTGGTGTCCGTGTGGATCTTATTTCAGTCTTTGTCAACAATCAAGTCTTCAATCATGTGAACATAAGAAGAAAATAGATTAGCGCTTTTCTATGCAAATGTTAAATTCAGCTTTAAGTAAACAGTGCTCTGTTGCTATGAAATATACCATACGGGTATTCACCCATATGCAAAACAAATGCAAAAACAATGTTCGCACATGCAGAATTAGTTTTTTGTCTTTTCTTGTGCCTGATTTCTTTCAACTTGTCAAAGATATAAGTATACACCAATGTGCTTTGATCATCATGTTTTGGACCACAGCAGGTCTATGTAATCACAACCTTAATCCGCAGCCTAGAATCACTCCAGACTTCATAGAACATTTCTCTCCTGTTTCCCCTGAAGGCTTTACTTAAATCCACCCTCAAATTGATTGTTCAATCTGCTCTTTTGGATAAACAGAGCAGGATGAAGCTGCATTTCTTTAGCGATAAGTTTTGCAAGGTAGAGGGCACCTGTGGATCATCATGGCGTTTTAATCGTATGTAGTCAGAATACGGAAAAGGTGTTTTAAGTCTGCTGTGGTGTGCTGCCAAACACAGGCACTCCAAGAATCTCTTTTTTTCTCCTTTTGAAGTGAGTCAAATGCTCTTCAAAGAGCGTCTGCTCGTATGATGGCGCAGGGTGGGGGCCGTTTTGGGGGGTGCACTGAAAGAGTGAGGAGCGGATGACCATGTGCTTCAAAACATGTCCTCGGGCGCCACAGCTTGGATTTGTTCTCTAGCTCATGCTATACATTTCAGTACTCTGCGGATGTACTGAATGCCTTCTACTGATAAATCGAGATTGTAGTGCTTTCACTTTCTGTTGAAATTTTGTCAGTTGGACTCACAAAAGCATGTTTGTCTTTCAGGAGTGTTGTGGTTGTCTCACATAAAGCATGTACAGTTTCTCCTAATGGTACATACATTTCTGCAAAAAACATGTTTGCCACAGTGATGATGAGAGCATGTATGAAAAGCATTATCAAGCATGCCTTAGGTCAGTGGTTCGTGGAGCGGTTGGTGTAAACCTGCCAATATGTCCAAATGTATTATACGCAACATGCCATGTGACTCTTGAATACACTTCACAGGTCTTATTGCATGGAGTGGAGGGCGTGACAGAAAATAACAAAGAAACACCCGGAGTAGAACCGCTGCTCCTCCGCATTGAGAGGAGCCAGATGAGGTGGCTCGGGCATCTGGTTAAGATGCCTCCCGGACGCCTCCCTGGGGGAGGTGTTCAGGGCACGTCCAACCGGTAGGAGGCCTCGGGGAAGACCCAGGACACGCTGAGACACTGTGTCTTTCAGCTGGCTTGGGAACACCTCGGCATCCGCCGGGAAGAGCTGGACGAAGTAGCCGAGGAGAGGGATGTCTGGGCTTCCCTGCTTAGGCTGCTGCCCCGCGACCCGACCTCGGATAAGCGGAAGAAAATTGATGGATGGATGGCAATGCCTTAAGTCAAAATACCTAAAGTCATTTCTCACAATATCGTGCTTTGATTGTTGGTCCTTCACTATATTGCGTCTTTCAGAAATGTTTTAATTAAATTGGGATCTTTACCATTTGTGGTAGATTATGCTTTATTCTTAGTCAAAACATATAGAAATACAAGTATGTCGTATTCTGGTCACACGAACAGAGACATTACCTTAGCACAGCTGTCTGGATTCCCTGTAGCATGTGAATGAATAACATTTATTCATTCATTAATTCATTTTCTATACCGCTTATCCTCATTAAGTCCATGGGTGTGCTGGAGACGCTGGCTGTGACGTTTGAACCTCGATGCAGCGAGGGATGACTATTCTGTTTATTTGTACAGTGATGTTTTTTTAGCATGTACTAAAACTGTTGGCCCAGTGATGCTGTACAATTCACAGTATTTGCATGGGGCAGCTTGTTAACCTTCCCTGTTGCAGTTGTGTTGTTTTTTTTGCCCTAGAGAGACGGCATTGAACAGTGGAGGAGGTTGGATTAGTCAAAAAGAGACAAAATGACAGGAGAACAAGTCAAAGTCAGAGCAAAAAAATGAGTTTTGCGTAGAGTCCTAATAAGAGGGGGGTAAAGTGGTAACACCGCCCCCCTCCTAGACACACACTCTACTATCATTCAGCGTAATGATAGTCAATGGCCGCCGATTAACTCGCCTACATTGGCTGTCTTTGTGTGCCTGGAGTTAACTCATGCCAGCGGAGTGCCACATGTGGCTTCATCAAAGCACACTGACACAAAGCACACACGAGGATGGTAGCTTTCATGAGCGCCGGATGCCTTTGGACCCTCTTTTACCACTCACCGCGTCTCCCGGAGAGCGTGAGGTTTGGCGGCCAGGGATCTAGAGGTTACATAAAGTGGATGTGGATCCCGGGAAGAAAAGCTAGAGAGATGTTACATAAAGAGCTGTAGCTGGACAAAGGTTAATAAAAATGCAGCCTTCTACTGTAGGCAATCGTCATGGGAGAGAGAGAGGAGGGCGGGAAAAAAAAACAGAATGGATGTTACATAAACAAATAAAGATTGGACGAATTATTGGTGACCTTTCTTTGGTGTTATATAAAAAGATGATTTTCATCCAGCAACAGGAAACTGTAATGTTGTGTGGTGTGAGACATCATACGACAACACCGCATCCCATTTCCCATCCACATATGCTCAAAATTTCTGACTTTTGACCTGCTAATTGTTTGTTATCTGGTCTTTCTTCATCCATACCTGCTGCTGCTGCCGCTGTGGTGGCACTCTAACTGTCTTTAGCAGATTTAGGCCTCTTAAAGCGTGTGCTGTGTGCAATTGTCGCTAACGTTGGTAACTTCAGATTTACTTCAACTTTTAAAATAAACCGTTTGCAGCTCCTTATCATCAGCAGGGGTGGGATAGTCTGTCAGTGTGACAACGTATCGCGTAACAACATCAATACGCTTGCGTCAAACATCGATATTTTCTTTAAATAGCAGGCGCCTGTTTGATTTCTTCTGGTATATACTCCCAAGATCATGTGTTAAAACATTTTGCTATGTGTATTATTCATTCCTTCATTTTCCATGCCCCTTGTCCTCATTAGGATACCCTCATTAGGAAGTCGCGGGTATGCTGGAGCCTATCCTAGCTGAATTTGGGCGAGAGGCGGGGTATACCCTGGACTGGTCGGCAGTCAATCACAGGGCCTATGTGTATTATTTAGTAGTTTTTTGTTTTATTATTATACCATTTAGATTCATGAGTATTTCCTTCTTTTGTTGCACAGTAACTCAGTCTCCTAATTTCTGTCAAACTATCACATGGTATCTTTACTGTATTTCCCACCCTTAATCTTCACTGTGGTTTTTCTTAGATACTACTACAACAAGAGGATCCTCCACAAGACCAAAGGCAAGAGGTTCACCTACAAGTTCAACTTCAATAAACTGGTGTTGGTCAACTACCCCTTCATCGATATGGGCTCCACTGGTAAACCGGCATAGTGTATTAGTGTGTTTATGTGCCTCCTAATCCCACAATATGATGCCATGATTATGTTGGATTAGACGGGAAATCCTTTGTTTCTCACTCCCCTCTTCCTCTTTCTCACCCTCTCCATTGCTCCAGGGAATGGAGTCCCTCAGAGTGCCCCGCCTGTCCCAACCGGTGCAGGGACCCACTTTCGTTTCCCCCCATCCACACCCTCAGAAGTTCTCTCCCCGAACGAGGACCTGCGCAGCCCAGGCCTGTACAGCTCTGTGACCCGCCGGGTGGCACGCGGTTCTGTGAGCGACTGCAGCGACGGCACCTCCGTCAATTCGGAGATAGAGGATGGTAACACAGGAGGAGGGGATGAGAGGTTAGTGAGTGGAGGAGGACCTGGTGTTGGAGGAGGAGGCTACAGGAGCATCATCCATCCCCGCTTGACTCATGAATCTCTGTTCCGTATATACGGCGGAGCGGGCAACCCTGGTGGTCACCCAGTCTCCCGTGGTCCCGCCAGTCACCGTATACACCCTGAGCCTTTGTCCCCCTTCCCTGTGTCCCCCCTGCCTGCCCCAGGGGGAGCAGGGCTCCTGGCCCCTCCCCTGTCCCCAGCACTCAGCATGGCCCCCACATCTCATCTCTACACTCCCTCACCCACTCTGTCCCCCATGCTGGGCTCCCACTTCTCCTTCAACCCAGAGGACATGAAGCGCTACCTACAGGCCCACACCCAATCGGTGTACAACTATGGGCTCAGCCCCCGAGCGTTCCTGCAGTATCCCAACATTGTCATCCCTCAGCCTCAGCGGCCCGCTGCCGAAAAGGTGGGTCTGAGCAGCGACCGAGCAGCAGCTGAGAGAGCGGCGGTGGGAGAAAGGGGAGCCGACCGGCACCACCACACCCCTCTGTCTCACTCCACCCACCACCACCCACATCCACCTCACTCTGCACATCCTCACCCCCATTCGCACCCCATGCACCATGCACTCCACCTGAGTGAGGAGCCCCCACACGTGTCACCCTTCAAGTTCAAGCTGCAGCCACCCCCGCTGGGTCGGAAGCAGAGAGATGGACAGAGCAAAGCCAGACAGAGCTCGCTCTCCTCAGGCTCGGGATCCGGGTCCATGTCGTCCACCTCTGGCCTCGGCTCCTCGCTGTCGTTTGGCAGTGACCTGAGTTCTGCGAGCGGCTCGGGCCTCATTTCGGCCTCTTCCTCAACACAGTCCCTCAACAGTGCGGGCCTTCCCAAAATAAAGGTGAGTAGTACACACCCAGATGAGCATTTAGGATTGTGGGTCTGGTACTCAAATGTAATTTGATTGTCCAGGTGGAGCCCATCTCAGACATCGAGTCAGAGGAAGAGGTAGAAGTGACTGACATCAGTGATGAAGACCCCGACGAACGAGATGAAGACTTTGAGCTCTTTGCACCTCGCCTCTACAGAGGCTCAAACCACCCCCACCACCACCACCACCTTTCTAACGGCTCAGCCGCACACCCCCATCCGTCCCATCCAGATGACGACCTGGATGAGGATGTCTTCAAAGCCCCTGCCCCACCTCCACCTGGCCTAACGCCCTTCTTCACCTCGCAGCACGGCTATTCAAACTTTCACCGCGGGCCACCCACCCTTAAGACGGAACCCGGTGAGCCAGCAGACGGGAGCCCTCCCCCGCCTCAGACGGCAGCTCACCAGACCAAGTGCATACCCCTCAAGCTGCGCTTCAAGAGGCGATGGAGCGAAGACCAGCGCATGGAGGCCTCGCAGGAGGAGTCAGACGACAAGAAAGTTCGGCCACAGGAACAAAGGGAACGGGAAAGGAACGGTCGTATGGAAATGGAAGAGGAGGGGACTGGTGGTGGGCAGGGTCACAGCCCTCCGTTGGCGTACGAGAGCTCTTTAGCCACACGTTTGGCCTCACACCGGAAGGTGAGTGCTGAGCTGCATCGTGCTACGGCGCAGCTGTCTCTGGAGAACAAAGACTGCTGATGGGATGGCACACAGGAGGATCTTCCAGAGCTCATAAACAGTTGCTCTGTCATTCCTCTGACATACAAGATTCCCTGAAGTCGACACCTCAGAAACCGCCTTACTATGACTCTGGCAGATCCCCCAACAAGTACTCTGCATCGGGGATTCTTTTGGGATGCTCATTTGGGAGAAGGAACGCTGAGATTGAGCCGCATCAGGCACTGCAATGCCATGTTTCCACTGAGCAGTACGGTTTCATTTAGCTTGCCATGGTATGTTGTGGAGCGGTAAATCCTCCTCTGGCTTTTTTGTGTGGGTTTTGCATTTAATTCCTGATGCCGCAACCATTCTTCATGTGTCTCGGCCCACTTTTTGGAATGTTGCCTAAAGGTGGTCCTTTAGAGAAAAGACACTTCCAACAACGGAAAAGCCAGAATTCTGTGTACCGTACCGAACCGAACTGAATTGAACGACATGGCTTGGTGGAGAACGGCATGTGCTCGGGCTGCAATCGGAGAGAGACAGAGACTCCTTCAAGCATCTTTACCTCCCACCTGGCCAGTGAAGCTCTTAAGTGCAGCTCCCGCCTTTGGAAACCCACCCCATATCTGTCAGTTTTCCTCAGGAGACCCGTTTTCCCTTTAAACCATACCCACCGCCTCCCTTACCATGCGATGCTACCACGTGTAAATAGAGGACTTCGACAAGTGCCTGTATTTACAACTTCTCAGCTCTGGATGCAAGACGTGTATCAATTCAAGCAAAGGGACGAAAAGAATGTGGGTCTTCAAGACTGGAGGGTGGGGCTGTGGGGTGCCGAGATCTCTTAAAACCCCGGCCCACTCCACTCAGGGAAGCCTGTCGCTGTATGTTTATTGGACTCGTGTACAAAACAAAAGAGCCAGCTGTGAAATGGACTTGTGGTTACAGACTGCGTCCTCTCAGAGCTCCCTTCCCGCTTTCTCCCTTCTGTCCCTTTTGCAGACCACTGAGAAAATCCCGCCCAAGCAGCACAGAACCCGTGTTCACCAGCCTAAGCTTGTCTAACATTCATAGCAACACATGATAGTGTTAAAGTCAACCAGCAAATCACACACAAACACGCACGACACTGCCTCTGGCTCTTTCACACACACTCCCCTTTTGCTCGTTCTCTTTATCCGGACCTCTTTTTCTCAGCTATGCGTCTAAGCTATGCGTCTAAGTGTGGCAGAAGACTTTAAGGGAGGCGCAGCAGCTTGAGAAAAAATAAGAAAAACAAGCAACAGCAAACCTGCTAAGCTAAAGAATTGAAAGCATTAAAAGATGAGGTGGGCAGAAGGAAAAGAGGCAGAGTCTTTTATAGTCGTCCCTCGTTACATCGCGGTTTGTACATCGTTTAGTCCAAAAATACTGAAAGACAAGTTCTATGTAGTATTCTGGTGACTAGGCATCAGTAATGGTACACTGATGGGTCAGCTGTGGCATGTCCGACATGATGGAGTGGGGGTGGGGGGAGTTCTCCTCTCGTTCCGTGTGGAAGTGGTAGGTTTTTGGCATCATACTTTGTCCTTTCCACCCCACTAGGTTTCAAACCTTAATTTTAGAATACACACATTAGTGGCTAACCAGTTAGCTCGGGAGAATTCTATGCTTAAAGCGGCGGCCGCCTCTTGTGTCCCTGCAGTGATCTTTGCATAATGTGATGCAAACAAACAATAACCGGCGCGTAAAGGTGACTGTAGGGGTGTTATTTATTGTCTATGGGGCTTTAATAATGCTCTAGCTGTGATATTCAGTTTATTAACTACTTTCTGGAAATTCACTTTACGCGGTCGGTTCTGGAAACCGCAATAAACGAGGGACGACTATTTCTTCTTGTTATTTGGCTTCACGGAAGCATCCCTGGTGGTGTGATGGAATGGAAGAACGCAGGAGTTTGATTCCGGCGTGAAAACCAAGCCAAAACCACTTTTGCGATGGACTCGCTGTGGCGACTCCTGACAGGGAAAAGCTGATTGGTTACAAAGAATTGACCGCCCACGCTTCTGTATGGGTCTTACGAGGCCCTTGTCACCTTTGCAGCCCACATGAGTGAATGCGTGTGTGACAGACAGGAAGACGTTTGGGGCGGGGCTTCGGTTTTTGGTGAACCGGTCATCTCGTCTTTGATCTTAGCAGTTCCGATTAGGTCCAACCAGTTAGCATAACACTCCAAAGTTCGCAGCAGTTTGGGACAGAAGGTTAAAGGGGGGAGAGCAGGGGTGTCCTCTGCTCATTCTATGCACACACACACACACACACACACACAGCATGCAGTCAGGTCAAAAAATTCGGACACCCAGTGGGGTTGTGGTTAAAATGCTGCAAACTTTGTAGTAGAGATACCCTCAATTTTTTCTAATAACGGTCAATAACTTCGGGTAATTATTTGCTAAGCCACGCCCGTGCCCCTGCAAGCATGTGTTGCTTGATGTCAGCCATGTTTTTCAGCCGACCCTTCAGAAATTTGGTACACAACTTTTAGGAAACTGACAGGCTGACTTGTCCATAACAATAACACACCATGTTTGACACTGTCTCCGTCCAGACAGCGCTATAGATGGACGGCCTCCAGGCAATCTTGGTAGTTTCAGCTGATCAATTTACTCATTAGATCATCACGTTTATCACACACACACACTCACTCACACACATACACACCCTCCTCCGTCGGTATGTAACTAACGGCTGCCTTATTACTGACTTTTTTCCTACTCTAGTACAAAAAAAACAGCACAAACAAGAGAATAAAGTTTCCTAGTTTATTTTTCTGATGTTAATATTGCTCTTAAAGCCCCCCCCCACCCCCCCACCAACCCAACCACACTTGGCATTATTATTACTATTATTGTTATTACTTTTTATGTTGTGTACATCACCTCTCCCCTGCTCATCAATCCCACCAGTTTTTCCTGTTGTAATATAACTCAAATGTGTTTCATTTGGAACGCAGACACGTTTCTTTTGTTTTAAATGTTGTCGTCGTTTTTCTTTTCCGGCTCTTGTATATTTTCTTCCTTTGGGTGGGTAAGAAGGTTGCATCGTTTAAAATGAAAGACGACGCGTGTTGTTTGTAAATGTCCGATCTCCTTTCACCTCGTCTCCCCCGAGCTGTTACGTAACACTCCGATGGGGAGATGAGAGTTAATACTGTGACGTAACATCGCATTTCTATCCCCCACCCTCACCCCCATGAGTTGTTTTTTTTCTCTCTCCCTATGCCCAAACTTGTAATTAAGTTGTAATCAGGGTTAATTAAAACCAGTTAAAATCCAAAACATTGGTTATTGCTGTTTGTTTATGTCTGCTTGTCTTATTTATGTGCATGTGCCTTGTCAATATTATTATAAATGGCGTTATTATTATTATTCTGATCTCCCCAGTCAGACAATGACATTTAATTTGTAAACAAATGGATTAACCCCTGACCTCTTTATTTACATATACAGTACTGCTTTGCTTCATAACATTAGGTAAAGTGATGTAAATGAGGGGGAAATATAGATATATATTTTTTTGTAAACTGTGACTTTAATTCGTACTTTTGTGTCAACTGCTATACTTAAATACACAAAAAGGTTATTACTTGGTTAACTCCATATATGTATACTTGATTAACAAGAAAACTATCAGCACAATAATATTCACTTGATGACAAAACAACTTTTTTTTTGTAGAAAACAGTGGTTCTCAATTATTTTGTCTCATGCCCCCTTACAGAACAGGAATGTTTTCTCACCCCCCCACCCACCCAATTTGAAATACTACTGATAAACTGATAATATATATTTATTTGTCTGTACTGTACCAGAAAATGCATCAAAATGGAGAGCTGTGAAGCTTATAAGCATATTCAAAAGTCTGTGCTAAAAAGAAACGCACATCCTCTTGCGCCCACCCAGGCGGGGCCCGCCCCACAATTTGAGAAGCACTGATCTAAGATGATATAATTTGGGTCTAGAAAAGGTTGAATATCTTTGGCAACAGACTTTTTAATGACGTTCTAACAGTATTGTGTCCCTAAAGCATAGGGACATAGCACTCAGACAACCACTCCTGTGTTTTCAGGGTTTTTTTTATTAAATGAACCAGGCTTCACTACGTGTCTTAAATTCAAGCTACGCCAACTATCTGTCGGCCTGCTACAAACGTGGGAGCTGTAAGTGTGAACATTTTGTTTTTCTTCAGCCAATACGCTAACCCAGCAGGATGTCGCTGTTAAAATGTGTTGCTATTCTAGTGTTGCTAACGTGTCTGTCCTCCCCCTGGCCTTTTCTTAGTTTGACACACAAATCTTACCGTTTATTATCGCCGTTCCCAATACTCTGCTGTTTGCAAAATATTAGAAACACCTCTGAGTCACTCTGAGCACCTTGGCTTCCTTTTCACGGCCTCCGCGGCCTTCGTGGAAAGTTGCGGCGCCACCCTTCCAAGGAACCACCGCCCGTATACGTACACCTGACACAACGCGTGCAAGTAGAACACATTTGCTGCAAGAGCGTCTATACGGTGACAAGATTTACTGTACATCCTTTACTTGTTCACCACTTCCTCCAAAGAGGCGACAAAACATAATTGCAACTCTTTGTCTTGTTAGCTGTGCGACCGCAGTGCTTTGGTTTGTTTGGCAGAGTCACACACACACACATATACTCACGTTTCCGTTTTGACGGTCTGACATAGCAGCGCTGTTTTATTAAGGCTTTTTAACTCGCCAAACAACTTGCTGATTTTGTTTTCAATGTCTCCCCCTGCTGGTGATGCACTGAATCGCAGCCTGGTTGAATAGGCCACCACGGCAAACTTCAAGGGTGTCAAATTCGTTGACATTGACAGCCACAACAGTCAATATCATAAATATAGATATGACTATAACCTTATTATTATTTCACAACTTCCCGTGCATTTGATTATTATAATTTTTACACATTGATGGATAACGAGGTTAAGTATGCTTGAATGTTTGGAATAATTCTTGGAATATTTTGTTGCATAGGTGAGGTAATATTCACATTTAGAAAAAGGGGAAGGATGTTATTGACACGCATAATACCCAGGCATTAAGCTTATATATTCAACTCATGCACTGCTTTTCCATTATATTACAGTATACACATTTATATTTTCTATGATTTAGTGATATTTTGGACCATTTTTAGTTGATTGTGTACAGAGCACACGTAAAAGGATAGTTTTATATATAGCATAATGTGATTTTTATTTACATATGTGAGAAAATAAATACGCCATGTACAGTATGTCTAAAAATATATGTATTTATTTATTGCACTCTTTATAAGTTATATTTCATCACAGAGTAGAGCAGAAGTAGAATGCTAGATCGATTATTTCATATAATACATAGTGAGGGGTTTTTTTTGGCAGATGAGCACCATTTTTTACATTTTCTTGTTATATATTTCCTGTGTTTACATGTATAAGAGTGTGTTGTATTTTAAATAAGGGCCTTGTACACGAGCGTTTAATCAGCCTCACCATGCAATTCTAAAAACATATAAAGGCAAAGTTTCAAACATATAACCCACACATGTTGGTCAAAACATAATAATAATAATAATAATAATAATATCAATACTATACTGAAAACCTGTGGAGTACTTCCTGCGCTGGCAAGTCATCCAGAACAGCAGTGAGGTGAAAGAGTTAAGTTGAGGTCCAAGAGAGTCCTCTGTCTTGTGACGTTGGACATGACGTGGACCTCCAGGAACAGCTGAGCAGTGTCAATTTACAAGAATGCGTCGCGCACAAGGGCACCAACTGTTGTGCTCAGCGCAGCCTGAGGAGCTTTCTACACCCACTTGATTAGACTTTAATCAAAGTGGGACGTCTCCTGTCTCCTGGCCTGCACATGGAGACCGTGGGGTCGTGATAAATACATGTGGAAGTGTCTCCTCCTCCCATGACACGACCCCCCCTTAAATCCTAAACCTGGTGGAGTGTCACCGCCACGCAATCAAACATGTCCTCCGTGGACATCCCAGCTTTCTCCATTCCTGAACTTCATCTGGACCTTAAAGCTGCACATATGGAAGTCTGTCAGAGCTCTTCTATGTGACAAGAGTGCTTTGCTGTTTTTAAGAACCTCCTGCAAAAAAGCACCACTCAAACATCTTTCATATGACAGGAGAGATTTGCCTGTTTTTGAAACCTGCTAGCCAAAAATCATCTCTGACAGGAGCCCATTGCTGTTTTTAGGAATCTTCTGCAAAAAAAGCACCACTCAGCACTCTTCCATATTAGAAATTTGCTGTTTTTATTAATCTATTAGAAAAAACTCCAAAGATATCTGTGACAGGAACACGCCGCTGTTTTTAAGGACCTATTGCAAACACGCCAATCAAAGATCCTATATATGACACGAGCACACTGCTGTTTACAATGATCAGCCACAAAAGATGCTAGTCAAAGATCCTCTGTTTGACCAGAGCGGTTTGCTATTTTTAAGAACCTCGTGCAAAAAAAAGACCTCTCAAAGCTCTTCTGACAGGAAGAGCTGTATTGTTGCTGTGTTGTTGCTGTTTTAAGGAACTTTTTGGGAAAATGCTAGCCAAAGACCATCCATATGACTGCAGTGGGCTGCTGTTTTTAATGATCTACCACAAAAGATGCCAATCAAAGATCCTCTATTTCACAGGAGTGCTCTGAGATCTTCTATCTGACAGGAGAACATTGCTGTTTTTAGGAACCTATTGGAAAATTGCCAGCCAGAGATCTTCTATACCGCACTGCTGTTGGTAAAGCTCTACCACGAAAAGTGCTAGTCAAAGATCCTCTATTTCACAGGAGATCGCTGCTATTTTTAAAGACCTACTGCAAAAATCAGAATCAAAATCAGAAAAAACTTTATTGCCATTGTAAGTGAACAATTCACGAACTAGGATGCAATCAAAGAACCTATATGTGCATGAAGAGCACTGCTGTTTTAAATTACCTACCACAAAAGATAATAGTCAAAGATCCTTTATTTGACAGGAATGTTTTACTGTTTTTAAGGACCTGCTGCAAAAAATGCTACACAAAGATCCTCTATTTGACAGGTGACCGCTGCTATTTTTAAGGACCTACTGAAAACAATGCCAATCAAAGATCCCATATGTATGTGAAGAGCATTGCTGTTTTTAATGATCTACCATAAAATATAATAGTTAAAGGGCTTTGCTGTTTTTAAGAACCTGCTGCAAAGAATTGCCTCTCAAAGATCCTCTAAATGACAGGAGAGCTGTGCCGTTTTTAGGAACCTACTAGGAAAAGTCCTACCCTCAAAATGACAGGATTGCAATGCTGTTTTGAATGCCTTCACTACTGAAAACACTAGTCAAAGCTCCTCTATTTGACATAAGCACACTGCTGTTTTAGCGATCTACAAAAGCGCTTGTCAAAGATCATCTATATGATAGTATTTTTTTTAAAGAATGTTCAGCCAAAAACAACACCACTCCGATCTTCTGTATGACAGGAGCTCTATGTTGATTTTAAGGAAGCTACTACGAAGATCCTCTACGTGTAAGAGGCCCTCCGCTGTTTGTAATGACCTACCTGGATAAAATTCCCATCAAACATCATCCATATGAGCACTCCTGTCATTTAGATGATCTTTGATTGCCCGACTAAAACCTTTTCATAAGCCTACAACGTTTTAAAAGTGTAAAAAGAAGCTAACTCCTTATATTTGTCGTTCTTGGGTTTCTCCGCTGAGTGTTTTTCTAAGAGGGGGGGTGACCCTCTCTTGTGTTTGAGTGACAGGCCCCTGCCGTGAGCACTGTGAGGGGGGGTGAAGGGTGAAGGTGAAAGGTCAGCGTCCCACTGAGAGGGGGGAGGCGAAGGTTGAGGAAACTGACACATGCTAACGAGGTGGGACACTTGTGCTGGGGGTTACGCAGGAAAGGACCGTTTCAACAAGCTTGTGGAAATAACAGAATAGAAGATAATAAGTAAATGTGGAATTTGAATGTTTATGTTTGTTAAATACGTTCAAATTTCAACTCAATACTCCTACAACATAACGTATTTATGATCACCAGGCTTACTATTTAGTTATAGGTGAACCTTTTACTGTGATGAAGTTGGACCATGTGACGTCTCCCATCCAATCACATTATTCTGTGAATCACACATGCAGTATAAAAACATGTAACATGGAAATTAATACAGAGATAATAAAATAAATACACTTGAAAATACATATACATTGTAACATCCATGTAAAAGTAATGTATAATTTCCAGTAAATATTCAAAGTTACAAAACTAAGGGGGGGAAAAAGTGCTGAAGCAATAGTAGATGTCAGTGAAGTGCTACAAAAATGTTAACCCTTTCAATTTCTATTTTCAATCAATTATTTTTACAGTTGTAATATAAATATAAATATATTGAATTTTGATTGTTTTAACGAAAGCTTTTAACAATTTATATGTTCAAAAACAGAAATAAAAGTCAAACAAGTAATGTCAAAAGTATTTAGGTTTTAATAAGAGTTACATGTATTACTTAATATATAATAAATGACAGAATAAAAGTAATTCAAATGTATAGTCTGCATTGTTACTTTAGATATGGTTACTTATAGAATTGAACGTTTGCAGTACCAAAACAAACCACTAAATGTCAGCCTAACACCAACATTTAACCCACCAACTCTTATGCTAAGCAACAAAAAACTAAACACAAAAAACTACATTTACATTTTGATTATAAAGGAGATTTACAAATAAGTGTCCTCTGTCACGACTAAATTTGATTAAAACTGGCACGTGTCCGCCCGAGCGTGGGCGCTGCTGTTTGCCCTAATGTAGTTGCACCACTGCACGAAAAGTGCTTATGTAATATGCACATAAATCGATACCACCTGTCTTCTGGTGCTTTCGTGATCGTGTTCTTATTTTTCTTTAATAACAACATTAAAAATGACAATTAAGTGTCAAGATGAGTACATGCATCACTCTCAAGCGCGCATCCCAATTTACAAACAAGAGGTCAGCTGAGTTTACGCTAGGCCACGCCCCCTTTGACCAGATGGTGGCAACACTCCCGGTGACGTCACACACACCTCTCGCCATTGGCCCGGGAACGTCGCTGGCCCTGTCCAATCTGGTTCAGGTGCAATGACGTCATCGATTTCCGTATCCTTCGTTTGCTTTGAACGCGAGTGAGGGGCGGGGCGAGCGGAAAGTCGTGAGACACTGTTCTCTGATTGGCTAAAGCGAGGTGAAAAGCATTGCTCTTGTTGCTGAGAGAGGAAAAGGAGAGGAAGAAGTTTTGCAGTCATTTTCTCAAGCGGACTTGCGGGAAGGACACGTAGCTTCTGTATGTCGCCATACCTTTTAACACTTCGGAGGAATAATGGTATATGATACTAGCTTGACTCTTTTTTACATTTTGGCACCAAATACTTTAAATGAACTGATGCATCTCCTCAGGGATGCTGCTGTCAATTAAGCTAGTCTTTCTCATAAAAGGAGGAGGCATTTGTGTCTTTCTATTGGCGCTCCTCTATGAAGTCCCGCCCCTTAGTCCTCCTCTCGTGCTGTTCCTATGGTTCCCAGAGCTCCTATTGGCTACTGTAACCTTTAGGACGGTACACCGGTCAAGCTCAGCATCTACCACCACCATTGGCTCGCACCATCTGTCAGTCATGCGGACCTTGACAGCCCGTCACGCCCCCTCATCTAGGGACGCCCACTCCGATTGGATACTGTACCTGTCAGCGAGCTCTTATTGGCCCTCTCTTCCAGCTGTTAGTGGTTCATTCACCATTTTGTGACTGTAGTGGAAAAAGACGAGCGATACTTTTGCGTATCCTTGTTGGACTTTGTGTGTTGTGCTGCTGCTGCTTGTGGGGGAGAGAGAGACCATGCACACTGGAGGAAAAGTCAAAGTGGCAAGCCGACAGCCGAGGGATGTTATTGGGTGCTGGGGGAGCTGCCGCATCCGAAAAATAAGACCATAAATCTTTTTTCCTTCTCTCCTGGTGGAGCTCTACTCGGGTGAGTTCACACTAAAAGTTAGCAATAGAGAGAATGTGACCGTGATCTCATTTCTGACAAGCTGATAAATGCCACACTACTGGTTTATTGTCGTGCTTCTTCTTCCCAGAGAAGCCGCTTGCGAGGAAGGATACTAGTAGACGACAGCTTTAAAACTTTCCCCAAATGTCCTACATGACAACCAGACCACCAGTTAACACCAATCCCCCCTTCAATTACACGCTTTCGCTACTTTTTACGCCACCTTTTCCGCGTTGGCGTCGAGTAGATAAACAAGTCGACCCTTTTTTGCAGCACTGCGGTTCGGAGACTGAACGTTTAGAGTTGATAAAACAAAACATACACACCAATTCGAGGTAATATGGCGAAAATGGCGCCATAAAAGAGCCCACTTTGGTGATTTAGTGTGGCTCGTGGCTGTGTAGTAGTGCGTACTACGAAGGTTACAACCATCACTACTAGCATGTTCCCTTCTGCCGTGAGCTAGCCTACTTAAAAAAAACTTTAATAACTTTCGCTAGCATATGTGGATTAGTTGTGTTCACTAAAAAGAATGAAGATGAATCCGGCCTGTCCTTTTGGAAACGTCACCTGACTCTTGTGGATTTGCCTTGTTTTGTTTACGAGTATGCAGCCTTGAGTCATAGCATGTTATTACAGTGCAGTAGTAGTACTCGCACATCCACACACTGGGATTTTCCTGCACACTGTCGTCACTTAACAGTGAACGGCACCTAACTCTTATGTTCTTTAAATATCTTTGCAGAATGACTCGTAGACACATTTCTCCTATCTTTAAAGTGCATCCTTACGCCTCCAAGGGTGACCCAATTAAGGGCAAAAGCCCAGTGTTACCTCATGGAGGTGGTGGTGGTGGTCTTCTACCATCCTTATGGAAAGTCATTTGCTTCGTCGTCACTGACTGCATCCATAAACGCTTTGAGGGAGGATGCGTACTGTATGTGTTGACATTGAGAGGCCACCCCGCTTTCTTCTGTTTGTTGCGTGCTAGTAAAATAAGCCACTAACTAGTCCTGTTTGGCATAAGAAATGACATATTTGTTAACAGTCATCTATTATCTTATTGATATGTTATAATGTCACTTCAGGTCCCAAGAAATCTCCCGTGATTTGACGCATTTCTCTTCCAACACGTACTGTTTTCAATGACTGACTGCAAAAACACTTGTCAAAGATCCTATAAATGACAAGAACACTGTGTTGTTTTTAAGAACTAAAAGCAAAAACATCAGTCAAAGATCCTTTACACAAGTGTAGCGCTCTGCTGTTTTTATAAAACAATCGGAGACAAGTCAGTTCTTCTATATGACGGGAATGCTCTGCTGCCTGTTAGAAAGTATTGGAAAAAATTATAGTCAAAGATCCACTATGTAACATGAGTGTTATGTTGTTTTAGGGATCTAGGCAAAAATTGCAAGTTAAAGATCCTCTATGTAACAGGAGTGCCATGCTGGTTTTAAGGACCAACAGCAAAAACACAAATCAAATATCTTAACTGATAAGAACGCTGTCCTGCTTTGCACCCGTGGACCTACAGCAACAACATTAGTCAAATATCTGGTACATGACAGGAGTTCCCTGCTGTTTTCAAGAACCAACAGATCTACTGTAAAAATTGCTAGTTAAAGATTAAAGAGCCTCCATATGACCGGAGGGCTCTGCTATTTTTAAAGACCTGCTGTCAAAACACGAGTCAAAGATCCACAAAATGGCAAGATCGGTCGGCTGTTTTTAAGAACCTACTGCAAAAAATGTGACCCAGTTAAGGGGAAAAGCAGCCCCGTGGTGGTGGTGGTGGTCTTCTACCATTATCACAGCTTGCCATTTGCATCGTTGTCTCTGACTGCAGCCATAAAACGATTTAAAAGGAGAATGCAGTGCATGCAATATCATGCAACTAAACGGACATATTCTATCCTAATTGGAATAGTGTGTGTATTGGCTTGCCATGTGATATGCAATGTTGTGTGTTTCATGCAGGCAAAATAACCCACTTATGTGTCCTGTTTGGCATCTGCATTTGCATTCTTTATCTAACATGTCTTTAAATGTATGGATTGAACCAAAAATGTGTGCTATCAGTCTTCTTTTTTTTGAAATGACGCAGTAGATGTGTGTGTTAACAACGCATGCATGACTGCACTGTAAATTCAGTCAACCGAGAGAGTGTAAATAGAGAGTATAAAACTCTCTATGCCGAATCTAAGACGACTCGCATTTTTCAGACCTGTTTGATACGGTATTTGGGTTTGTACGGTGTTTTTACAGTTTTTTCAGAATTTTTTGGAAGGCAATAGTATTATACTCAAGTCACCACAGTAATAAACGCTATGTCATATTACTTTGCAATTTTGGTATTGCTTCCTAATAGGAAAAAAGGGTGGAACCCTACTTTTGTGGTTTTTGTCAACCTCGGAATTTCACTTTTTTTTTCTCTCGTGTGAACAAGGGCAATGCTGCAACAGATTTTTAGAATACTGGTAAAAGCAAAAGAAGGCTGTTATGGGAAAAACAGTAACACCACTGTACCCGCCCAAATAGTTTCCAGTGAAAATAATAAAGCAATGGGTCAAGATTGCCAGAAAAAAATCAACCCCTCTCTCACAACAGAATGGCAGCACTTGCACACTTGGCTGCATGCACGCATGCACGCACACACACACACACGCACACACACGCACACACACACACACACACAGCACCACGAGCATGACCGAACACATTTTTCCAAGCTAAGATCAGATCTTAGCGAGCAATGCTGTCGGTCGGTCTGTCAGTCGACAACAGCTGACTTCTTCTCTTTTTAGTGACGTGTTATGAAGCACGAGCAAACATTCCAAATAATAGCACACATTTGCTTCAGCTCATATCGATAGTGAACATTTATGTACTATGGTAATAATTTAGTCAATATAGCAATTGAACACAGTGTCACGTGTATAAGCCAGAACAGAGGTGGGACGACGCCTGTGTGAAAAGGTTGTTTTGCAATGCCAAACAACCGACACTGACTTTTCCCATCCTATTGTGCTGAAAATAGCTGTGTGACAGGTAAAAGGTCAAAATACTGAAATCTTATGAGAATAAAATTATAATGTTACAAGAAAGATAACTAACTTGCAACACTACAACTTTCTGATGTTGTGGTCCAAATATCTCCCTCAACATATGTGTTGTTTTCATTTGAATTTTACCGGTTATAGGGCAAACACATTTTTAATCAAAGCTTTAAAATTATTTATGTTATTTTCTGGCGTGTTCATATTGTATATGCGCTGGTTGTGAAATGATTGAGAGTTGCAATCATCACTTCATTTGCATTGTTGTGTTGAAAGCAACAGTCTGACAAACAGTAAAGAAGAGATGGGTAGGATACTACGAGGATAAAATTGTAACAGAAGAAATATATTATGTAGTACATTTGTATTATGCCTTACCCTAAAATATTCCAACACAATTCTTTGAATGCTACAATGTTTTCTGTCAGTCCCTACAATTCTTTTGAATTCAATCATAATTCAAATATTCAATCTTTCAATACATTAGTTATTTTTGTTTCTTTTTTACTTCATCTGGTTTCTGTAGGTCAATGGTCACATAAAGCTTACTGTCGTTTTCATTTTTCTTATTTGAAAAGACTGCATTTGCAAGAAGTGTATGTTCACTGTATGCATGCACTGATTGTGAAATCATCATGGCTTCACTCTGATATGGGATACCATAATAACGGAAAATGTATCCGAAGATGTAACTCCTTTGTTTAAATGTAAGGTCAAAGGTAAAAAAAGAGAGTATTGTAGTCTTTTAAGAATGCTGAACACAAGGGAGGTGATTTGTTACTTGCTGTGTTTTGCTGTGTTTTTAACAACAAGGTCACCTTGTGCATGTGTGTATGCATTTAATTATAAGGAGGACAACACACACGCTCATGTTTCCTTCCTCTGATGAAATGTTTGTGCCAAAAGACTGACTGGGAAAGACTGAGGCATGGAGAAAAGTGTGAGAGCAAGCAAGACAAAGAGAGAAGCCCGGGCCAGGCCGAACGAGGCTGTGGAAATTCTCAGTGACCTCTCTAGAGCAGTCTCTTTTTCACAAACAACCACACGCTACTACCTCTCCCCACTCACACGCTCACGTTTTTGGGTGACCTCACCCAGGCCGCTGCCAGCCCCTTTCCTCCTCCATGGAAGGAAAGCTAAAGTGTTTGTTACTGAGAAGTTGAAGACTTAGGAGTGTTTGCAACGTGCTGCATGAAAAAAACTTTTTGTCGCATGTCCGAGTACAGCTGGAGGGTGTTGGGAAAATCAGGTGACCTGTAGTATGAGATAAAGAGAGTGTTCGTTACAGCCTGCTTTTCGACTCCAAAAGTAGATATTGGAATATTTAAAGAAAGAAGCAAATTGACCTTGGATGTCATTTTTTTTACAAAACGTGTGTGGAAAGCTTTATTATGAGTCAAGTTTATAAATCCTCACACAAGCTTCCGCACTGCAATTATAGAGAATGCTTCAGAGCAAATGTCAAATGTTCATTCATGACAATTATGATGCTGTTTTTGAGTAAAGATATTAAAACAAATGTCTCCCTATTTCCTTGTAGCTCTGCGATAGGGAGAAATAGCAAAGTGCCTTAAAGGAAAGAAAGAAGACCAGCGCCATATAATCTGCAGGACAGAAGAAATGAGACCGCAAAAAAAACAACGAAGACGATCCCCTTCTTCGTCCAGAGGCCGAGGTGGACGAAGGAAGGCGGGCGTCCAGCCTTCCAAAGAGAAAGACTATAGAAGAATTAAGGAGTCACCTGGAAAAAACTCACAGAGCACAGCCAGCACTTTGCCCAAGCAGTGCCCACCTGTAGCCAACAACATACTCGAGGAGCCCTCTACAGACAGCGACTCCCCCAAGAGGGGTGAGTCCACTGGGCCAAAGAAACTCACAGAGTCAGTTGAGAAGGATGTGGCCAATACGACAAAAGAAGCGACGGCATGCCGAAGCTCTTCCGTTGACTCCGTAGCATCTCCTACCTCTCCCATCACGCCGCCCGTGACTACCAACCACAACCCCGGCCAAACCTCGGTCTCCAGCAGAAAGACAGCAACATTCAAGGCTCGGGTTCCCAAGAAGAAATACACGTATGAGCACTTTGTGAACAACACCACTCCTCCCACTACCCTTCCTACCTCCAGCCCTGCAACCACAGGCAACACTTCCTGCAATAGCAACAGCAAAATCGGTGACAGTGTAACTATGGCTACAAACAATGTCAAAAACTGCAACAATATTAGTCATTTAATTAACAGAGTAGTTAATGCTAGCATGAACAGTAGTACTAACACTAGCAGTGTAAATAGCAGAAATAATGCTTGCTCAGGTAATCAGCCATCAGCTCAACACATGAATAGTCAAGCAACAGAAAAAAATCAAGTTCCCATAGCTGACGGGGTTCTCAGGACAGTAAACCCCCTAGAAAGAGAGTCCCACGTAGGCGAGAATGAATCCGAAGATGCCCCCAACTCAGTGCGCTCATCCTCCACCGACACAGCCAGTGAGCACTCATCTGATATGGATGTGATAGAAACAACTGGACCAAGCAATCAAAAGAGCCCCCACGCCCCAACACCCCTTCTTAATTCACTGCCCAAAGGGGTCAGTGGTGCAGGGGGGCTTGCAGAAGCTCTTGCTAAAGGTTTGAAAAACCAGAGAGTCTTGGCTCGTCAGATAAGGACCTCCAAGGAGAGCACTGTCGGGGCTCCCTGGGAAGGGGGGTTCAAAGAGAGAGACTTGTGCCCGTTGTCGCCAGTGTTCAGACCTGGAGTGGTGAGGGGGGTAAGTGGGGGTACTGTTGAAGTACAGCTGCAAGGAAAGGGGACTATTGTTAAATATCCTTTTGATGGTGGAACCATGGTGACATCATCAGGCGGTGTTGTTGAGGTCGTCATGGATGCCCCTCCACCTGGTATGTTGCCTGTTGCTCCTGGTACCAAAGTGTGTGTGCCCTTTGGTGGAGAGGAGGGGGGTCCTTTACTGTACAGAGAGGGAGTTGTGTTTAAGGTGGATCCCCACCCTGGAGTATCATTCCCTTACCAGGTAGTTCTGAGTGAAGACACAGAGCCTCTGAGTGGTTGTGCGGCCCGTCAGGACGAAGACAAAAGGAAAGCTTTGACCGTGTGGGTTTCTCGACAAAGCCTAAGACTGCTCACCCAACCCTGGGACGTCCCGCACTTGGACGGAGGAGGGGCGCGGGACAGAGAGCGGGAAAAGGAAGAAAGAGAGTGGAGGGAGGAGATGGAGGTGGAGAGAGAAGTTTGTCAGTTGAGCAGTGGAATGGGCGTACTGGGAGGCGGAGCAAGGTTGAGCCATGGTTTGTCTCATCGAGGGGTTGCTGTAGGGAGTCCCTATGGAAACGGGCATCCACCTCTCCATTCCTCCACTGTTACTGCTCGTAAGGGGGCCACCACAGTCCACGGGTGCAGACAGAATTTCTCAGACAGAGAGAGACAGAAACAAGCCAACATCCCAGAGGAAGATATCGAGGTATCTTGTTTTAACATGGCGATATCCACAGCACCCAAGTCAAACCCGTCACAGCACATAAACATAATATCTAAGTCCAGTAGCTACCACTCCTCCTCTCCGCACCTTTCTGTGGTGAGGGGTTTGGGCCCCCCTCATTTCCCTACACTCACAATCCCCCAGCCTCCTCCCTCACCTGCCTTACTAGGTTCTGACATAACCAATACTCCAAATCTACCTCCGACCAAAAACACTCCCACTCAGATCCCGACACCGTTATCTGTGGTGGGGAATTCCTCTACCTCTTCTCGCTCCAGGACACCCCTCTCATTGACTCAGCAGAAGTACAAGAAGGGTGATGTCGTGTGTACACAGAATGGCATCCGTAAAAAGTTTAATGGCAAGCAATGGAGGAGGCTGTGTTCCAGGGAGGGCTGCATGAAGGAGTCTCAGCGGCGTGGCTACTGCTCCAGACACTTGTCCATGAGGACTAAGGAGATGGAGGCTGCTGCAGGGGGGGAGAGGGGCGGAGGAGGAGGCAGCAGCTCAGGGACAGTGACCCCCTCTGACCTGCGAGGTCGAGCGAGCAGTGAGTTTGAATGGGACGACACATCAAGAGAGAGCAGCGAGACAAGTAGCAGGGGAGACTCCAGACCTCGCTTGCTCCTGCCCTCTGTTCTCCCACATGACTTGTCAGCACGCTTCGATTTTGATGAGTGCGAGGCAGCCACTATGCTTGTGTCACTAGGAAGCTCCCGCTCTGGAACCCCATCCTTTTCTCCTATCTCAAACCAGTCCCCCTTCTCCCCAGCCCCCTCTCCTTCACCCTCCCCACTGTTTGGCTTCCGGCCGGCGAACTTTTCCCCGATTACCGCCTCCCCGGTTCTTCAGCACCGGAAGCATAGACAGCTCAGTGGTACGGGAGGAGGAGGGGGAGGGAGCAGCAAAGCAACAACTCCAGCAGGTGGGGGAGAACGGGAGAGACACACTTCAGGTGTCCAGCCCTCATTCCACAGCAACCTGACCTTTACAGTCCCAATGAGCCCCAGTAAACGAAAGCCAGACGCGCACCCTCCACCGCCCCTCCCCCTGCACCACCACAATTACACGCCCAAGACAGAGCTGGAGCAGGGCGATCTCAACAACTGTTTCAGGGTGCTGTCCCCGCAGACACCAGCATCACATTCCCACACACCCACCTTCTCACGACCAAGAGGGGCGACCACCCCCTCGTCAAGCAGGCCCCCGTCCTCCACCACCGCCTCCCCTCCTCCTCTGCTCGTGTCACCAACACCTCCTTCTCCCCTCACTCCCGATGGAGGGCCCCGTCGCGTGGTCCCTGCATCCCAGCAGGCCTTGCGAGACTCCCCCGTCATTGTGAGGAATCCTGAAGTTCCATTGGCAAAATTTATTGAGTGCCCTTTGGGAAAAGGAGGTGAAAAAGATGGAGGGGTTGAAACTACCTTATCCAAGGACAATGGCATCACCACCTTCACACCCCAGCCAATTCCTGGCCTCCAGGTTCCCGTTCCCATCAACGCTTCTGCCCCAGTCCCCAACGGCACCGTCCTTTTGCGCAGTCCTGCCCAGACCTTGCTGCTCGTGTCCCCAACTCCGTCCTCTTTACCCAACTCAGACACCCCTGCTGCACCCCTGCAGGCCCTCTCAGTCACCGTAGGCACAACGATCACTGCTACTGCTCCATGGAGTGTGGACAGCTCTGGGGAACGAGTGGAGAACAAAGGCTTTGAGGGGGAGGTGCAGCAGCCAGTGCCCTGCCACCCATCACCCACGGCGCTACTTCCCCTGATCCTGCCGGTGGAGACCCTTCACCCCGCACCACGAAAGGACATCATCATGGGACGTCCCGGTACAGGTGAGAATTCTATCTAGCATTTGTGCAGGTTCACACAAGGTCAAGGACATTTTGAAAGCATCCAGATTGCAGAGGCTGCAGAGTTCTGCAGATGATATACAATAACTAATGCAGCCACTTATCAAGATCTAGATCACAGAAGAAAATACACATGTATATATAGTGAAACCTTGGTTAGTGTCATTAATTTGTTGCAGAAGGCCGACTCTAACCGAAACAGACATTAACCGAATAAATGTTTTCTATTAGAAATATTGTAAATCCAATGAATCTATGCCTGAAAACCAAAAATGTTAACATAACGTACTTTTTATATTTATATGTTTTTTATTATAGTTTTACATGCAGAAAACCCTTCGAAACACATGTAGATGATGAATGAAAGAGATGACTGACTGACATGACTGAAATCACAAAGGTGGAGGTGGCTGATCTCCCTTCCACATCGTGACTTTGGGAACAGTCAGGTCTTGAGTGAAGGTAAAAGTAAACGTAAATGTTTATCCTTTTCATTTACATGTATTTAGGGTCATGAGCTTTGGGTAGTGACCGAAAGGACAAGATCACGGGTACAAGCGGCCGAAATGAGTTTTCTCCGCAGGGTCGCTGGGCCTCTCCCTTAGAGATAGGGTGAGAAGCACTGTCATCCGAGAGAGACTCAGAGTAGAACCGCTGCTCCTCCGCGTTGAGAGGAGCCAGATGAGGTGGCTCGGGCATCTGGTTAGGATGCCTTCTGGACGCCTCCCTGGGGAGGTGTTCAGGGCACGTCCGACCGGTAGGAGACCTCGGGGAAGACCCAGGACACGTTAGAGAGACTATGTTTCTCAGCTGGCCTGGGAACGCCTCGGGATTTGCCGGGAGGCGCTGGACGAAGTGGCTGGAAAGAGGGACGTCTGGGCTTCCCTGCTTAGGCTGGTGCCCCCGCGACCCAACCTCGGATAAGTGGAAGAAAATGGATGGATGGATAATTGTAAAACTATAAAAACCTGTTTTATGTTAACATTTTTGAGAGTCAACTGTTAATGACATTATAGATGGGCAATGTAACTGTAACTCCCATTTACCATTTTGTTTAGCTAGTTAATAGGATGCTAAGAAAGGAGGACGTTTTGTCATTAAAAACACAGTTGGACTCATGGAGTGTATGGACAACATGACAAGAGGCGCTCCATATTGTACGCCAACCAGAGAGTGCACGCAGACCGAGGCAATATTGGGTAATTCTTTAGCATTAACCAAAAAAACACACACTTACTAGAGCAAATGCTAACCAAGGTTCCCCTGCATGAAAAAGGTCAAATGTAATTTCTAGCAAGCGAGCAATTGTTATACAAAATCATCAGAAAACTGTTTTGTTCTAGACAATTACTGTCTTCTTGCACAAGACAAATCAAAGCTCCATGCATGTAGTGGAAAAATACTTCTGTTTAATAAGTTCATTTTTTAAATCTCCAATTTGGAAAAAATATCTTTAATCTTAATAAATATTTGTAGCTTTATTGATTCTTTTGTCATAGAGAACATCATTCATTCATTTTCTATAAAAACATATACTGAAAAACACGGATTTAAAAAAAAACGACTTAGATAAAAAAAATTACAAGAGTAACTTAACATGTTCTGAAAAAAAAATTCTAATATCTTAGCCTGTTGCGTTGCTGTTTCTGTGGGATTTTTGACATTAACTTGGCATTAATTACAATTTTTGTTTTGTAGTTTTGGTATTTTTTTTCCCTTCTATTATTTCTGACATTATTCTTGTAACATTACAACCTTATTTTCATAGCTCCACAACCTTTTTTTTGTTTTCTTCTCAGTGTGACCCTAAGTGGTGAGATTAAATTCACCACTGTTGTCACTGAGTCTGACTCAGTCATGATGTGGAAATATGCAGATAATCAAATTTTATCATGCACAAACAAGAATCGGGCCAAATGTTATTCTTTATCTCCATCTTTTATCCTAAAATACAAATAACAATGATCAATATGCTATTCATGCAAACCAATGCTATGCATTTTTAGCAACACATCTCACATGAGATTACCCCCACATTATAAAAGGCACAAGGTGGCACGTTGGCAATGACCAGCGAAAGCATCTCCCGTCAGCCAACATGCTGTCGTCCCATATGGCGTCCCTTCTTGTGTGTCCACAATCCTCTCGTCACGGTCATGCTGAAAACATGTGAGCACCTGTGATACATCCCATCGGCACGATATTGCACAGCTGACGACCAAAAAAACACACTGTTCTTACAAAGCTGCTCTTGCAAAGAATGAATGCTTGCTGACATGGCACTAAAAAGACAGGGAGCTCATTCATTATTATTTATTTAATAGGATCAAACATTAGTAAAATGTTGTGTTTTTACTGATGTAGATGCATGTGTGTATTTGCAGTGTAAGAGAAGAAAATAGTTCTTTACACTCTACAGGTGCTGCTCAATAAATAGAATATGACCAAAAAGTGTATTTATTTCAGTAATTTCATTCAGAAAGTATATATTATATACATTCATTACACACAGACGGGTATATTGCAAATGTGTACAATATTTCTTTTAATTTTGTGGATTAGACCTGAAAACTAATGAAAATCACAAACCGAGTATCTCAGAAATGATGACGTAGCACTCCAAACTTTACACTGGACCTCAAGCAATGTGGATTTCTTCGGACTCTGGGACCTTGATTTCCAAAGGGATGTGTTGATTTGGGGTGATATGTTATCTGCTGGTGTTGGTCCACTGTGTTTTCTGAGGTCCAAGGTCAGTACAGCCGTCTACCAGAAAGTTTTAGAGCACTTCATGCTTCCCCCAACTTTATGGTGATGCAGATTTCATTTTGGCACCTGCACACAGTAACTAGTAACTGTTTTAAGGAGCATGGTATCGCTGTCCTTAATTGGCCAGTAAACTCACTTGATCATAGACCCATGGAAAATGTATAGGGTATTGTCAAGAGGAAAATGCAGAAGAGCTGAAGGCCACTATCAAAGCAACCTGGGCTCTCGTGACACCTGAGGTGTGCTACAGACTGATCGACTTCATTCCATGCCGTATTGCTGCAGTAATTTAGGGAAAAGGAGGAAAAAAATCCACTTTTTGGTCTTATTCTAATTGATTGAGCAAAACTGTAATTTGTGCAAAGCCCTTTGTGTTTTGGTGATTCTTTTACATTAACTTTTGGCTAACTAGTAATTAAACTCGAAATAGACATTCATCATATTTGCCATGACACAGATTTAAAAAAAAACAGGGAAATTTAACAGATGAAAAAATAGTGTTATATGTAGTCAGTTGTTGAGACTATATCTGTAGTCTCTAACACTGACTGTAAATGTGAAACAAAGGCAGTGCTTGACTTGCAATTAACATTTCATGACAATAGCAGAAATGTCTATGGAAGGTACTGTACTGTGTATGTAGGCCACGTACGGAGCTTGTTTTGGAGAGAGACAAAATGGAGTTTAGATTAGTCTGAGAGAGAGAGTGACGACCGCACACGAGAATAAGAAAAGGCGACGATATGTGTGTCAATATTTTGCCCTCAACTTGATCGACAAATTGATTTATTGCGTGTAAGTCTGCTTACATCTCCACTGTTTGTGTTTGATGTTTTATTTGTGACTCGTGTAAAGATATTGGGTGTGCACGTGTACCTAGGTGACTTGATTCTAAATGTGTGTGTGTGGACAACTACAGGACAGTTTAAGTCTCAGGCTATAGTGTCAGAATGTAGTTTTGGAGCGCTCGCGAGATGTGTCCAGCATGATATTGTGAGAGTTTTAGTTAGAAATCATCAGTAAAGTTGTACACTTTCTCTGTGACACACTCCAAAAATGTTGCTGCCAGCCACAACACACAAACATGGCAGGCGTGATGCACCAAATCAGCTGTATTTTACCATCATTTCCATGTGCTTACTAGACGTTATTTACCGATAGTGACCCGAGGTGTTTATTAACCTTTCTTGTTACTATTAACTTAACAAAGAGTAAAAGACGTATGTTTGGGAAAGGTGATATGCAAAAAATTTTTTATATCCTTATAACGCACAGAAAAGAGAAAGACATACAGTATGTGATCATGTCTCACATGAGGATTGTGGGCAAAATTACAAAAAAAGTGCAGTTTTCGGTTCTATGTCTACAAAAGCAAATAAACGCCACAGTCTCAAATTTGCAACAAATCAAAAAAACATTTGTTTTAACAGCTGTGGCTGTAGGCAACCGCCTGATGTACTGTATTTTCTGAAGTATGCCTGTAAGTTTTTTTCATAGTTTGGCTGGTCATGCGACTTATTATATCAATATATATTTATATTTATTTATATTATTATGTTTATATATTATGGGCCGCACGGTGGCTGGTGGTTAGTTAGGTTAATTGGTGACTCTAAATTGTCCATAGGTATGAATGTGAGTGTGAATGTTTGTTTGTCTATATGTGCCCTGCTATCGACTGGCGACCAGTCCAGGGTGTACCCCGCCTCTCGCCCAAAGTCTGCTGGCATAGGCTCCAGCATCCCCGTGACCCTAATGAGGATAAGCGGTATAGAAAATGAATGAATGAATGAATGAATGAATGTTTATATATTATATATACAGACATATATATATATATAATCGATCAACTGGCTGACATGAACCAAAGAGAAAACATCAACAACAGCCATGAGAGGGTGCTCTAGGCTTGTGACAACTACTGTATGAGCACGCTTGTTATATGAATTAAGCCTATTCAGCCTCCCAGGTATGCAGTTTATGCTACTGTGTAGATGAATAATTGTTCATTTGTTACATTAACATAGCAGACACCTATTCGAATGCCTTTTGTTTGTTGTTTGCAGTTGAATAACTTACATTTCTAAATTCATTCATTCATTTTCTATGCCGTTATCCTCATTAGGTAAATGAAATGGCCTTTCTTGGTCTTTCATTTTGTGATATGAAATTCTGAAATAAATGCAACTTATAGTCCTGGCCCGGAGTCAGCTGGTATAGGCTCCAGCATACCCCCGCCACACTAATGAGGATACGCGGCATAGAGAATGGATGGATGGATGGATGGATAGTCCAGTGCAACATATATTTTTGTGTTTTACTCTTGACTAATGCAACTTATATTCCGGAGCGATAGTTTAAAAAATATATATTTCCACAAGATGGCAAAGGCAGTAGCTGCATTTAATGTATTTAATGCAGCATTCAGCAGCTTTGTCTACCTCTGCATTCCCTTTAAAATATTGGTGGTGCTACTCACTCCTGTTAAACTAAGCCATACTGTTGGTGACAATGAATTCATCAACTATATTAATGCTGGCCGACTCTTACAGATACTACAACATTGGTTCTGTTGCTGCTGTGTTGTACAATAAAAAAAATTACCATGTGGTCAAAAAGAGCGATGGTTGTCATTAAAAAGTAAAAAAAAATACATTTAAAAATTACTAATATTAAATAAGGTGACTGAGTGGTTAGCACATTGGCCACACAGTCAGGAGATCTGGAAGACCAGGGTTTGAATCTACGTTGGGCATCCCTGTGTGGAGTTTGCATGTTCTCCTCGTGCGTGTGTGGGTTTTCTCCGGGTACTCCGGTTTCCTCCCACATTCCAAAAACATGCATGTTATGTTAATTCGCGACCCTAAATTGTGCATTAGAGTATGAATGTGAGTGTGAGTGTTTGTTTGTCTATATGTGCCCTGCGATTGACTGGCGACCAGTCCAGGGTGTACCCCGCCTCTCGCCCAAAGTCTGCTGGGATAGGCTCCAGCATCCCCGTGACCCTAATGAGGATAAGTGGTATAGAAAATGAATGAATGAATGAATGAATAATATTAAATAATATTAGCACAATATTAACATCTATTCTACGATTAACACCACCTGTCTGTAATTAGAGCATTCACGGTCATTAAATGAATACATATTACAAAATAATAAAAATTTCTGATCAAAATGTCACTTGAACTATTGCAAGAATTTACATTGTGCACTATTGGATCTTAAGGAAGTTCTAAGTAGAGCTTCAAAAAAAGAAAAAAAAAAGATTGTGACCCAAAACGCTGCCGTTCACAATACCAAACAATACCAAATTTCTGACCAAGAAATTTTTCCAGAAAAATATCTGTACTCTTTTGTACCATCCTGTGTGTTCCCCTGATCTAAATCAAACTGAGAACATTTGAGGATAAATGGAAAAGGAATTTTTAAAAAATGGCCATCAGTTCCAGGCAGCTGTTTTGCCCTCCGTGAAGCCATCGTCACCATCTGGAGTAACATTCCCGCTAGCCTCATGGAAACACTGGCATCAAGCATGCCCAAACCAGTTTTTGAGTTGATTAACAAGAATGGTGCGGATGCTCATCAGTCCTCCTTTTTGAAAATGTTATTTCTATTTTAGGGTGGATTTTGTTTTGTTTTTTGAGGTATGGTCTTCAACTTTTGATAAGTTGATAAGTTTGTGATTAATTGCTTACCCATTTTTATGGCTCACTCCCATTTGTTCTTTCTGCATTTTGAGGCTCTATTTAGAAACCTTCTTTAAAATCATCAAACAACTGCAAAATGTAAATTCCTGCAATTTGTCAACTGGTCTTAAAAGTCGGGAGTGTAATAAACTAAATAAAATAACATAATAGGGTCCCTGGATGGATTGTTAGTGTTTGTCCCTTTTTGGAATAAATCAATTTAAAAAGTGTTCTATCCAACTTTTTGCCAACTTCCTTTCCCGTACCCTCCATCATAAATATTGGATGGTTATTTTCATATTTGTAATTTTCATTGTTGAAATAAGTAGATGCTTCTGCTGCACTTTTTCTTCAAACTCAAGCTTTACAGATGTCCCTTGTGTTCTGCAGGCAATGTTTGTTATGGTATGTCTGCGAAGGCGCATATAACGTGAAGCTAATTACTGCCACCCAGTGACACTCCTTTTTATCCTGAGGGGAGAAATGGCATCGACTGGAGGTGCAGTATTTATTTATTTAAGTGGATGATGCACCCCGTGATTAATAGGGGCACGGCGTCTGTCTTGGGTCTGTTTTCTACCAATTACAGTGCATGAATTTTCGTACAAACCCAACAAAATTCACCATCAGCTCTTCTTCCCAGCTGGATTATTTCCTTGCATATGCACATATAGCATCAGCCCATATAGTAATTCACTAAAGCTGGGCCCTTTTGGCCTACACACCTCCGGCCCAGACAGTGTTTAAGTGTGACAGAGAAATGTACAGTAAGGGGGGGGCGTTGTCATTTTAAGTGTATGCTCCCTCCGCAGAACCCTTTTTATGCATTTGAAAGGACGCCGAATTAATGAATAGCGTCCCATTGTGTGGGATCATGCATGCTTGCCCGTGTGCATGTGCATTTATTTTGATGTTCTTTGAGCTGGTATCCCGAATGTGGGTGTTTTCTGAAAAGACTTAGAAAGACTTAACATATGTGCAAACCTGAGGGAAAGAGTCCGCATGCGTCTCACGTGTGCTGTGTTGGTGTGTGTAGCCCGTTATCATTTATGTGTAAGGCAACAAAGCAGCTCTATATTGTCTCCAACACTGTTTGTACAAGACAACGTACAGTAATCTGGACACATTTCACATCGTTTGGGCAAACGTTCACCCAAAAACATTTTTTATTCTTTTGTTTTGCAATTCCTTAAACTTTTCTCCTGCTTTTTGTCACAAGGTCTCATGTCAAATACGCCATTTGACCATCACACAATTTACACAGCATCTGTCATACATGCACGTGGTCACCCATGAAAGGACTAAGGTAATGACTCAGTAAATGTCTTCCCACAATTTGCCAGAAAACAGAGCAGGCAGAAATACAATTAGCAGCAAGGTTTATGTCCGTGTGTGTTTGTGTGTGCGTGTGTGTGCGCGTGTGTGTGAGACGGTGTAATCAGGCGTCAATCATTGAGTGGTGGATATGATGTGCGTGAGCGGCAAATGTCTGTTGCCATGGCAACAAAGCAAACATCTTACTAATGAAACTCTGATATAACATACTGTAGAGGCAGTAAATACTCATGAAGAAATGTGTGTGTGTGTGTGTGTGTGTGTCGATATCTTGTTTTTTGTGTTTGTGTGGCTCAAGCATTGACATCTCACCTTTATCGTGGGGACATGTTTTCATTTCGGGGACATTTTAGCTTGTCCACATCAAGATAAACAACAAACAGAAAGAGCTCCTTTCACTCTTTCAGGGTGTGTGTGTGTGTGTGTGTGTGTGTGAGACCTTGTATCTTGTCTTTCTGTGTTTTCTGTGTTTTGCAGCAGCACAACTCTTGATATGTCAGCGTTTGTGAGGACACTTTTGCTTTGCAGAGACATTGTGTCTTGTACTAACACAAAAATTACTAGAAGGAACTCCTTCACCATTCTGGACTTTAGTGTGTGAGATCTTGACTTTTATGTGACACAACTCTTGACATTTCAACTTTATTTTGAGAACAGTTTGTTTTGTCCACACAAGTGTGTGTTTGTTTATGGCGTTTTCTTTTAACGTTTATGTAGCACTACTCTTGACATCTTACTTTTATTGTGGGGACATTTTACCTTGCATGGACATTTTAGCTTGTCCACGAAAAAATACTGGGACGAGCTCCTTTCACTCAACTAGATGTGTGTGTGTGTGTGTGTGTGTGAGAGAGAGAGAGGATTTGTTTTTCTGTGTCTGTATTTGTTTTTCTATGTGGCACAACTCTCGACAGCTCACTTTTACTGTGGGACATGTTTTACTTGCTGGGACATTTTGGCTTGTCCTTACACAAAAATGTGAGAATGAGCTCACTTCATCTTATTAGACTGTGTGTGTGTGTGAGAGAGATCTTGTCTTTTTATGTTTATGTGGCACAACTCTTAACGTTTCAACTTTAATTGTGGGGACACCTTTTCTTTTCCATTTTGGTTGGTTCACTTGAATAGATTGTGTTTGTGTGTATACGTGTGAGACGTCTTTCTGTTTATGTGGCACCATCTTTATTGGGCGGACATAGTTTATTTGTGAGGGATTTTTGTAGGTCCACACAAACAAAATACGATGATTTGTGTGTGTGTGTGTGTGTGTGTGCGTGTGTGTTTATGTGTGAGGATGTGGCACAATTCTTGACATCTCACCTTTACTGCGGGGTTTTTTTTTTTGCTTAAACATCCTTGTCCGTATAAAAAAGTGTGTGTGTGTGTGTGGGTGCGTGTGCGTGTGTGTGTTTGTGGGTGGTTGGCATGTGTTCTGGTGACACATGCTCATATGTAAGTGTAAAACAAAACATTGTCGTTCTGATCTTGTCTTTTAGTCAACGTTTAATTTTTTTTTCTCTGTAGCACTTCAGTTTCACTGAAGCACTTCACTTTAGTATTATTCACTCACATAGGCATTATTATTATTATTATTATTTATATCACTTCTATTATATCAAACATTTTCCCTATACTTTTATGTGTGTATGTCTAAATGTAAATAAGGGAAGTCGGTTTCCCCAACTTTTCATGGCATCATCTTAGATGATTTCTTTCAAAATTAAAAAAAAACAAAAAACAAGATTATGCAAACATTATGAAAATGTTTTCTGCATAATGACACTTTTGGCATTTCATGTTGTGCTGCATAACTGAGAGTGAACACCATTGTTATTATTAATAACCTGAAATATTTTTACTGCACTTCTTGCATGCTTGAATGCTTCTTTTCCTCGGGGAAACAACCTCACAATTGCACTAAAAGTTGATACTCTTGAGGTGTTATTTGGGAAATGATCGAACATACAATCACAGTTGGTTGTAGGGATTCTGGGCCCCATGAAAAAGGAATAACACTGGGCAACTGTTGTCACCACATCTGTATTTTTTGGAGTCCTTGTCAGTCGGGGGCCCTTTGAATTGTCCTAACTTTTCCCCTCTGCAAAACGCACGTCACACTGTTCAGTTCACTGTTTTGCGTCTTTTTTTTTTGTCGTCTTCCATTGCGTTGTGTGGTTTTGCTTGAAAATGCTTTTCGCTTTTAACCCTTCTTCTTCATCGCATTGCAGTGGCTTCCCCTCCTCTTCTCTCCTCATCCTGGTCTACCCGGATACGGATACCCGGGAATAACATCCCCGCTCCCTCCCGCCTGCCCTGTGCTTTACGTAATGCTTAAAGCCCCGCATATCCTAGCCGGCCATGGCAACAACCACATCTGGATTTCACAGCCCCCCTCCTCTCTCAAGACTGGCACACGTGAGCCCCCCCCACCCAACCCCCCCACCCCTTCCTATCTCAAGACTTTCCACAAATTATTCCTAAATTCTAGGTGAAACCAAGAATATACTCCCCCTTAGCTCCAAAAAGACTTTGATCAGAAAGTTTGACTTAAGTGTAGTTTAAATAGTTTTCGGTCGGAATCCAAGCTTTGCAAAATCCTTGCATGGTCCTTGTATTTGTTTGCATGCAAGGAAATGTGTCTCCATCTGGTTTGCCTCCACGCTATATAGTCTTTTCAATGTTGCTGGCAGTTGCATCCTGTTGGCCATTTATCTGCAAGCAAGTAGTGCCCCCAAAAGGCCGAACATGAACATTACATGTGCAAGAAAGATTGTGGAAGGGGGGCTCACTCCATCTTATTTTCCCCATAATGGTCCACTATGAGGTGCGGGATGAGTGTCTTGTCCGATATTGTTGCTTTACTCAATCATCCATTGTTTCCCTGAAATTTCCAGTTTTTTGGGGGCAAAGTGGCACCTCTGGATGCTCTTGAGTAAGTTGAGGTCCTATTTGAGGGGATAGGTGGCGATGGTCGGTAGCAGGACAGCAGGTAATGCGAGGACCTGCGCTCCACAGCACTGTTGCCACGGTAACTGCGAAGGACTGGTGCATGTAGTTATAATTGGACAGAGTAACTGGTGGGAGGGTGGGAGCGAAGGAGGAAGGGAGGGTAGAGGGACACCGAGCACAAGAGGTGGAAGATGAATTAAGACCAAGAGCGAGATTGGACGGGAGGGTCGATGGAAGGTGGCACTTTGCCTCATGCGCCGTGTCAGCGGAGGTAACGAGTGGGAGGAAAAGTTTGGTCACGTGGCGTTTGAGACACACACACGCACACCCAGACTAGAAGTTGATGTCAACCAATGGAAAGCTGCACAACACCTACACAAGACAGCACAGTATCAGGGAGACTTAGTAAGCTGCAGAGTATTTTTCCTCCTCTCTCTTAACCGCCGAATGCAGGCGATGACACATCTCTTTAACCTGATCAAAAGATTTGCTGTATTTTAATCCAAACTTAAACCAGGCTTAATGTAAAGCCATGCTATAGAGGTCAGCATTGCAAAAGCTGCGTAACTTTCACCCCTTGCGCCTTTTTCAGGCTGTTTTTAACGCGTTTGATTGCTGGGCTGTTTCATTTCCATTCTGTTAACCGATTGGATTGATTTGTCAGTGATTGATAAGCCTTGTGGGCCGCACGGTGGCTGAGTGGTTAGCACATTGGCCACACAGTCAGGAGATCTGGAAGACCTGGGTTCAAATCTCCGTTGGGCATCTCTGTGTGGAGTTTGCATGTTCTCCCCGTGCGTGTGTGGGTTTTCTCCGGGTACTCCGGTTTCCTCCCACATTCCAAAAACATGCATGTTAGGTTAATTGGCGACCCTAAAATTGTCCATAGGTATGAATGTGAGTGTAAATGTTTGTTTGTCTATATGTGCCCTGCGATTGACTGGCGACCAGTCCAGGGTGTACCCCGCCTCTCGCCCAAAGTCTGCTGGCATAGGCTCCAGCATCCCCGTGACCCTAATGAGGATAAGCGGTACAGAAAATGAATGAATGAATGAATGATAAGCCTTGTCTCGTGTCCTTGTTTGTCTGGTCTGGCGAGGTGTGTGGTCATTGTCCTATTCTAGTCCCTCAGTCCCCCATGATCGTGTGGATGTATTCTTGGGCTAGATACTGCACCCCCGGTTACTCCTGATGCTGTATTATCAGTAGGTTAATGAGATAACAGTGTCATAGATCTTTGAGTACCTTGATGGTAGAAAAGCTATACCAGTCAAAGCCCATTAACCATTTAAAGACGTAGTTTGCTGTTCATGAGATCTTGTTCAAGAGTGTTATTGCAGCAAACATACAGTAGTTAACACTCCTTGACATGACTTGGAAACGTAGGCCTCTAAGCTACATGGATTTTGCCACACAAGACATCAGCAAATCTTGCAAGACAAATTCGTTCAGAGCATCAAATGAGCCATTCTCTGTTTTATACCTATTCTTGGACACATCATTTTGTAATTATAATTAATTCTGTTATAGTTTACAGTAAAACCGTAGTTGACTTGGACCACATGCTCATTTATTAACAGTATCTTGCAAAACATAGCACCATCAGAGCAAATGTTGTAATAGCAGTATGGAGCACACTGCTCAATCACCAATAATACCGCTACTCACTTCATTGTAAACAACAATATGGCAAGTGTACCGAAAGCGCATGCAGAGGTAGATCAAGCTGCCTCATTCTGATCACTCATGATATTTCAAATGCAGCTGGTGCCATCTTGTGCAGTTCATCAAAAAAGTTACCTTAGGCGGTTGCCTCCAACCACAGCTGTTGTGCCAATGTTTTTTGACCCAAGCACCCGGCAACTATAGGAGGCTCAACCATTAATGAATAGAGGCATTAATTTGAGCATTACGGTAATCATATCTCAGCAAACTGAGCAGCTCAGCTTAGTGAGCATAAAGAGATTAACTCTGTGTGTGCTGCTTTTTCTTTGTTTTTTGTAACAACCATAACAAGCGGTGTTAAGAGAATGTAAGAAAAGAAGAGGAATAAACACAATAAGTTAAGCAGATTCGCATTCAAAGCAGTACGACTCTACCAGGTTTTCTTCAGTTTTGTTGTTTCTGTGATTTACATTGTTTTTTACACTTGTGTGACAATTAGGAACGTTAAACAGTAAACTGCACGAGGCGCAACAACGCAGCGAAAATCACATTTGGAAATGAAAGTGAGACAGAGTGTTTCTTAATGTAACTTCTTATTACACTTGACTGGCAAATTTTATGACGGTCACAATTTGACCCTGAGACAGATTATTTCCATTTTCTTCATGATATCAGAACTAGTCAAATGTGATCAACTGTATAGTCCTTCTCGTTTGTAAGGATAACTCATCTTTGCATTATTGTCATTCCATTTCCTTCTGACAAGTTGTTTGTGTGTTGGTTAGTTCATAGTAGCTTGTTGGGATCCAGGATTTGAATTCACAGTTTTTGTTTCCTTTCATTTGTAACGTGAGCAGTACACCTTTAGGACAAATTCCAGATGTATATATGTTGTGTGTGTGTAGGTCAGGTTGTTGGGCCTTGTTAGCAGCGAGGCTTTGTTTTTACCACTGAGGGCACCCTCCCAGTGTCCCTCCTTACATCACCAGTCATATCTCAAGCTCTTTGGGGGCTGGTTTGCATGCTGCTGCCGGTCGTTGAGACCCCTCCCAGTATTGTATCTGTCTGCATGAGCTAGCTAAGCATGACTCATGCATCTTTGCTGGAGAAACTCTCATCAGGGACCTTTTACCTTATCTCTTCATTCACTCAACACTTTTAGCATTGTTCTCTTTGTCTGTGGCCGCCATACGTTACCCTTTCCACTGTTTGAGAGAACTTGTGTTTTTACAAGTTGTTTTCTCTACGCCCTCCCTGCCTCCTCTGGTGAAAATGACTCTGTCTATTTTTACCGAGCAGTTCTCTCCACTCATGGACTGTTTCAGTCGTTTCCTTCTCTTTCCAAATCTATGAACCTTCCCCTTTCTTTTTCTCTCTTTATCCCTCCCTGTGTGAGTGTTGCATCAGAACAGTTTTGGCAAAAGCGCATCATGGAAAGATAGGAAGAAAGTGTGGGATTTGAAATGGTGTATAGAATGACATAATTTTCTTGCATTCTAAAAGCCAAGGTGCTGCATTCACGGATAACTCATTTCTGTTATTTTGCATCAACAAAAACACAAATAATCTTGACTATATCTAAAGAAGAGTGTATTCTATGCCAGACTATTCATTAACAATAATCACTAGCTCATATTTCACGTACTAGTTTTACAGTAGAGTGCTCACTAGCGCCACCTTGCATTGACAGGTCATCGGGAACACTAGTGTTTGTATACTGGGACCGGGTCTTGTGACATAGCTGTAAACCCATTGGTTGGCCTAGATATGATTGTCGGTGTTTGATTGGCCGTTTTCTACGCCTGTCTGCTCTTACTACGATACCTTCTCCAATTATACAGCTGGGGGGTGGTTTAACCAAAAGAAACTATACTACGCTCTTCAGAGAGCTTTATTCGATAAATAATCATTAATACCATGTAGTCATAATGAAGGTATGTCATATTTGCGATGTTTTTTAACGTACATTTTCAAATAAGTTAAAGATATGTCACCGTCGACGGCCGATGACTACAGAGCACGATTATATTTGCATATGACTGGCATTCCGCTGCACTCTGCCCAATCAGAGTTGTCGGCGGGCACACGACAGGGGCCTCTCTGGCCAATAGCCGGGCGGGGTTGGTTTAGGGTGGGCGGGACTAAAGGCAGGGGCGAGGTTGACAGGAGCAGAAGGGGAGGGAAAGGAGAAAGCAGGAGGGGGGCAAACCAAGCAAAGCAGCCTAGTTTACAACAAGAGGAAGACGAGGGAGAAGGGAAAAAAGGAGAAGACAATCTGGGAGACGTCGACTGGGGAGACTTTTTTTGGACCCAAAAAACACGGTTTTGGGAGCGAGTATCTACCCCGAGGTGGACTATGTGTGCGCCGATGTCATCCATGAGAGAAGCGGCTAGCTAACCTGCAGTAGACGGTCTTCTTCTCGAACTAACCCTTGTTGGCTTCGGGTGTAAAAAGCGTTAAACCCTTGAGGAGGAATTGCGGAAAAACAACACAAAATTCACCTGGCGTCTTCTTGTCGGTACAGTAGAGTGTAAATAGCAAACTAAGGAGGTATACGAGTGTGTGCTAGCTAGGCTGCATGCACGGTCGTTGGCTGCTTTTCTTAATGAACAGTACGCGTTGCAACAGTGCGTGATGGATGAATGCACCACAGCCATCCGCCTAGTAAACAAGCATACACGCAGAAGCTTTACTGCTGTCATCGTTACCGCTAAGGCAGGGCTTTAATTCAGTTATGTGGTGGAAACAACAAGTTAGCACCGGGGCTGTGGACGCCGCGTCCCCCGCTCGGAGGGAATCAAGTCAAATACGCCTTTGTAATTGAGACATGAGAAGAGTTGCGCTGCTTTGGCGTCTCTCTGTGCGGCGTGTGCACGACCAGGGGCGTTCCCGAAGGCTCTGTCCTTTTGGGGCTCCGGTGTTCGTAAGTAAAATATTTACGTAGAAAAAAATATTAGGTAACCCCACTTATGACCATTTTTATTTTTTCCAGCCTATAGCCTCTTGATTACACTGGCCCCTTTTTTAATACACTTCTGCTACTTGTGTGAGCGAGTTGAGTTATGGCCTGGACAGACTGCGTAGCTCCCAGGCGGATGTTGTAATCCAGGCCGTGGATGTAAAGGAGGCCTCGTTAACCCATTCACTGCCACGCTGCAGCAGTAATGTAAACAAACATCCAAGCAGGCAGCGAGGGCATTGGGGGTAATTAGCGCAAGGGAACCAAGCCTTTTGAACTACAGTCTACTTTTATTGCATTTTTTTTCTATATTGAACATTGTCCAAACAATACCTATACATGACTCATATTCCTCTTGTGAAGAATGACTGGAATACCAACAACCTCTCATTAATGGCAAAGCAACTTTGTGGAACAAGTTTTTTTTCTACTCGTCTGACTTCCTGTTCCCCGTAGAAGAGATTGTGCAGAATAAAGGACAAATCTTTTTTGCGTTTGTGGAGAACCATCACATTCGCTACAACATCTATCATGTTCTCATCAGAGAATCCTCAGTATCGCCGACAGGGATTAAGCATGTTTGGTTAGTGTTGTCATTCTTTTTCTATGTCACAGTTACAAATCTTGAACTATTTTTGACCCTCTGTCCAGTTGTTGCTGGATTTGATAGTAACATTTGCGCGGTGGTCGAGTGGGTAGAACATTGGCCTCACACTTAGGCGGTTCAGGGTACGAATGTCCGTTAGGCATCTCTGTGTGGAGTTTGCGTGTTCAACCCCTTGCGTGTGTGGGTTTTCTCCGTGTACTCCGGTTTCCTCCCACATTCCAAAAACATGCATGTTAGGTTAATGGGCCAATCTAAATTGTATATCGGTGTGAATGGTTTATGCCTTTGTCTATATGTGCCCTGTGATTGACTGGCGACCAGTCCAGGGTGTACCCCGCCTCTCGCCCAAAGTCAGTTGGGATAGACTCTAGAATGCCTGCGACCCTAATGAGGATAAGCGGTATAGAAAATGAATCAATTAATGATTTCCTATTATGTCATTTGAATGATGGTACAGTATATGACTTGAAGACATATTGACTGTTTATTTTTATTTTAGTCTCTTTTTGAATTTATGTCAATTTTCCTCTTAAGATTCAGTTCAGAACATATCATTTCAACTCATTTGGTGTAATCCCTTATTGCTCAAATTAGGAATTAAGTTTCTGGTAATTGAATGTAGAAAATGCCTGGTCCTTTCAAATCAGATTTCTGATTAGACATTATTGTTTTTGCACATAGACTAAGCGAATCTACTCTTTTCACTCCACAGTGTGGACCAACGTGGAACCTCGGTCCGTTCCAGTATTCCCCTGGCATTCTTTAGTTCCCTTCCTGGCTCCCACCCAATCAGATGCAGCTTCTCAACCGGGGGAGGGCCAGCATCCTGTTAATCACCCCCACACGGCCAGTTTAAAGACAGGTACGATACTGATACTTGTGCGGAATAATAAATACGGCATTTGTCCCAGTCAAGTCATCAAGAATGTCTTGTGTTTGGTCAGATTGCCAGGAAGGAGCAGCAGCACCTCATGAACCCCCAGAGGCCCCTCCCACTGTGGAGAGAGGGCCCCCAACCCGACATGCCCATGCTACCGAGGACCCAGATAAGGAGAAAGGGGACGGGGAGAGAGAAAGGCCCGATAGCGAAACAGAGAGTGATGTAGATGACCCGTATGTCCACATTTTCATCTGTGCATGTAACAAAAGTGCTTATGAATTTGTTCGCATTAGCCTTTTGCGGTTATTCTCGGCACATTGCTGTGTACACACACATACAGTGAGTGAGTATGATTTTTTTTTTTTCCTTGCGCTATTTTGGGCAGTAGAGCTCCATGCCAGAACAAACCAGAGGGGTACAAAGGCTTTCCGTTGTGGTGCTCGATCACTATGTAAAAGGCACCTTGTTGAATTGAGTGTGCTATACTTTCTTCAGTTCCTGAGATGAAACTGGTGCTTGAATAGGAGTGCTGCACATGTGTACTCTTACTTGCATACTGATGTCTGTTTTTGCCTTATTGTAGCTTTCTTCCAGGAGTTGTACCAGAGCAGCCCCTCTCGACATCCCCTGTAAAGAGACGCACACAGTCTCTCAGTGCCCTGCCCAAAGATGGGGACAAAAATAGCCCTGGAAAGGTAGTCTTTTTACTCTTCTAGGACAATCTGTTTGTATTCATAATACAATTTCCCCCATAGGAAATAATCAAACTGTGGCCATAGTAAACCTTTAACTGTCTAGTCAATGTATTAGGAAAGATTTTGTAAACTGAACAGTAAAAAACAAAAAAAAACTAGTCATATGCTGGTGCATGTGTCAATTTCCTGCATTACATGCTGAATGTCAGTGACAAATGTGCAGCTGGATGAGAGGTCCTGTTCTGTTCTTTATTTCATCTGTGTTCACTCATTGTCATTTTAACCATATTTTGCTGATCAGCCAGGACAGAGACACTAAAAGTTCTATGGTTGTCATCACAGTTTAACCCTTTTGTCATTGTTCAAGAAAAGACAAAACAAAGCACATAAAGGCAATTTGATTGCAGAAAATGTTGTGCTGCTTTGGAGGCCTACTTTTCTACAAGATTTTGGGTGAATTCCTAATTCTGATTTATAAGGTTCCACTCTAGAATGTTGCAACTGTGCATCTTCCAACTGTCATTTTAACATCATGTCTTCCTGTCTGTCCCACTCAGAGAGAGAAGGACCACATCCGGCGACCGATGAATGCCTTCATGATTTTCAGCAAGCGCCATCGAGCGTTGGTGCACCAGCGCCACCCCAACCAGGACAACCGGACCGTCAGCAAGATTCTGGGGGAGTGGTGGTATGCTCTTGGACCTAAAGAGAAACAAAAATACCATGACTTGGCCTTCCAGGTACAGTAATTAGGTTTATGTATTAAAAAAACATATGGTGTTGGTGTATATATGGTAAGACTTGTCCTTTTCTCTTGTTGCCAGGTGAAAGAGGCCCACTTTAAGGCCCACCCTGACTGGAAGTGGTGTAACAAAGACAGGAAGAAGTCCAGCTCTGAAGGTCGCGGCGTCCCAGGAGGCAAAGATATCAGGGAGAGGAGCATGTCTGAGTCCACAGGTTGATCTCGTAGAACCCACATGAACTAACACTTATCAGTCATTTTGCCTAACATCCCTTTTGTTTTTCACCCGTTAGAGCCACATTCTGTGGAGATGAAAGGGGTGGCGCCAGGTCTGGTGGGTGTGTCTGAGAGGAGTGCAGCAGAGGGTCACATGAGCCAGTTGACCCGGCCCAGAGCCTTCTCTCAAAGTGCTGTGCACAACCTAGAGCGCAGCGACAGGGGCAACACACAGGCCCTGGCAGAGCTAGCACAGGTACAGTAACAGAGTGTGATTGCAGAATAATATGGCACATTTAAAGTTTAAACAGTACACATGTCTGCTGTAGCTTTCTGACTTACTTCATGTATTTTATACACATTGTTTTGTGTTTCAAAAGCAGATGTGTGGAGAGGGAGGAAGTCAGTTTTCAAGTCACGCCCCACCCCTGTCCCAGTCTCAGCGAGGGGTCAGTGAGGACATGACCAGTGATGAGGAGCGCATGGTCATCTGTGAGGAGGAGGGAGATGATGATGTCATTGGTAAGATGCTTGGCCTACATAATAATAGTGCAAAAACTAACACCTGGATCTTCTTTTCATATGAAATGAATGTGGTCTGCAAGTTGTAGTGGCTTTGGATGTCAAGTGTAGCTGTAGTTTATTTTCTTCTCCAGAGGACCCTTACCCCAACAGCTCTATTGATCTCAAGTGTAAGGAGCGGGTGACTGACAGCGACAGCGAGAGAGGTTCTGGCGACGAAAGCATTCAGAAGGTAACCAACCTGAATACTGGTTTTTAATACACAAATGACAAAAATTGTGTCAGAAATTGTAAATCCTCAAATTAATCGCAGTCTTCTATAGTAGTAGTTGCATAGTTGTGTGCGTGGTCTTGAAACGCATA
The DNA here is from genome assembly GCA_024372805.1 of Oostethus manadensis. Lineage (NCBI taxonomy): Eukaryota > Metazoa > Chordata > Actinopteri > Syngnathiformes > Syngnathidae > Oostethus > Oostethus manadensis. The sequence goes on from QODF01000278.1 coordinate 1,212,298, forward strand.
ACCATAAAGTTATTTAATTAGCAATATGGCAAAAACATTGCCGTTAACACAGCCGTGGCTGTAAGCAACCTCCTGATGTAGTATTTTTTTTTTTTTTTTTTAACTTGTGTGCGGGGGCCGCACATTGGCCACACAGTCAGGAGATCTTGGAAAAACCTGGGTTCAAATCTCCGTTGGGCATCTCTGTGTGGAGTTTGCATGTTCTCCCCGTGCGTGTGTGGGTTTTCTCCGGGTACTCCGGTTTCCTCCCACATTCCAAAAACATGCATGTTAGGTTAATTGGCGACTAAAATTGTCCAAAGGTATGAATGTGAGTGTGAATGTTTGTTTGTCTATATGTGCCCTGCGATTGACTGGCGACCAGTCCAGGGTGTACCCCGCCTCTCGCCCAAAGCCAGCTGGGATAGGCTCCAGCATCCCCGTGACCCTAATGAGGATAACCGGTACAGAAAATGAATGAATGAATGAACTTGTGTGCGAGGTTTTTAATTTGCGCCAGGTCATAAAACTTTAACACAACAACACATCCGTGGCTGTAGACAACCGTCTGATGTCGTTTTTTCATGAATTTAACTTCTCTTGAATTTAACTTAACTTAAGATGTAAGTAGCTGTATTTTAAGTATCATGAATGACCACCGCCTAGCTTTATCTCTGCATGTGCTTTAAAATATTGATTTTACTGTGCAGCTGTTGGGATGAAACCCCTGCATGTTGCACTTGTTGTACTGTTGTTCACAAGCTCATTCGTGGTCTTAATGCTGGCAGAGCCATGTGCACCTCTCCGCTATTACATTTGTTCTGTTGCTGCTGTGTTGTACAGTATACTTTTTAATAAATTACTACATGGTCAAGAGAGTTACTTTCTCATGCACTCCAAAACATTAAGGTTTAAAAAATAAGTTGTAGTATACAGTATGAAATTAGTTTTCAAATGAAATAAATAGTAGTCACTCACTAAGTATGGCCTGCTTCCAATAAACACCCTGTCCTCTTTTCAAAATACAAAAGTCTTTAATTGAAATTGTGTTTTTTGTTCTTGAAAGCACTGTTAGAGTAAATTAGAAGTATGAAAATGTAAAAAAAAAAAAAAAAGATATGTATCCAGGGAGAATTCAAATATAATGAGGCCATATACAGTATATGCCATCAACAATGGTGCAAATACTGCCAAAATACGAGATGTATGAGGTAGTATAAATAAATAAAATAAATAATGCGGCATTTAACAGTGCAGTGATGTTGTACAGTTCTTTTTGTGGTTTAGTTGGTTTAGTAGAGTAGTTACTGTAAACTACTCTCTATTGTTGGTCATCATTGTTGGTCTGTTTGGCTTTTCAGCGAGTCTTTGCTCCAGTCATCTGCTCCACTGCATCCTCATCTTCCTCACATGCGACCCCTCATGGCAGGAGTGTATCACTGTCCTCCTATTCCAGCAGCAAGCGTTACGATGAGGGGAGACCAGGAGTCTTTTCTGACCCAAGGAGGAGAGAAGAAGGAGACATAAAGGACACTTTAAGGGTTGACACAGGAGGAGTGCCAGCCTCGCCTCACTGTCTTTCTTCTGGACAGTCGATAATTTCCTCCTCTCCAGCAGGGGGAGGACCTCCCCATTCCTCTTCCGTGGTTGCAAGCTCGCACCAGGGCATCGGTGCCGTGAGGGTGGCCTCCACAGTGCTGACCAATGTAATGCGACCAGTCATCAGCACACCTCTCCCAATTGTAAGCAAACCCAGAGAGAGGGGTGCCTCATCCAGCCCCCACCCACCCGAGAGGAAGCCCATGGCCCTCCAACAGCAACCGCAACTTCTGATTGGATCAGGAAGCAGTGCCACACCAAGTGGGTACTACTCTTCTTCATCACCCAACCCTGTAGGGGCTGGAGTGGTGACTAATTTAGTGTTAGGAGGTGCCCTGTCTGGCCAACCTGCAGTGCAACTCATCACTCCACCACCCCAGCCTCAGCCCCCGCAGCAGCAAGTGTCCCTGTCCTCCACTGCTGCTTCAGCACCACACAGCCACTCTAACGGACCCCTGCCTCTGCCCCTGCTCCAGCCACAGTTCCTTCCCACTTCCTCTCTGGCGCCCCCTGGGGGTAAGGCCATCACACAAGTTCAGTACATACTGCCCACACTCCCTGCCAATCCCAAGAGCCCACCACAGCAGCAGCAGCAGCAGCTCTGCCAGCCAACCAGTATCTTCAGCCTGCCTTCAGCCCCGCCCACTCATGCACCGTTGGCCAATGGGAAACAGCAAACGTGTTATTCGTCTAGCCCAGCAGTGGGTATGGTCAGCCCCGGAACAAGAGGTGACAGCTAAGCTAAATTTCTAATAATACAAATTGTTGGTGACTCCATAATTTAAAAAAAATTCTCTTTCTGCTTTGACTCAGTGCAAACACAATCCCCAGTGCTTCAGGGTAAAATGGTTGTTCCCATGGCAACAGTGCGGACCGCACCAGCTCCGACCCAGCAGTTTCCCATTGTGGCCCAGCCTCTTCCTGTCCAGAATGGCGCTCAGACAGGAAGCAAGGTTTGACGATCATATTAATTAAGAAACATCATTAGCTATTTCACAACTTGCAGTGCTCACAGTTGTTACTGTTTTTTTTTCATCTCCAGATCATCCAGATAGCCCCCATGCCAATGGTCCAGTCTCAGCTGTCTCAGGGCGCAGTCCACCCCACCAGCCACTTCCCCGTGACAGTGGCCACCGCTGCAGTGGTGGCTCCAGGACCAGCCCCCTCGCAGGCTGTTCTACTGCCCCCTGCGCCCACCAGGTATGTGTGTGTATTTACATGTGTTTAATGTAAATAAGCATTTTAAATGCATACTGATGTCATGCAAGTTTTGAGTGAAATAAGTACAGAAGGCACGCGTATTCTTGCACACAGCTTGTCTTAACCTTCAGAGAAACATTCAAGCACTTGCAGACATCAAAATAAGAGAGCTGTGCGCCACATACTGTATAACTTTGCAAGCAAAATATGGGTGTCATTAATAATGCAATGGGAATTCTAATGGTGACTACAATTTGTTTTGTAGCAATGTGTGCAGAAAATTATATCCTAATGGAGAATTTAGAGACACTACATTTTTTTCTGAAATTCTGTGCTAAATAGTCTCATGGTATATTGCATCACTACATGTAAGGATATTTGCGTTTAATTAACAAACATTTTATTCACTATTCCTCTACAGTGGTGAAATAAGTGTAAAAGGTCAACAATTAAATTGTTAAAAATTAAAATGAATAAAACAGATTTTTTTGGGGGGGAGGGTAAATGCATTTGTAGAAAAATATAACAAATTTTGTAAGGTTCTACAAACGTTGACATGTAAGTTGTTTTCACATAAAAAATAAAAAGAGGATTTATCCCTACAATTTTTATGTTTTCACCATTTGCGCAGGCTTATTGTTTGTGAACAAAATAAACTACTTTATCTTGTGCTTCAATGGGGAGGCCTGTTATGTTTGATGCTTGATTGGGTTAGATGGGATAAATGATTGCATATACAACAGGAAGTTATATTGTTTTATATCTGTTGAAGCACAGCGAGCAGACAATTGGGGAAAAAAAGAAGTACAGCAGGGTTGCTGCGGCAGAACAGCTCTATTCTGGACCTGTTAGTAATGCTACTGGTGCCCGAACTGCCTCCGCCTTCCACCCCCGCACCACCTCTCTAGCTACACACACTTACAACACTAGTCATCCAGCGCAGTGCTACTCGCCCTCTGGCCCCTTCTGCACAAGTTCTCTTTTTGTTCTTCCTTCCCGTTCTGTTACATTGTTAATCGCCTTCCACTACAACCAAGGCAACTTTTTCTATTAGCACAAGCCATCTTTCGGTTTCTTTGTTCTCATAAGCAATATATGTTTGGAATTTTCAGTTTTCTCTTGATGTTTCCAGGATCACCTATGTCCAGTCCACTCCAGGGGTCCCCTCGTCGCTGCCACTGGTGTCCACAACAACAGCCTCCAGCCAGCCCCCCACCCAGCAAGCCCTGCCAGTGCCTGCATCCACATATGTGCCACCTCCCCTGGCCACTCTAGGCTTTACAACAATCCCACCACCAGGCCAGACTTTGGTTCAACCGCTGATTGCTGGTCAGTGCAACTTAGAGATGGACCTGATAGTCTGACCTTTGGAACATGTCTAAAAGCTCCCTTAGTAATACAATATTTAGAGATAATCCGGCTCTAAAGTGTCCCAAAAATAGATCTTTCAACAATGTGTGCCCCCTGCAGGTCAACCTCCACTCCTGGCCACTGCGCCCTCTTCACAGCCCCAGAGCTCAGCCCCCGTCTCTGGTTCCGGCGGCCAGATCGTCACCGCCATCTACCCTCCTTCACAGAGTGTCACCATGGCAACGGGGATAGTCTCCATGGCAGCTGTGCCCTCAAGCGAGGCCGTTTACTCTGCGATCTCCAGCCCCTCCGGCTCTTCCGGCCAAAAACACACAACGGCCCCCGTTGCCGTCACTCATGTCCACCCGGAGCGAAACCTGCCTGCAGATCGAGCAAGCGAAAGGCCAGCTGAGAGGCAGATGGATGCAGCGCTCGTGTGGTCAGAGCAGCAGGTGCAGAACTCTGGCGGTAGCGGCTCAGCGGTGCCCCCCAGTGGGCCTGCTGTTTGTACAAGGCCATACAGTCCTCCTCTTCAAATCCAAACATCAGGTAGGCCTGCACCTCCAGCTTTGTTCAGGCATTCGTATTAATACTATTCTTTTTTTTGTTTTTTATTGCCTGTCTTCTTACTTTTATGGTGCTTCTCTCAAATCAACACACGAAAGAACATGTGTCTTGTATGTGACAAGCAAACTTTTTTTTCTGTGTTTTGCCACCTTGATGTGTTTATTTCAAGAAAACATTATGTACTGACTTAGACAGCAAACTCCCATATATGCCCTTAATATATTACTACTATAATATAATAATAGTCCGGGTGTTTATTTCCCGAACTCAAAAAGAGGACAAAACATTAATTGGAAGCAGGTGATAATGGCAATTATTTGTCAAATTTGAAAACATTTTCCAAAAAAAAAAATAATTATAACAAGGTTGTTGATTTTTTAATGATTGTGGAAAGGAAAACTTAGCTATCTGCATGAGCACTTGGTGATTTATTAACAAGTATATTGTACAACACATCGGCAACAAAACCGATGTAACAGCGATAAGGAGCAAACTGCTCAGCCAGCACTCATACCACTGATGAGTTCATTGTGTAGTGCTTACTGTTTTCACATTGAAAGCTGAGTAGCACAACCAAGGTTTTAAAGCACACAGAAGTAGATGAAGCTGCTGGATGCTATCCACTTAGGGTACTTCAAATGCAGCTACTGCCATTCTATTGAGTTGAGAAACTTCATCAAGCTCTTGCCTTCATCCACAGCTGTTCATGGAAATGTTTTTAGACCTGGCGATAATTACGGACCACTGTGATTATTTGCTCTTGTAGACCATGCACTTGACTAAAAGAGACTTGGATAATTGGTTAATTGGATAGACACGTTATTTGCATTATTTATGGAAGCTATTTTTTCCAGGCTGTACACCCGGCACACCCAAGGTTGGCCAGCTTCCTGTCAGGCCCCCCCATAAAGTGAAGGCAACACTGGCCAATATCCCAGTGGGCAGCTATGAGGGAGGGGGTCGAGGAAAGGAGCGAGAAAGAGACAGAGAGGCAGCATCTAACAGCCACTTCTCTTTCGACCCCGAACCAGCTGGACAGATGGAGTCTCCTGCTGCACATTCAGCAGAAGAGCTGCCATCTTCTGAGAAGCCACCAGAGGGCTTCAGTACAGCAGAGACCGCCAGAGAGGTGAGCGAATTAATGACGTTTGTGTAACATCCAGCTTGTACTTTAACAGTGTGTGTATGTTTTTCTCTAGGCTGGATGGAAGGAATCCCTCCCTTCCTCTCCTCTACCACCTTCGTCTGCCACAGAGCCCAACCTGCCGCCCCCCCACACTGACAAAGATGGGCCTGCACCAAAGAAGGTCAAAGCCCGCCCCCCACCACTGAAGAAGACCTTTGACTCTGTGGACAAGTGAGTGTTTTTATTAGTGTGAGGGCTGTTGAGACCGGATAGTGCATATATACTTTTGTGTTTGTGTCTTTGTGTTTGCTGGTCGGGAAGGGTGCTGTCAGAGGTCTACTTTGAGGAACGCTTCGCAGAGCTGCCCGAGTTTCGACCGGAAGAAGTACTGCCTTCGCCCACCCTTCAGAGCCTTGCCACGTCACCGCGTGCCATCTTGGGCAGCTATCGACGCAAGAGGAAGAACTCCACAGGTTTGAGTCACAACAAACAATGCTTTTACTATTTTTCATCCTTTTAACAGCAACATTATGCTAGGCTAGAAAAACAAATTGGTCTACTTACAGCTCCCACATCTGTAGCAGACTGACAGATAGTTGGTAGAGCTTTTATTTTCAAACAGTGGTTTTCAAACTGGGGGGGTGCGGCCCCTAGAAGGGGCCCGGCGGGGCTACCAGGAACGCTTTCTATTATTAGCATATTTTTTTGGCAGGGGGGCGCTGAAAATTATTTTATCTCCAAAAGGGGGGCGCTGCAAAAAAAGGTTTAAAATGTGTAGTTCAACCTGTATTTTTATTTTATTTGTACAAACCTGTCCTCTGTAAAGTGATAGGCGTATACATGGGGCAGTATCATGTCCATGACGAAGGAGGTGTGTCTTACGTTGTGTCATGAAAAGTGAGCGTCTCCTCTCTCAAAAGTGGAGCAAAAAATGAGAGAGAGATGATAGATTTTTGTCATGTTTAGGTACACATATTACTGTTAAAACATAATTAACTAGAAAAGCACCCGGACAGCGTCATAGTTCTCCCATATTGTGATTCTGACCAAAATAATAATGGTTTTTTGGGGTCAAGATGGCTGCCAATGATGGCTGCTTGCTGACTCCTCAAACTTTACCTTGGAAAGGCAAGAAGAACAGATTCCTTGAAATATGCAAATTACAAGTGCTGAAAGCTGCTAACTGCTAAAGTTAAAGCTGTTGCGTAAAAACAATGCCAAACAAAGAACAATGATACTGGCCCTGGAATTACAGATTCAAAATCAGAAACGGGATCAATCGCATGTCCGATGACAAGCAGGACGACGCCTCGAGTGAATATGAAGACATTCTTGAGAGCCAAAATGGGATATGATGTGAAAATAGAGCATTATGCAATGATATCAACGTTCTACAGGATGATATCATGGCCCTAATGGAGGATAATGCTGCCTTGCGCACCACTGTAGAGGAAGAGAAAGAAGTAGGGCTGTCAAAACAGCAGTAACTAATTTCATTCATTTGTTACATGAATTTTATCAGTGTATTTAACGCATCACGGCAGGGCACACCTCTTTGTTATGACGACAGATGGCAGCACAGCGTCTCCGCAGAGGCACACAGTTCTGCCACTCTTTAGTAACTTTATTATGACCTGAACATATCAACATCAGTGCACTACCAACACCAATAGTCTCTCATGTCACAAACACGTCTCTAGTTTGTTCAGCGGCAGCCTCTGAATGGGACCTCTTCACATGCACATATGTGTGGACTAAATAGACCAAAAGACAAAGACAAAAATAAGTGTACATGTGCCATTACAGCTTTAGAATAAGATTTTTAAAAAATTATTTCAAACGTTTCCCATGATGCATGTCATCCAAGCAAAGCATTTCACTGGAAGACAATCAGCATGAAAAACGGTGGGTGGCATGGCAATGCTGCCTCGGCCCACCAGGGGGAGCCAGGAGAGCCGGAGCTCAAGGGGTGACGTCATTAGAGCACACCAATGAATGTATTGCTCTGACGCAATGCCTTATGGGAAAACGTTAAGAGTATTTTTTTTCCATTTTAAAGTCGTATTGGTACATGTCTGTATATTTCTGAGGTACACCTTTTAAGTATTAATTATTAAGTTGCTGAGTGATGAGTTGATGTTTTGTTATTTGTTAGACGACACCTTGAGTCAGACTACTGATGTCCTGCGATTTCCTGGGTTGATAAGCTTGTTGTGAGGGCATTGAGAGGTCGTGATTGGATCCTGCCAAAAAAGAGTTACTGTTTCCACTCTGACTCACATGCACCATTTAAGCAATTAAACTATTAAGCAGTGGTTTTGAAGTAAAGGAGAATTTAGACACATATAAGCCTTATCAAAGTTGTTAAGAAACATTTGCAGCTTCTACACCGTAATTTATGCTATGTTCTCCCAACTTAAACATGGGACCTTGTTTAGTTAAAGTGATACATGATGGATGATTACTTTCACTATAGCCATGAAAAATGTATTTCACTGTACTGTATGATGTCAACTAGGCGTCCCATGTTATTTATGCCCAACTATTATTTTCTATTAGATTTGTGCAGTCACCTTTCATCGTATTGCACCCTCTCCCCTCGTCCAGATTTGGATTCTGCCACGGACGAGCAAGCGTCCCCAAAGAGGAAGAGTCGACGGCGTTCCAGCTGCAGCTCGGAGCCCAGTACACCCAAAAGCGCCGCCAAGTGCGAGGGTGACATCTTCACCTTTGAACGAGCGGCAGGTACGGACGGCGAGGACATCCTGGCCGAGCTGGAGTTTGACAAAGTGCCGTATTCTTCCTTGCGTCGAACGCTGGACCAGAGGAGGGCGCTGGTCATGCAGCTGTTCCAGGAGCAGCAGGGCTTTTTTCCATCAGGTAAATCACACTTAATCGCACTGGAGGCCACACAGTCTGGGTTTGAATCTCTTTCTATGTGGAGTTGTTTCTATGTTTTGCTGTGCTTGCATGATTTTTTTTCCCAGCTTCTTCCCGTACTCCAAAAAACACAAGTGAGGCTAATTGGAGACTCTAAATTGCCCATATGTGTGAATGTAAGCATTAACGGTTGAATGACCATTGAATGGTGTAACTCTGACAAAGTCAGCTGGGATAGGTTCCAACTCACCCGTAACCCTAAAGAATACATTCATGCTTTGTCCCCTTGCAGCTCAAGCCACTGCAGCCTTCCAGACGAGATACTCGGATATATTCCCCACAAAGGTGTGCCTGCAGCTGAAGATCAGGGAGGTTCGGCAGAAGATCATGCAGACGGCCACCCCATCTGACGCCTCGGGGCTACCTGTACCCCCCGACGCCCTGCCCGGACCCTCCGGGGCCCAATCAGGGGACGGAGGGAGAGGGGGCGGGGATTTGCAAGATGACGTGGAAGAGGAAGGGGGTGAGGGGAGCCCAGAGGATCCCGGCGATTCGCAGGACTCTTCGAGATGAGGATGGCGGATGTGTTTTACATTCCTTTTCCCAGAAGACATGAGACATGCTTTTTGTGATGATGTAAGACCCTCATACCAAAAAAAAAAAGGTGGGGAAACTGTGGCCACCACCTTTTGTAATGCACACCTTGGAGAGATTCCTCCCTCAGATGTGACGAAATGATCAGTCTGGTAAAGCCAAACGCTTTTAAGACATTTCTTGGATTGGGAAAGACAGAAAAGCTAATTTGAAGTTTCTGCATACACTCGGGGGCTGGGCCCTCACACTTAACATCCCTGGACATGCAACCATCTGCGTTATCTTCATTCTCAAGACCTTTCCAGAGATGTCTGAGCGCCTGCAAAGTTTGACTTTTTGGCTGTGCCATCATTCCCGCTATTGACCTGCACATACCAGTCAGAAAGGAAGCAAACATTCCCGTGCCTCTTGTTGGTTAAGCATGAAGGAAGGTGCGTAATCGGTCATTAAGCTTTTGTTTTTGTGTGGGGGGGGGTGTTACTGACTTTTTTTTTTTTTTTAAGTATTTTGACATATAGTGGGTTTGTTCCTGTGAATTTTGAAATACTCATGAATCATCCTCTCATTGCATTTACTGTCTGTCACTAGTCTTGCCTTGTCATTTCTAGGATGGTGACTCTCGCATGCACACCCATGCTCCAGTCTTCCCATGACGACCTTTTCAACAAACTAGGCATTTTATTCTCATTTTATTCTTTCAACAGAAGGAAAAAGTATTTTTAGACAAGCACCTCTTTCCTCCCTTTTGTCACTTTATTGCTCGTCTTAGAGGTCCTACACGCAGCCGCAATCATAATCACTGATCACTTCTTAAATAAATCTTTATGGACAAAAATGAACTGTTCAATGGTGCCCAAAAAAATTACACAATTATATGGCTTTTAAGTGTTTTTGTGTTTTACTTGTTTTTCTGTTCCAGTATCGAAAAGATGAAAACATTTTTTTGTATCTGTAACTTTTAGTATGCTAATAAAAAAGCAATTAGGTGGTCATGATGGTGGTGATGCAAACCAATTTCAAATTTATTGAGGTAACACGTTAGTTGCAGCTGTCACATCTGGTTTGCAGAAATGTAAAATAAAAATAATTAAAGGTCACATGAGGTACAACTTTATACAGAAGCTCAGCCACTTTAAAAGCACTTTTTGTACATTTGAAATAAGCTGTCCTCTATGTGCGTTCCTGTACAACAGAATATATAATTTGCTACTAATCAGTCATTTGAAAGCATTTATTATGTTTGTTTTTTTTGGTTGACAACTGTCCTCAGAGCTGCATTCCTTCCACAGCGAGGCCGTTCTCCAATGCAGTGTGAAAGATCTCCAGGGCCTGTTCGAGAGGCAGCGCCCCACCCTCGCTGCTCTCGATGATGGCAATGGCCTCCCCGAACTCGTTGCACATGATGGTCGGGGTACCCTGCGACAGTTATGGACACACTTAATTCACATCGATGTTATGCTTTAAATCATTCCCTTTAACTGATACTAACCTGTTGACCATCAGATGAATGGATTTGGATGATGTGAGGCTGCCCCTTGGCTAGTTCAGCTGCAGAACCCTCCACCACAGTCACAGTTGAGCTGGTCGTTGCCACAGCAATGTGGGCAGCAGTCTCCTTGTCCAACAGCTGCTGCCTGCTGTGTGTCTTCTTGTGGTTCCTCAGGTTGGAGAAGGTCTTAAAGGCCTTGCCACACTGGGGGCAAACATGCGGCCGCTCCCCCGTGTGTGTGCGGCGGTGCTCGGCCAGATGCATGCTCTGAATGAAGCCCTTCCCACACTCCTCGCAGCTGAATGGCCGCTCCCCGGAGTGTGTGCGCATATGTTCACGCAGGTGTGTATTCTGGCGAAAGCGCTTGCCGCACTCCAGGCAAGGGAAGGGGCGCTCTCCGGTGTGGACCCTCTGATGCAGCGTCACGCCGGAGGTGGACGCAAAGAATTTGCCACAGATGAGGCACTGGTGGGCTTTGGCCCGCTTCCCCAAGGCGCCGCGTGACCGCCCAGCACCTATGTGGCTCAGTTTGTGAAGTCGCAGGTTGGCGGCAGAGTTGAGCTTCTTCCCGCAGATGTTGCAGTCTAGGCCTCCTCGTGTAACACTGCTGGTATCTTCTAATTTGCCCTCGTATGCCATTGAGGTGGACAATTCCAATTTGACGTCTTGTTGGCTGCAGGAAGAGCCCACCACTCCGGCATGTCCACCTGGGGGCAGGATGGGGTGCTGCTCTAGACAATGGCTGTCCCGTTGCCTCCTCGTGAGGAAGCCCTCATTGCAGTGACGGCACAAAAAGGGGGCAGGAGATCCCGGGTGATGCATAAATCGATGTGCCGCAAGCTTTTTGGCCCAGCGAAACGTGGCGGGACAGTCAGGGCAGTTCAGCCCAGCCCCCTCAAAGTGGAGCAGGCTGTGTTGGCGCAGGTTGGATGACTGAGAGAAGGAGCGGTGGCACCAGTTGCAGCGGTAGGGCCTCACGCCCGTGTGGATAAGGTTGTGTCGTGTGAGATTGGCAAGGGATGAGAAGGTCTTGCCACAGTCAGCGCACTGGAACGGCCGCTCGCCTGTGTGCGTACGGATGTGATTGCGCACATGGATCTGCTTTTTGAAGGACTTACCGCAGACGCCGCACAGGAATCTGCGTTCAGGGGAATGTGCTGTGCGACGGTGATGGATGAGCTGCAGCTGCGAGAGGAACGTTTTGGAGCAAGTCTGACAAGTGAATGGTTTATCAAATGCTACAGACTGATCAATTCCTGCTGAGCTGGATGCAACTTCCTCACAAGGTTTGGGAGATGAGCCTTCTTCAGCTGCTGCCACATATTCAATCATATTCTCTCCTTCCTTGGCCACCTCACTTCTGCTCTGAGAGAACCCCGCAAGATCCTTGTCCATCTTCTCCATCTCCTCCTCTGTGAGCGGGGCCATCAGGTGAGTGTTCTTCTTCTCCCTTGCTCTTTGCAGGATGGCCAGAGTAGACAGAGTGGCTCGGCGTGGGGCAGCGTCCACCTGGAGAGACAAGACAACAGCTGAGTCCTAATGACACATAGCTTACAGGGCGGGGGGCTGTTAAAAATCAGGATTTGGGATACACTGGCGGTAGCACTGGGATTCGGCGCTCCAGATGCATCAAGGCTGAGGTGTGTTCGCCGATGGTAGAGGTATTTGGTCATGTTCGTGAAGGTTTTGTTGCAGAACTGACATTTCTGAAAGGGATCTGCAGTGTGTGACTTCCTGCAAGATTGAAGGAAAGATGAAGCACACAGGAACAGATTGGAGCGCCACCAAACAGTGATCCCACTCACGGTGCTCACCTGTGCATGATGAGGGTCATCTCTGTGGTAAAACCATGGCCGCAGTCCACGCACAGATACCTGGCCACACCCGAGTGAGTACGCATGTGTGCCTGAAGCGATGCCTCCTTCTTGAAGACCTTGCCGCACTCGCTGCATTCGTGAGTGCCCAACTCGTGCACACGCTGGTGGGCACTTAAGCGGTTGGCAGAGTTAAAGGTACGGTCACACAGCGTGCATTTTTGTGGCTTGGACCACACTGCCGCTTTCTTCTCCACTATCGGTTGTGTCATTGTTAAGTAGTCAGTCTTGTCTGCTTCCTCAAAGCAGCTCATGAGCCCTGCCTCTGCACTCTCTTTGTCCTGACCCAAGAAGTGCTCCCCCTGGTGTTGGAGAAGGTCCTCTGGGGTCTGGAAAAGAAGGGAGCATTCCGAGCATTCGTACGGGTGGATGACAACCATCTCAGCCGCCTGCCGCTGGGTGTCACTGCAGCCACTGGAGGCCATCCTCAGCTCTGATCTGCGGGTACTGCGCTTTTTCTGACCGAGCAAGCTGGATCTGTCAGCCAAAGCTTGAGCGGTTAGAATCTGAAGTTGCATGGCCGCAAAGCCGGGGGTGGGCGTCACCGGGGGAAGCAGGGAGGAACGTGAGCCAGATTTGGAGACCCCAGAGTAGCCTTTTTTTTGTTGCTGCTGTGCAAACACCTGAAACAGCCACAAAGTAAAATGGACAAACCTTTCTGCTTTAATTAGGGATGCACATGTTTCATTTCAAGCACCTGTGCCAAGATCTCCCCAGCCTGACGCTCACTCAGCACAATGTTCTGTATGCTGTTGACAGGAGCCACAGTACCATCTGGTTGGAGCATGTACTCCTGTGTGGCCAGGGCAGGAATTACATGCAGTAAATACCTCTGTGATGGTGTCAAGTTTTCAGTATTGAACCTCACATGCCTGGTAAAAACCTTCAGGCTGCAATTTAGCAACTTTAGCAATAATAGTTCTTGAAGGACATACATGTCCCTTACCACCGTGTCCGTGTGGCTGTGTGTGCTGCTCGTGCTGTGGCTTTTGCGGTGCTCCAGCCAAGTATCAGGTGAGTCAAACAGGGCCAAACAGTCAAGACACTGGTACTGGACTGGCCTGGGAAGCAGAGAACCAGAATCTTCGGGCACCAAAACCTCATTGAGCTCTGAGGAATAATCACACACAATGTTAGTGAGATACAACTGCTCCTTCAAATTTGCGAGACTGATCATGCGCCACTGATGTTCCAAAAGACAAATATGATTATCAACGTGTATTTTGTATTATGTTGCCATTTCCCCCTACTAAATGATCTTTTCTGTAATTTACAATTTTGTGTCAACTTTATTATTCAATATTACAACTCCTTTCTGGCAAAGATAGAATATCTTATACACCAATATATTTTAGGTTTTTTATGAACCTTTGGGGTCTGTTGATTAAACCTGTTTAGATATGAAAAGTCTGGGCCTAGTGGTTTTCAATATGGACTAGCGTTTGAAAACAGAAATATACTTTTGGGACTTTCAAGAATAGAATAAAGATTTTACAAATCACAAACTGTGCTTTTATAAATCGTTCGGGTCAGGAGATATTAAAAGTCTAGGTCTATTCATTCATTTTCTATGCCGCTTATCCTCATTAGGGTCGTGGGTATGCTGGAGCCTATACAGCAACTATCTGTGTTATTATCTTCATTCTCAAAACCTTTCCAGAGATGTCTGAGCGCCTGTAAAGTTTGACTTTTTGGCTGTGCCTTCATTCCCGCTATTGACCTGCACATACCAGTCAGAAAGGAAGCAAACATTCCCGTGCCTCTTGTTGGTTAAGCATGAAGGAAGGTGGGTAGTTAAAAAAAAAACGTAAAAAAAAAAAAAAACAGTACAGGATATAGACAATTTAGAGTCGCCAATTAACCTAACATGCATGTTTTTGGAATTTGGGAGGAAACCAGAGTACCGGTAGAAAACCCACGCATGCACGGGGAGAACATGCAAACTTCACACATAAATGCTCAACGGAGATTCCAACCCAGGTCTTCCAGATATTCGACTGTGTGGCCAACGTCCTAACCACTCGACCACCCTGCGGCCCAGTCTAGGTCTAATGGTTTTTAAAGTGGACCGGGTCTAATATGGACTAGGTGCTTATAAAAAAAACATCCACATGTGCCTTTATTGCATTTTCACAAATTCAATAGTGAGGCAATGTTTCACCTAAAATGTTTTGACATTAAGAAGTGCGAAAAAAACAGACCATGAAGACACATTCGTAGTGCTCATTAGTTTCCTCTTGAGTACAAACCGGAAGCCACTTTCAGTGTTAAAAAATAAAATCAGAAACTAGTCCCACAATGTCTCACCTTGTTGCTCGGTATCCCTCATATGCATTTCCTGGTGCAGAAGCAGCTCCTCGGAGTTGTAGAGGATGGCTCCACACTCCAGACACTGGTATTGCTGGACCTGGTCTGTCTCGGATTGGACGGTCTCGCCAGCCTCCCCTTCGCCTTCTTGGCCGGTGTGAATCTGCTGATGGACCAGCACGTCCTCCAGGGTGTTGAAGAGCAGATGGCACTCGCTGCACATGTACTGGTGTTCCATGTAGCTCTCGTCTGGCTGTTCAGCCTCCATCGTGACACTGTGGCTTATTTTGGATGATTAAGCAACCCTGTAAACGACATACACAAAAGCACCACTTCAAAACATTTGACCATGTTACAGGTTGTTTATGACTTTAATATATTTGGCAAATAATTCGTATTGTCACAATTGTTTATTATATGGGTTAAGTTGAATTCTTTTCAATTAGTATGAATTGACCTAGCAGTTAGCAAACGGCATGGCCCTGCCTGCTGTTACCGTCGACACAGCTCCGGCACTTGCTAGCATGCTAATTTCGACCGTAAGTTATTTTGTATCATCTTAATTAATTAAATTGTGATGTGATGGCGTCTAAAGGGCGGTTGGAGGCGCTCCCCCGGACAACGCAGACCTGTTTCTCGGCACCGCGATTTCCTGACAGCGGCTCCAGGTTCATTGGGCGGTCCGTCAGGCGGCGCTAGCCACTTTTCACCGAAGCTCTCCGGCGGCAATGGCGGCAGGCCCTTCCTTTTTGTGTCCTTACCTGTTGTCATTTACTGTCGTAGGACGGTGACTTTCGCAGCGTCACTCACACTTTCCACCAAGAGTCATGCGTCGTCGTCTCCAGCATGGGGAAAAAATATGCGAACGTTATTCGCTGGCAATGGTGATTCTAGGTGTGTAGTCAGACTACAACGCGCCGTTTTCCTCCATTTTCGTGACGCAGAGCCCCGCCCAAGGTGGTAGTACTCAAACATAAAGTCATGATTGGACAGCTTGCTTGTCAATCATAATTCGCTCTGCTTCATGGGTAGTGTATTTCTACCCCGCTGATCTTGAGTCGTTGGTAAACTATAAACCGTTATAAAATGTATCCTCTTGGTCAAATAGTCAAAATATGTACTTTATATTGTAGTGTCCTATTTTAACAGATAATATGTAGTTTATTGCTTGACTTAACACTGCTGACCTACTCAAAACAATGCTAACGGACACACAGTTGCCATAACTACCATATTACAGTTTATAATAAAAGATAAACGGGGCGCCATTAAAGAACATTAGTGCATACCTGCCAGCATGTATGAATTTGTATTACTCTGCATGCAGTTTGACTCTTGAATACTCTTGTATGCCTCACTGCTCTTCCATTGTGTTGCATTTGCTAGTTTCAAAGTTCAGTCGCTACAGATAAATCAATAGATATCAGTTCTTCAATAATATTTCAAATCAGGAGGTGTCTTGGAACACCTTTTGCTTTTTTATTTATAACAATAAGTTGTTTACAAAACGATAGCAATCAACGATCAATACTATCTAGGAACTCTATTTACCATCAACCCTTGCGATTGTGACGTCATCGTGCGTCAGCTCCCCAGTCCCCCACCATCATCGTTCTACAGAGGAAGAAAGGGGGAGACGGGCAGACTGTATAGAACGCTGTAAGTGTAATTGTTTAATTATTTTGAAAACACTAACTCACTTGTCTACATTTGCCTGGCTGCCAATAACGTTCGCCGTTAATCCTGGCCTTAGTTCACAAAAATATGAGCGGCAGCGGGCGGCCCAGGACCAGCTCATTCGCTGAGCCTCCCGGAGCTCCCGGATCCGCTGTAGCCGGCGCCGGATCAGCAGTCGCGGGCGGAAGCTCAACGGGAAAGGCTGGGGCTTCACAAGCCAGTGGAAGCAGCTCGACGAGCTTCGGGAATTTAAAGCTACCCCGTAAGTTGTTTGGTAACCACATTACAAGTCGGTGCTGTTGATGCTTCGTTACGAACAACACACATTCTGGGTTTAAGTTAGGTGACGTGTCGACATTTTGTTGATCTAATGTCGATCACGGTCGTTTAGCTAATGTTAGCTCTAGCAGCCTGTGAGCTGTTAGGCTAGCGTTAGCCGTGTTTTTCCCCAATTAGGAGCCTCTTCATGGTGTGATTTACACGCGACGTCCAATCTTAACTACCATGTACAACATTAACAACATTCTGCTCGGTGACAAACATTTGTTCGTTAATAAAATTCTACTGCTGCCCGGCTAACGTCACCCCATGCAAAGCGCTAACATTAGCATTAGCATTTGAGTGAACATTTTTGGGAAGCTAGCGCCCCTTTTTGTGGCTATGTAACAAATCCAATTTCTACTTCTCTAATATACATTGCCCAGTTGAGCGCATTAGAGAATGGGTTAACACACGTATCATAAACCGTTTATTAGCTAAGTGGCAATGGCTCATATTGCTGACTCTTAAGGTCTGTTTGTGAAAAGTTACCACAACTTAACACCATAAAGTCTCCTGGAGTTGCAGCGGAATACCTCAATTTAATTTTGCAGATGTTCAGTTATGGCAGCACCAACTTAGTACAACAGTTTACACAACTGTATGCTTATTTTAAATATAAATGCAACAGAAGACATAAACAACAGAGGCTGGACAGACATTACCGATTTAATAATTTCTCACCCTTGTTTTTTAAAAGTAAACTCTTAACCTAAACTGTGCTGTGATGGAGGTCGGCGATCCCTTCCTTCTCGTGAATTCAAAGGGTCATCTTTTTATTAGCAGCTATCCCTCCAGCACTGGCGAGACAGGGACCACAGCTTGCGCCGATTATGGCTGCATTTGCTGTGGCTGGCTGCTAGCCTGTGCTCGGATCACCCCCAGTCCCTATCCCCCATGCCCCTGTTGCGAAGTTCGAATTTATGTTAAAAATGTGCTTATGTATGCTGAGGTTTTTTGACAGTCCCACACTGTACTTCTCCATAGGAACTTAGTTTGGAATTTCCCTCCCCTTTCCTCGCCATTCTTTCATCACCCAGTCATCTTGTCACGTCTACCCCATCTTATTGTATAGTATGTTGTACATGTATGGACGGATGATTGCACAATTTTGCGTGTACCTCTGTATAAGTGACAAGTAAAGGGCATTCTGATTGATTAATGCAACTGCCCTATATTTAAAGACCATTTTTGACATCATTGAGTAAGTGATAACAGTGGAACCTTAACAGTCTTAACCCAACAAACATGGAGAGGCTACAGTGGAACCTCGGCATCACACAATTGCTGCCATATTAAGTAATGAAATTGAACTCGGGTAATTCAATGGTCAAACAAATGAACATTACTTAGTATGCCCAGGATGTGTGTTGGTACCAGGACAGAGGCGTGTGTACCTCTTTCCTATATCAAAATTATGTATGGTTCTATGGTTATCTTCACGCTTACTTGTTACCAACATGTGTGCTTTCCTTGAATTTAAAGCCATTTTTATGCAGCCTATGAAAGCCGCTTTTTTCCTGTCTGCGCAGTTTTTAAGTAGACAGGTTGTCGTCCCTGCAATCTTCTGGCTGCTGTGGTTGTATCATAGCTGAAACAGGCGTGATGCTACCGGCATCTAAGGGTATTCTGCAATGGCTAGGCACTCGAGACTCGTGTTCCCCCGCCCTGTTGTGTTGAAACTACTTGTCGCTGTCTGACAAGTATTTTATATATCACGCCAGACTGCTGACTAAAGATGGAATGGTTTGTCACTGTGTGAAAGTGCACACTGTTACAACATTATCCCACTTTATTGTGTTCTGTATAAAAAGCAAAAAGGCAGCTGGTCACTAAAGCAGGTGATTTTAATGATAAATAATATAATAATGATCAACACCTCCTTCAATTAGAGGGAAGGAGTTCAGACTAAGAGTGATTCAGAAGACCCGTATGAAAAAAAACAAGAGGAGTGACCGCACCTCGCCCGGACGTGGGATACCGTGGCCTCACCTTGGAGCCAGGCCTGGGGGAGGGGTTCGCAGGCGGGCGCCTGGTGGTCAGGTCTTCACCCGTGGGACCTGGCCGGGCCTAGCCCGAAGAAGCCGCACAGGAACTCCCCCCTGCAGACCCACCACCTGCAGGGGCAATCATAAGGGTCCGGTGCTGTGTGATTTGGGCAGTGGTCGAGGGCGGGTGTCCGGGCGACCTGGTCTTCGGCAGCCAAATCTGGTTCTTGGGACATGGAATGTCACTTCTCTGGTGGGGAAGGAGCCCGAGCTTGTGGAAGAGGCGGAGAGATTCCGACTAGATATAGTCGGACTCACCTCAACCCACAGTTTAGGCTTTGGAACCAAAT